>CM053793.1:265891843-266351843 GCA_028749045.1 Cupressus sempervirens
CATCTATGACCAATAGTATCTTTCAACAATCAACTTCAATGTCTTAGTAATTCCAAAATGTCTAGAAAATCCACTACTATGCTTCCCTTTAATGATGTTACTACTTATAGATCCTCTAGGTATGAAAAGTTGAATTCCTTTGAACATGTCATCCTGAATAAAATAGTCAATTCACTTATTTTGTTTAGTTTTCAAATGATACTTGCAAGCTTTCCAAGGTTCTACAAAATCAAGTCCAGTTTAATACAAAGTCTTCAAATCATCAAAACCAAGCACTTCAACCCTCATTTATGTTAGCAAACTTCTTCTTCTACTCAAAGCATCAACAACTTTGTTTTATTGTCCACTTCTCTATTTCAATACAAAATTGAAATTCTACAAATATTCTACCCACTTCATATGTCTTTGATTCAATTTTTTCTAACTCCCAATATACTACAAGGCCTTGTGATTTGTATATAAGACAAATTTCTTAGGCATCAAACAATGTCTTCATTTCTTCAAAGACTAAACAATAACATAGAGTTCCTTATCATAAACTGAGTATTTCCTTCTAGCATCATTCAATTTCTCACTAAAGAAAGCTACATGTCTTCCTTCTTGACTCAAAATAGCTCCAATTTCATTCCCACTAGCATCACAATCTACTTGAAAAACCTTCATGAAATCAAGAAAAGTCAATGTAGGTAATTCCACAACCTTTTGTGTTAATGTTTTAAAACTCATATTTGCTCCTTGTGTCCACTTGAAATCATTCTTACCTCCTCTCATAGTCCCTATAATATCATTACATATTGACTTGAAATTTTATGTTAAACTCTTTGGTAAAAAATTACCAATCCATGAAATGATCAAACTTCTCCAATAATCACAGGTGTAGGCCATTCCAATATAGCTTTTACCTTTACAAGATCCATCTTCAAACCTTCAGTTGAAATCACAAAACCAAGATATACTAGTTCCTAGTGAGGGAAATGAAATGTTCCTTAATCAAGTCATCCATCAAGCTAAAAACTCATGAAGATGAAATAAATGTAATGTGGCACAATGATTGTAAACTAGGAAAATTTTGTGAGATACACATCTTGTAGTCCTTCATCCTCAACCAAAGAGCTATTAGAGTTGTGTCAGATATTGCTCACAACAATTACAATCGTGTCAAATATTAATCATAAATAATGGGTAAATGAATTTCATTCCATAATCATGTAGACTTCAAAGAGTTGTAGCTTAATTGATGAGGCCAATGATATGCTCTTTTATTAAGCCATCCACCAAGGTTCAAACTCTTGAAGGTGAAACAAATAAGGTATGAGTTCCAGATTACACACATGATGGTTTTGATGGAATATATATCTCTTACCCTTTGGCTCTAAACCATTGATGTATTATCTTATTCATTCTCCCAATACATATAAATTACAAAATAAAGTCAATCCATATTTGATAGAAAACACTACACACCCAAAAAATCTTATATTATATTTAATCCTTAAATGCATTAGTATTGATAAAAAATATTAAAATTATCCAATTATAAACTTCTTAAAATAAAAGGTAATATGTATTATTTTTAGTAATTATATGAGCTAGTGAAATTTGAATCTAACTTGTGTAGCTAAATATTAATAAATAATAATAAATTTAAGAAAAAGGTGAACTCGTATCCTTCTCAAATTTAAAAAAAAAACCCATTAAAACTAAGTCTCCCTAGATGTTATACGTTGGGTGATTGAATTAGTCACCCTTAATTGTGTGATAAATAAAATGTATTAAAGAAAATTAACTATAAATTATGCAATTAGGACTTGATAAATTATATCTGTTAACACATTTAATAAGGGAATTTGTTGATGTGCCCATTAAAGAGTGTCATGATGTGTTTTCTTAAATGTGGCCTCTACTATCAAATATTGGGTGCCTAAATTTGCAACACTTAAACATAATTAAATTATTATATTTTAGAACATTATCTCATCATGCTCACATTACTTATAGACCATAGTTAAATTTATGATGTTAATAATTGTGGATGTGTCCTCCTAAAAGTTGTATTCATTATCAAACATTGGGTTGCTAAATTCATCACCCTTAGAAACAATTATATGATTACATTAATCGAACATTGCACTTTCATACTTATATTATATTGAAGCCCAAATTAAAATTTATAATAGTAAATATGATTGATGTGTCCTCTTAAAAGTGGGTTTCACTATCAAATATTGAATAGCTAAAATTTCCTTTCAAGAATAATTGTTTGATTATATCCATTAAACATGTCTTTTAAAATGATGAGAAATAACTAGTTCACTAGCTTATTTGGGTAAGTGCACCAAGTTGTGGTGCCAAAAAGGTGACACAAATTTTTTTTTTTCAATTTTCAATAGCGCGTACACACTTTTGAAAAAGAAAAAATATTATAAATGGGCTGCATACCCGTAGCCCATTCATTTTCACTTGTTTTTCCTACTTCTCCTCGCAGCAACACGTACACAGATTGCAACAAACCAAGCTTTTCACCACCTAACTTGCAAATATGCCTCCTCACTATCCAAGTTTGAGATCACGAGCATGTCGTATGTTATCTAAATTCCTTTTTGCATTGTTTGATTTTTTTTATATTGTTTTGTAGGTTTTTTATATTGTTTTGTAGATTTTTTACAATTTTTCTTTAGATTTGTTTATTTATTTAGATTTCAATTGATTTCTTATCAGAAAATGTCAATAATGAACTGGAAAAATCCCCAAGAAGCTCAAAACCCTCAAGAAAATCAAAACCAAAACCCTCCACAAGAAGAGCAACAAATTTTGCAGCCTGAACCAATTGCAAGACCTCCTCCTAGCACACAAAAAAATATAATAAATGAAATAGAAAGAGGCAAAACTAAATTAGAAGGACTCATTGGTCGGTTGAAACAATGTGGACAAACCAATCCAATGAGAGCTCAATTGGCACCGTCCCTCAAATCCATTAGACCCACATAGCTTCTGTTAGTGGTCAATTAGATGTTTGGTAGGTTAAAAGGGATAAACCAAAAAGATATTATGAAAATAAATTGTCATATCAAGATGTTTAAAAAAAGGAAATATCAAAAGGTGCAATATGTGCATTATTTAGAAAACCCAGCGAACAAAATATTGTTAGAGAGGGTACTAAATGGTTCCCCATCCATTGGTGCATACACGATTCTATTAGAAATAATTTTTGGGATAGACGGTGGATGGTTTTTTATGCCCCTCCTTGCAACAATCATGAGGTCCCCATGTATTTTTTTAAGAAATTGTATTGTGAGTTTGTCCTTGGGGAGATCCCCAATTATTTTGATATATTGGACTCTCAGGGTAGAGGTGGGGGGTCATCATTTGAGATGTCATGGGCACGTCGTGACCCTAATGTAGTTAGGGCACCTGTGGTCAAGCCACAGGGTAAGTATGTGACTATTCCTTCAGTTGTGAAGGAACATGTAGAGGCTAGCGCTCTAGGGACTATTAGAGCTTTGACGCAAGCCTTTATTCATTTCATGAGTCCATTAGTTGAGGAGGAGCCTCCTGGATGTCGCAGTCACATGTGCACATCATGTGAATCCTTATGCACATTTGGCAGTCATGCTGAAGATGGTGTAAATGATGGGCTAGTGACTGATCAGTTCCTAAATGAGACATTTGGCATTGACACACAGGTAAATTACAATTATAATAAACTAATTTGATCACATTTCATATGTATAGTGAATGACTAATTAATTAGCATGTATTGACATTGTTCAAAATTCAAGGTCAGAGTGTTGGCGGGCCTAGTAGCAATCCCCGACACCATTTTTTGTCCCCTTAAGGAGTCTAGAGGTATGTATCGATTCAATCATTTAAATGAATGCATATATATATTAAGTAATCATATGAAGGATTGACAAAAAAAATTATGCATGTGCACCAGTTCTCTACAAGATCGTCAACATTCGCTACAGACCCCAAGCCTAGATGTGACACGAGCTTTGTAGAGGTACATTTGTTTCATGTTAATTTAATTCATTTGATTTTTATTTTTCATGTTTCATGTTACATTTAACATTTATTATATGACATGCAACTCTTGACATCAGAGACTCCTCCTCATCTCCGATATTTCATCGATCGTGGAGTAGTTGTAGCTATGGTTAGTTCACAGTCATTGGCTGAGGTATGAAATAGTTTTCTTGGTTTTAGTTGTTGTTTATAATAGTTAGTATCAAAATTTATAATGTTATTTATAAGTGATTATATGGATTCAATTGTTGTAGGGTCTTGTCACACCTGATTGTCCACGAGCCTTCAAGGTGGACTTGAAAAGCGACTATATGATGGCGGTAAGAAAATAATTAATATTGTGTGTACATATATTTGATTTCAATGTATAATAATTATTCATTCATTTCTACTTTGTTTGTATCAACTCAAGTTAGAGAAGAGCCTCAACAAGAGGACAAGTGAGCGTGTGAGGAGGACCCCATCATCGCCACCATCTCCCTCTACATGATGATTGAAGGCCTCTAGAGATTCATTTCCTTCCCCTCATGGGAACGAGAAGATATAGTTGATAGACATGTACATGTATAAGCATCAACAGACATATATGTTGGATTTTATGTTAGTGGACATATTCGATATTCATTTGGTGTATATATGACATTTTGTATTTGATGTATGACATTATTGGTTACCATAATATATTATGTGTTTTTTAATGTACATGACATTATTGGTTATCATTTTATATTATATGTTTTTTCATGTATGACATTAAATTAGATATGTTTGTGTATGAAATTAAATTAGATATGTTCATGTATGACATTAAATTATATATGTTCATGTATGACATTAAATTCAATACCTAATCAGTTCAAAACTTTGATAGAATATTGATTAACAATAAACTTTATCACTGTTTAAGCATAAGTTTATCATTTCCAATATGTCATTGTCATATGATTTATGATCTTGCTCATGTTTAAAATTTTCCTTCTCTATCATTTGTTTATCAAGTTTAATTCAATACCTAATTAGTTTGAATTTTTGATACAATATTGATCAGCAATAAACTTTATCAGTGTTAAAATAGCTATTTTATCCCCTTGCTTATGTTTGAAGTTGGTGTGGGGCCTTGTGTTATCTCCTAGCTTAGGGGAGTGGGGCAATAAGGTTCCATGGTTGGGTGGAAAATCTTTTATCCATTGAGTGTTTTTCCAAAGCTTTTCAAGAGCCTTGGATGATCTTTCTTCACACATTCTAATTTTACATCTTCTTTTGTGTGTGACTAGATGTTGCAACATCATATTTTTGTATCATGACTATGATATAATACTTATGTATCCATTTTGTATAGAGATCATGTTGGAGGAGAAAAATATTAGAAGTATATGAAAACATGATATACAATGATTACTTGCTCCTTGTAATATGTATAGGTACACATGCTTAGTTGCAATAAAGAAGAATGGGTATATCAAGATGATTGTCCTTGGTATGCTTATGTGATTTTTATGCTATCTAATTGTAATAATGGATTCAATTATTTATAATGAAATATTGTTCATATATTTATGATGGTTTTTACTTATGGGAACTTATGTATGCATTTCTAGTAGTGATGATTGGGAACCTATAAGAACTTGGTTGTTAAGTTAATATAGAATATTCATATATTTAATCAATGAGATATTTCAAATATTTAATGTTAGAAGAATTGAAAATGAAATATATGTATTTCAATTTTGTGTTAAAAATAGAATAAAATTTATTCCACTTTTACCCTTATTAATTATGTGATCTCTTAGGTTCCCTACTAGGGGGATACAAGGAAGAATTACTCTCTAGATTTCTTAGATTACTGGATGGATTTCTTGTAATATTGTGGTTATTGAAATTGAGACTTTTGATGCCTTTGATTCTTTAGGTGTAGATAGGCCACAAAACTTACAAGCAAGTTAAATTTACTACTAGTCTATTTTATATATATATATATATATATATATATATATATAATCATACTTCAAGAGTCAAAACAATATTTCAATTCAAAACATAAATTATTACATATAGCCAAAAATTTATCATTTGCAATTTTATCATTGTCATATTGATTTATGATCTTCTTGTTCATGTTTAAAGCCTACCTTCTATGTTATGCATCTAAACATTTATGATAAATTATTATTACAAACATATAACAAATTTGAAACTGAAAGCAATGCATTACATTAATTCCAAGGTTTAGTTATGATGTAGAGCCTAATAGTATTCTCAAGGTTTAGTTATGATGTAGAGCCTAATAGGATTCTAAAGGTTTCATTGATTCCATATGTTAGATCTGC
The DNA here is from genome assembly GCA_028749045.1 of Cupressus sempervirens. Lineage (NCBI taxonomy): Eukaryota > Viridiplantae > Streptophyta > Pinopsida > Cupressales > Cupressaceae > Cupressus > Cupressus sempervirens. Next base: position 265,898,197 of record CM053793.1, read on the forward strand.
CATCATAGAATACCAATTGTAATGGGCACTCCCATGTATTCTAATGCATATATTTCCTTATATGCACAATTGGTCAATGTTACACCTTATAGAAGATAGAATTTTATAGGTAGAATGATGTAGAGGTTAGGGTACAATAAGCACAATGCTGATGTCAATCCAACAAGACAAATTATATGCCCAAACTTCTACACCTTGACACAACAATAACACTAAGGGATCATCATTAATCCATACAACTTTACACTAGCAAACTTGGTTTCATAGCCATGAATGGTGGATTCTCACAAATAAGGTTTATCAACATGTTAAGGGGTTCATCCCAACACTAAAACCAAGGAACCATGGCCAAACAACAACCCAAACACAAATTTCATAACTTTGTCCTCATAATGGAGCATCTAGGCTACTAGCCCTTCCAAAGACAAATTAGGCAACAAGTACCATAGCTTCCAAAAGACCTCAGGAACTAATTAGTATTCCAAGTACCCTTAAAGGGCAAGTGTCGAAGCCATTTACAAGCCTTCCAAAACTGGACTGTTATACATGCCTAATTACCCCAATTAGGTCACCTTAACAAAGGAAGTACCAAAAATCTAGTGAGAAAGACCAAACCAATGCATCCAACGATTAGGTTAGGACAAGGGAAGGTAGATTCCAAAGTTTCACTTACTGGTTCAAACCCCGAGGCATGCAAATTAGAAAATTCCATAATGCAGCAGATTTGTCACATGGTAATGCCAACTCATTTGTGCAAATTATGTAAAGTAGATCAAATGCATAAGATAATCTTGTCAAAACTTAAGAGACAAGGAAACAATCAAACCACCTATAGACTTGAGTCCTTATTAATCCAAAATCATGACAAGAGGAACATCAATAACAAAACAAAAAACAAAAAGGGGTATGATTTCCTTAGTAATATTTGTGTGTTTCAATATGAACTAGACAAAGGATATAATTGAATGGTTTAGGAGGTTTTTCTGGCATGCTAGTCAATCCTATTAAAAAATAATTTGCTTCTTCTCACAGATTTTCCTATTTGTGTATGTGTGTACCTAATAAATCTATCTATCTATCACCATGGAGACTGGATATCTATGTATATGCTAGGATAGGTCAAGTGGTCTAGCAAATTGTGTTATTGATAAGTAGGCTTAGATCTTTTTTCAAAAGTCAAATTGTGATAGTACTAATGGAATTCAAGTGTGCAATTTTTTAGTCACTCTCATTATCCCATGTTTCACGAGTAGTGGGACACAAGAACCCATCTCTCGTGAGAGTGAATAGAACACTTAGCACTCATTGGATCTAGGTGATTCTCATAGAGTTGAGGTACATGGACTTCCTAAGATGTCACCCACCCCAGTACTACTCTCACTTGAGCACACTTAACTATAAAGTTTCCTCTATGGTTAAACCCACTCTTCCTGCAACACAATCTACAAAACCTTCACCAAGTGTTGTGCCTTATGAACCATTCATTAGAATTCCCCTTAAGCTCATTGATTGATAAGTAGGAGACATTTCTACAAGAATTCAAATTGTGATATTGCTATCAAAATTCAACTATGTAGTATTTGAGACAAATTCATTGACCCATATTTCATGAGTAGTGGTTTACATGAACTGATCTCTCATGATAATGAATAGAAAACTTAGCACTCATTGAATCTAATTGATGCTTAGAGAGGTGAAGTACAAATACTTCTTGGGAGGTCACCCATCCTAGTACTACTCCAACTCAAGTGTGCTTAACTAAAAAGTTTCCCCCATGGTTAAAAACACTCTTCTTGCAACTCCATTTGTAAAAGCTTCATCAAGTGTTGTGCCTTCTGAACCATTCATTAGTAACCCCCTTAAGCTTATTAATCAATAAGTAACATATATATTCCAAAACATGTCAAATTTTTATATTTCTATCAAGATTCAACTATGTTGTTTATGAGTCAAATTCATTGATCCATGTTGCATGAGTAGCAGTTTGCATGAACTCATCTCTCATGAGAATGAATAGAACACTCAAGACTCATTGGATTCCTACTTATCAATTAACACTCGCCAATCCAAACAATAACCTACACCATCCCCTCAGCTCCTAGAAGTAGTAATCTATATGCCACACTCTAGCGATCATCACAACACAAACCAAATGAATTGCAAATCCCAAATCATGCACTATTCCAAGTCTTCTACCATGCTTTATGCTCCCAAACCTTAATTCTAGGTCACCAAAAAGTTATAACCAAAATATAGTAACAATATCTAACATATTTCTCTATTACTAGACTATAACTAGTCTTTACTGAAACATTTGTAACTTACTCAAATCATTACATAAATTATTGCAATTGTAGACATAAGGTCTATACTCATCTTGCAACACATATCCAAGCTCACATATCCATGAACATTGTACACTATTTGTATTGTTCTAATCATTGACCTTAAAACTATTCATTTTGATAGAGTTTACCCAGCCACCCAGAGCTAACAGAGTAGATAGTTTGATCCCACAATGAAAGGTGAGAGAGATTTGGCAATTGGCAACTTTGTATTGGCCAACACTACAAGTATCAGCATCATCCAAGATGGCATCACAAAATCAAAATGGAGTATGATCTCCAAAAAGTGAGAGAGGTTAGTGTAGATTTCTACAACGTGGTCTATACAAACTAGAATCACATCCATACCTTGGAGGAGCTCCAAGATACGCCCCGTCAAAGATTGCAGCTCTATGGCATTTAGTGACCCTTAGGGACATTCTAGTTAGGCATTGAGAATGTTTGAGGGCTAAATGGGATGGGAGGAGGTTGGGGATATAGTTTACCTAGCCACCCAGAGCTAAAAAAGTAGACAATTTGATCCCACAATGAAAGGTGAGAGAGATTTGTCAGTTGGCAACTTTGTACTAGCCAACACTACAAGTTTTAGCATCACCCGAGATGGCATCACAAAATCAAAATAGAGTATGATCTCTAAAAATTGAGAGAGGTTATTGTAGGTCTCTACAATGCAGTCCTATAGGAATTGGAATCGTATCCATATCTCACATGAGCTCTGAGATATGCCTCGTCAAAGATCGCAGCTCTATGAAATTTAGTGACCCTTAGGGACATTCCAATTCGGTGTGCCCGAGAATGTTCGAGCGCTAAACGAGACAAGACAAGGTTGGGGATAGGGATTACCCAGCCACTTAGAGCTAATGAAGTAGATAGTTCAATCCCATGATGAAAGGTGAGAGAGATTTGGCAATTGACAACTTTGTACTAGCCAACACTACAAGTTTCAACATCACCCAAGATGGTGTCACAAAATCAAAATAGAGTATGATCTCTAAAATTTGAGAGAGGTTATTGTAGGTCTCCACAACATGGTCCTATAGGAACTAAAATCGTATTCATACCTCGCATGAGCTCTGAGATATGCCCTGTCAAAGATTGCAAACCTATGGCATTTAGTGACCCTTAGGGACATTTCGGTTCGGTGTGCTCGAGAATGTTGGAGCACTGAACAGGATGGGATGAGGTTGGGAATAAGGTTTACCTAGCCACCTGGAGCTAACAGAGTAGACAGTTTGATCCCATGACGAAAGGTGAGAGAGATTTGATAGTTGGCAACTTTCTACTGGCCAACACTACAAGTTTCAGGATCACCTGAGATGGTGTCACAAAATCAAAATGGAGTATGATCTCCAAAAAGAGAGAGAGGTTATTGTAGGTCTCTACAACATGGTCCTATAGAATATGAATTGCATCCATACCTCACACGAGCTCCAAGATATGCCCCATCAAAGATCCTAGCCCTATGGCATTTAGTGACCCTTAGGGACATTCCAATTTAGCATGCTTGAGAACGTTTGAGTGCTCAATGGGATGGGATGAGGTTGGGGATAGGGTTTACCTGACCACCTGGAGCTAACAGAGTAGACAGTTTGATCCCACAATGAAAGGTGAGAGAGATTTGGCAGTTGGCAACTTTGTACTAGCCAACACTACAAGTTTTAGCATCACCCGAGATGGTGTCATAAAATCAAAATAGTGTATGATCTCCAAAAAGTGAGAGAGTTTATTGTAGGTCTCGGCAACATAGTCCTATAGAAACTAGAATCACATCCATACCTCGCATGAGCTCTAAGATATGCCCCGTCAAAGACCGCAGCCCTATGGCATTTAGTGACCCTTAGGGATATTACAGTTTAACATGTATGAGAATGTTTGAGTGCTCAATAGGATGGGATGAGGTTGGGGATAAGGTTTACCTGACCACTCAAAGCTAACAAAATAGACAGTTGAATCCCACAACCCTTTTTCACTAAGTTGCAAATTCGAGCAACTTTGACAACTTTCAACAATGCAACTTTGCACAAAAAGTGCAAATTTTACATTTTTCATTTGATTCCAATTCTAAAACTTGGAAAAGGTTTGGAAATAGTAAAATAACTTATTTCCAAATGCTCATCCATTCACCAATTCTCAAACTCCTACAAAGTTGTTAGCATTTTTGCAATTTTGCTTTGACAACTTTTGTAATTTTTTGCAATTTTTGACATCTTAACTCCTAGACACCTAAAACTTAACCTAATGACCCTAAAGACCTTTATAACCTTCTAAGAAACCCAGCCACTCCCAGGAATCCCCAATCACAAGGAAAACCTATCACAAAGACAACTAATCACTAGTTGCTCTTAAGGGCATCACAAGGCTTATTTGACACAAAACCCCACATATACAAATAATGACCAGGGGTGACTTCCAAGCATGGAAAGGATCTATTTAGGTCCAAACTAACATGAATCCAACATTAGATTCAAACTATGCAACTTTCATTGGCTAGTTGCTTCACAAACTCAAGACTAGGCTTGTAGCCTTGAACATGGAAAATCACAAACATCTCCTCACAACCCAAAGAAAATAATCCCTGATTTGGATACCCTTTTGGGTTTTATAAAACATACTATAGCCTTGGTATCTCAAGAGAAGTATGCAGCCACTAAGTTTTTTAAGGCTCACTTAGGAATGTAGGCAATTAGGCATCCATTAACAAAGGAAGTACCCTACCCCTTGAGCAAAACTTCAATATAGAAATTTAAACATGAGGGGGATCATGTAAGATGATAACATACCAATTTTCAAGCCTTGAAACCTTCTCTATAGCGAGTTATGGAAGACGTTGCTACGAATTTCTAGCATGCACATGGATCTTGCATGCCTAGGGCATCAAGTTTTTCTCTCTAGCGTCATTCTTTTTACCTAAAACAAAAAGGAACATAAAAAAATTTTCCTAACTCAGATTCCACCAAGGTTCATTAAATTCTCATGGTGGAATCTCAAGATATGAGGGAAAATAGATGAAACCCTAGGTAATGGCACAAAATGGGGACAATAGTTAGTAAAATGGGAATATCTTGAGTTGTAGAGAAAATTAGAACCTCATTTGAAGTGCAAAAGAAAGAAGATTCACAAAGATATCCAACCATGCTACATATCCATACTTATATGTGATCAACTTGACCAATGAGCTAGTGTTTTTCATGAGTTCAAGTATAATAATCTATCTTTTGTTATGATTAGGTTCAATATTTTAGTGTTCTTGTTGATTAGTGTTGAAAATTATTAGTGTTAGTTTTGATAAGTGGTTGTGACTATTGGAGGACATCTATTTAAGGTTTCCAAAATATGATAAACCCATTGTACAAATGGGTGAACAACAAACATTGAATAAAACTTATAATTTTTGCCTTTTTCTTTGTTGTTTCAATTTTATACAGCCTGTATAGATTGGTAGGAGTGAAATTTTGGTATGGTTGTATAGATTATTGATTTAGTGTTCCATTGCATTTGGTTTTAAATCTTTATCTTATCTACAACAAAAGTTACATCAATTTTTGTAGAGGTTGGTCAAATTTACCCTAAATCTGAGGGTTTCTTCAAGATGGCCTCCTAACTTGCAATTCCACTGTGGGATTTCAATGCCACTTTGGGGAATGCAAGTTAGGAGAGGTTACTTCAAGATGGAAAAGATTTAGAACTGTAGGTGTAGGTTACCTATTTTTACCAACAAGCCCTAGACTAAACATTACTATATTTCTAGTCTAGATTTGAAGAAGAAAGAAGGTTCAGGCTTCCAAACTGATTGATTTGACCTAGGTGAAGGGTGTAGGAGGATTAATTTAATGTGAAAAAGAGTTCCAAGGGGTAGAGTTGGGTTTGTGAACCCATTTAATCATACCTCCTTTGTAACCCAACCTAATCTGGCCAATTAGGTTTGTGACTCAAAGTGGGTGTTAGTTGGTGTTGGAATAGAGTTAGATTTTGATCTTTTGGAATCTCTAAGAGATGATTAAATGGTGTATAAAGAGGTGAAAATATAGTGTGGCCCTTTGCAAATTTTGGGAGTTTGATCAAGAAAGCTAGGATTAGCCCTATTAGAAATGTCGGTAACAATTATGCAAATCAGTTGTTGGAGATTTGAGAACTTTAAAGTTGGTTTTTTTTGAGAGATTAGGTCCATAGAAACCTTTTCTATCAGGAAAGTTAAGTTGTAAACCCATCTAGGGAGAGTTTTCCTTTTTAGGCCTATTGGAGAAGGGGAGTCCCTAAGAAGTTGTGATTGATCTAAGTCAGTTGAGAACCCTAGGTTTGAGGGTTGGGTATGTAGAGTGGAGTCCACTTGTAGGGTAGAATATGATGGATCAAAGGTCAAAATACAAACTCAATCAAATGCACAATTGAATCTAGTGACCAAAAGTGCCTTCAATAAGTGAAATGGTAAATTATCCACCAACAAGTCTTATGATGTGATCTGATAGCCCTAAAATATGCAATCCAAGGCATTTGAATAGGGTTTAGACTTTCTTCAATGGCTTAGACACCAAAACTTCAATATTCCTCAAACTAGGCCTAATAACATGCCTTGTAGCCCTATAGTAGCACTCACAAGGATTTTTCTTCAACTTTTTCCAAAATACTAGGCAAATAAATTATATATTTGAGTACCCTTTATGGAGTAACTTAACATACCAAAAGGATAGGGTAGGTTTCTTTGGAAGTTATATGACTATTTTCACTGTTTCTTAGATTTTTAAGGCCTAATTCTCATGCATTTACAAAGGAAGTGCTAACCATTCTAACTCCTAGGCTCCAAATATTTTCATAGTGTCATAAATAGGTTCAAATCAAATTAATATGAAGTCAATTTGACTCCAAGAGGTTTCTAGGTACCAAAGCCCCAAATTGTGCCCTTGAAACCCTTAAATTTAGGGCTTCCTTAATGTCACGCTTCCCAAAGTTTCTTGCAACAAATAAAGATTGGAACACCTTGTATACAACATGTCTATACATATTCCATCATAAAATAGTGCCCTTGTTTGGCCACAACTCTCTAACCTTCAGCCTATCCTCCAAATTCACTTAGTTTCTTAGTCATCTTTATGGTGATCACCACATAAATCAACCAAACTTGCATTTCCAAGATTAGTAAGATACTATACATGTTAAATTGATATTATTTATTTCAATAAGATGCCATTCTATGAGAATCAGAGTGCTACATTCATAGAATGACATTCATAGTGTGAAATCTACACAAAACTATCTTAAAATTGGATTTTCCAAAGACTGAACAATACTAAAATGATTAATAGTATTTATGGTATTTCTACCTATTTCCCTAGATACTAAATTCCCTATGGGTATTAAGGACTCAAGGTTTATAGAAACACAAAGACAATACTAATGGATCAATATTAATCCATATAACTTGACACTTAGCAACTTGACTCAACACCCAAGAGTGGTGGATTCTCGCCAATAAGGTTAATCAGCATGTTTAAGGGGCTCACCATGACAATAATACCAAGTAACCATGGCCAAACAACAACCAAAACTCATATTTCTTAACTCTGTCTAGATAATGCAACATTTTAGGCTACTAGCCCTTCCAAAGATAAAATGCGCATCAAATACAATATCTTCCAAAGGACCTCAGGAACTAATTTTCATTTCAAATACCCTTTATGGAATTTGTTAGATCCCCAAAATGAAAAGTGCTAACACCAATTAGAAGCCTTCCAAAACTGGACTGTTCTACAGACCTAATTCCTTCAATCATGTCACCTTGATGAAGGAAGTACCAAAAATCCAATGGGAAATACCAAACCAAAGCATCAAAAAATTAGATAATGACAAGGGAAGGCAAATTCTAGAGTTTCACTTATTGGCACAAACCCCAAGGCATGCAAATCCACGAGTTTCATAATGCAATAGAGTTGTCACATGGTAATGCCAACTCTTTAATGCAAATTCCATACAACCACCACCATCTCCAATCTAGAAACCACCAAAATCATAAAGTACATATGACAATGTCCCATTCCACCAAAAATTAGAATTTTCCAATGGTGGAAATGGGAGAAATCAACATTTTTGTTCAAAACCCTAGGTAGTGAGGGTTTGAAAGAAAATTTCACAAAAAACCTTATATCCTGCACCTCCCAACGTTTCAAGAGCTCAGAGTAGGCTCATTTGAAAGGTGATTTAGAAACCTTCAATAAAAACTAATTCTCCAAGCCCCCTGATCTATATAGTCCATACAATGTATGGAAAAATAATCTTTTTGCAAGAAAATGATGGTTTTCTTTATTGATTTCAAAGCAAAAGTACATCTATGTCCTCCACCCACCTGTAAGGGCTTATGAAGACCTTCCTCCAACTAGTCCAACCAATTTTCAAAGGTTGTGACTATTGGAGGGAACTATTATAGACAATAATCCTTATTATATGCATAAATGTTGCATTCTTGTTCTAGTTATGCAACTTATTTTCTTTTTATGACTTTATTATGACCTCTAAAGATACAAACATCTCCTAAGACTCGTAATAAGACCTTAAGAGATTACTAGACCCCTATGACCTCATGAATCAACCTGTTTATAGAAATACCAAAGTTGTCAAGGGCTCACACAATAGGTTCAAATTCCAAGAAATAAGCAAAAATGCTAAAATCAAACTTGAAAAAGGCCTAGAAGACCTTAGAACCATTTGTTTTGATAGGAGAAGACCTTATGACAAATTAGTAGCCCTCCAACAGCACAAAAGTCATCATGGGGAATTCCACAAGGATCCTACACTACACCACCTTCCTAAAGGATTCATGAGTAAGACAATAAGGTTTTAGAATGTTAGGAATAATTTCATGATGGTATAAGCCCATTTGCAAAGGCTTGAGGCTCATTTAGTAATTCTATAAACCATGAGTCCCCAAGGCCTATAGGGCAGTAAATAATTAGGTAATAGGTGGAAACACCTTAGATGAGGTTAATAAGAGTCCTAGAATAGTTTAGAGGTCCTAGGTAGTCAATTTCAATAAAAATTGCAAATGTAATAAAAAGTTGCTAAGCAATTTTTGCTTAAAAGTTGCATATTGCTAATGAAGGAGTTTGAACTGAGTATAACTATTCCGTAGGTAGTTGATCGGTCAAACATGCTTATAAATGTATGACCCAACCTTCCCAATAGAACAGCTTGGTTGATGGATGGTTTTTTTCTGATTTCAATAAAATTTACTAGTTTTTTGGCTCAAAATTGCTGCATTTTCATTTTCCCACTGGTGAGTCTAAAAAATGCCTTTATTTTGTTATGTTTAAGCTACTTTATGATACTCCATTTATCCTTGTTTTAACACTTATAAGCCTATGTTTGATAAACCTTTGATGATTTATGGGGTAGAAAAACTATGTCATCTTTTGCCTAAATTATATCTAATATGCAGCATTTCATATAAATATCCAAATGTGTGTTCTTATGTTTGAATTTAGTTTGATGGATGTTTATTTGCAAATATGTCTTATATCATAACTAACCTAATGATAAGGATTAAAGGATGAGTGGAAGAATCCAAAAGTTGGTTGCCGACAGCATTCAAGGAGAAACAAGCATCAAGGAGATGTTGCAACTTCATTGCTCTCTCCTCAATTCCATTATCCTTCCTTTCTGCTTTCAGTTGTTCTCCTATATTCTCTCCTATGGACTTAACTTAGGATAGTTACTTTTCTGTTATGTAATAAAGAGTAGATTCCATATATATGTCAAGATCGACTCCTGTGTGTAAAGTTTGTAATTTTTGGTTTTGATAAGTTTTATCGAGTAAGAGAGAACACTGATTCACAGTTTGTTGCAGTTGTGTTTTACAATTCTGAATTATGTAATGACTGATTAATGAAATGAATTAGTTCTCTTTAATTTCTATCCTGCGTTGGTAGATTAGAGAAGCCAACCAAGGGGGCCCACTTGGGAGGTGGATTAGATTAGGATAGAATAGATTCATTTTACTAAGCATTAGCAGTATTTTAAGTAAGATGTAGCTAGTTAATTCCTTCCTGTAGCATCACACTTCATGAACGTTCCTTCAGCATCTGCAAGAACAGTCTAATGGATGAATCAAAATGGAATCTCTGTTATCTTGTCATTATGTTTTCAACATTCATAGATTCAGTAGTTTCCTTTCCACATTAGTAGTGTAGTTTCCTTTGCATTTTTACTTTCCTGCAGCACAAACATAATGACTCATCAAGGTACCTAGTGCACATACTGTGCCAACCATTTCAAGTATACGTCCCTGGGTTGACAATCTAAATGCACCTCATGGTAGGGGAAAAGTAGTCCTTAGCTTGAATAGATTATTCCTAAGCCAAGCCTAACACATGACTATGGAACACCTATTGTGAGGCGGTTCATTTTTGGCGCCGTTGTCGAAGATGGTGTCAAGCTAGGAGCATTTTTGAGTCATAGTTTTTAGATTAAGTTCTTTTTACCAGTGTGAAAATTTTAGTTGCATGCATCGAAGAGGAAGATGATGAGATGAATATGGCAGATTTCTTCCATAGGGATCTGTTAATTTGAATGAAGAAGTTGAGTTTCCCTTTGAAGACACAAGTCTTATTTTCCCCACAGTATCATCATCAAGAGCTGAATCCCTAGATATATCTGGTCTCCAACCTTTCACTAAAATATTGACCAGTTTTCTTGATAACACTACCTCGAATCCACTAGTTGTTAATCACCCAGTGCCTAACCTTCCTTTTCAGTAGCAACCTTATAATCTAGTCCCACCAGTCATGGCACAACCCACTTTTCCATTTCCACTTCCAAGTCTCATAACCAATGCCAATCTCAAGAATATACCTCCCACTACTCTTCCGAAGTTCTATGGCCTTGCAACTGAAGACCTTGATACCTTCTTGTTTGAGTTTGACATCCTTTGTCATAGTTTCAACTATAACACTGATGCCCATAAGCTTAAATTATTTCAAGCCACATTGAAAGAATCAACTTTACGATGGTTCATGGGCTTAGGAGCCAATGCAGCTGTAAATTGGGATGAAATGCAAGCCTTGTTTTTGGAAAAATATAAAGAATATTGCAAAGCATCTGGCACAAGAGGAGATGATATCTTTAGGATATCACAGAAGGAGGAAGATATATTAGAAGACTATGTTTCTCAATTTTTATATACACTACAAAAGAATCCTCAGCACACATTGTCTGAAGATTCCCAAAAACTAGTCTTTCTAAGAGGAGTGAATGAAGACTGTTTGGAAGCATTACACCTGATGGCCGGTGGAGATGTATATTAAGCTCAATGGGATGACCTCAAAAAGATATGTCAAAACTACTCAAGGTCAACCATGAAGAAAGGTCAAGGACCCTGTTCTACGGTTACAAAAGGAATTAGTCAAGGCATTTCAAAACTTGAAATATCCAATTTGTTGTCAGATTTCAAACAAGACATCAGTAATGATGTCACTACATAGTTGGATACAATGAATGCAAAGAAGAAGCAAGCAGAGGCTGAGTTACAACTAGCTGAGTATTGTCCTCATTGTCGAAAGCAAAAGAAGGATTGCCACTGTAAATTGGTTGCAAGCATGGAGAACCAGCATCTTCCAACTGAATATGTAAAGATAGATGGGGATGATGAGAAAGTATTCTTTGTTGCTTGACGCCGACCATGGACTCAATGTCAAGGTATGCCTCAAGACCCCTTGAAAAATTTAAATTCATATGATAATCAATGGCAAAACTGCAATACCCAAGGTCCTCCACAAAACCAACCCAATTGGAATAATGTTGGGCAAAATAACCCACAACAGTCTCAATGGTCTCAAAATTTCCAACAACCTTGGCCTAACCAACAAAATAACTAATGGCCCCAGAACTAGCAGAACCAAGGGAATTGGCAATCTCTAAACCAATGGAAGGGATCTCAACAATGGCCTAACCAAAATACTGGTGTTCCACAATTACCCCCTCCAGCTCAACAACCTGCTTTAATGCCACCACCTGCAAATAGTGGACCTCAAAAGCAAACACAGCTACCTACACAGCCTCAGCCAAATCCAAATAGCAAACCACAGTAGCCCATGTATAGTATTGATACCCAGCAGTACCCTGCTTATGCCCTAGATGTCGCAGATATACATTTGAGATCTGGAATGACCTTACCAGCACCAAGACCACCTCTTATAACTGTAGTATCAGACTCTCCTACAGCATCAGAACCTTTGGTTGATGAACCTGTTGACCCAACTGATGTTACCATACCAATACCAGATCAACTAGTAGTAGAGCCTCCTTTTCCAGACCAACTAATACAAAAGGAACAAAGCAAGGAACAACCCTTTGACATTGTTAACCAGTTGAAGAATATGCATGTCTGAATACCTTTGTTTTAAGCTATTAAGGACATTCCAGCTTATGGAAAAGCTATAAGGGAAGCTTATCTAAAGAAACCTGGAAGGAAGAAGAAGGATCCTACCATAGTTCATGTTGTTGTACATTTAGCTGATATCATGTTAGGAAGAGTGCTTTCACCAAAATATTCTGACCAAGGGAGTCCAGTAGTAAGTGTCAGCATCAATGATCAATTTGTTAAAAATGCCTTAATAGATTTGGGAGCTGCTATAAATGTGATGAATTTAGAAACCATGAAGAAGTTACAAATAGAAGGATTAAGGCCCACACCAACTATTCTGTAGCTTGCAGATAGTTCCACTGTCACTCTTGATGGAATGATAGAAAATATTGTTGTGACCTTAGATTCCCTAGAATATCTTGCGGACTTCATGATTTTGTCCCCTAAAGTAAACCTATCTGGCTATCCTATCATTATAGGTAGACCATGGTTGGCCATAGCTGATGCAAACATAAATTGCAGATAAGGGAATATGACCATATCAAATGGCCAAGCAACCAAACAATTTGATCTATATCCTCCTGCACAACCATTACCAGATTTGAGTACATCTTTTTGGCTAGATTTAGGAGATGAAGAAGAAGAGATAAATTCCATAGTACAACTTATGATGTTACATAGGAAATCTTTTCTAAATTTGCAAGAAGAAGATTCAGTAATCCAGAGCATCCTTACCAACACCTGTGTGGTAGGAAAAGATGTGTCTGAAAGCTCTGTATTAGAATTGATTACATATGAGGAGTGTGATACAAGTTTTACTTTACTTAAGGAACTTGAAAATCTTTGTTTACTACTTCCCTATGAAGTAGAAGGAAGCCCAATCTCTGAAATTGGTATGGTAGAATCCACTATTCCTATTGAACTGAGTAAAGGCCATAAATTGCATGTTAACCCCAAATTGACATCCGTACAGATGGAACAATTAAAAGAATTGCTTCAAAAGCATGAGAATACTTTTGCTTGGGATTATGATGATATGAAATGATTAAGCCCTACATTGTGTACCCATATGATATACATTAATGAAGGTTGTCTACCACTTCGTCAACCTTAGAGGAGGATAAATCCAAGCCTCAGAGAAATAGTCAAAACAGAATTGCAGAAACTGATTAATGTTGGCTTTATCTATCCTATATCTGATAGTAAATGGGTATCACCGTTGGTTATAGTACCTAAGAAAGGAGGAAAATGGAGAATTTGTGTAGATTATAGGGAGTTGAATAAGGCTACTAAAAATGATCATTTTCCTTTACCCTTCATAGATCAAGTTTTGGATACACTAGCTGGAAATAAGTACTTCTCCTTTTTAGATGGATACAGTGGCTATAATCAAATCAATATTGCTCCTAAAGACCAAGACAAAACTACATTTACCTATCCATGGGGTACTTTTGCATACTCTGTTTTACCATTTGGTCTTTGTAATGCTCCTGCAACGTTTCAATGGGCTGTAATTATTATTTTTACTGATATATCACATGATTGTATGGAAATCTATATGGATGACTTTACAACATTTGGAGTGACTTTTGAAGAAGCAATGATAAATCTTGAAAAAGTTTTGGTAAGATGTCAAGAACATAATTTGGCACTAAATAGTGAAAAGTGTTTCATGCTTATGCAAGAGGGTGTGGTACTCGGTCATTTCATATCTACTGCAGGTATACAAGTAGACCTAGCTAAAATTGAGGTAATTCAAACATTACCCATACCCACTAAATTAAAAGATATCAGATCTTTTCTGGGACATGCTACATATTACATGCGTTTTATAAAAGACTTCAGTAAAATAGCCAGTCCCTTGTATAAGTTGCTTACAAAAGAAGTTGAATTCAAATGGACACCTAAGTGTGATAAAGCTTTCCTGCAGCTTAAGCAACTTTTGACCACAGCCCCAATTTTACAAGGCCCTGATTGGAACCTACCTTTTCACATATATACAGATGCTTTTGATTATGCCATAGGAGCAATTTTAGCACAAAAACACTCAAATCTTGATAATGCCATTTATTATATTAGTAAGAGTCTTCATGGTCCAGAACTAAATTACACAGTGACTGAAAAAGAATTGTTAGCAGTAGTCTATGCTCTAAATAAATTTTGGCATTAAGTCACAGGTTATCCTATCTATGTTCATACTGATCATGCAACAATCAAGTATCTCATGAACAAACCTGCTATAACTGGTAGGTTAGCAAGATGGTTACTATTGTTACAAGAATTTGACATAACCATAGTAGATAAGCCTAGAAAAACAAATGTTGTAGCTGATTATTTGTCAAGAATCAATCATCATGATACTGACACTACTCTGGTAGATGATGCATTTTTAGATGAACATTTGTTTCATATTGTTGTTAAAGTTCCATGGTATGCAGATATTGCTAACTACATTGCAACTAATAAGACACCAACACATTTTTCTTATAAGGAGAGAAAGCTGCTCATACAGAAAAGCTTCCATTTCTCATGGATAGACAATTTTTTGTTCTATACTGGACCTGATCAAGTTATGCGCAGATGTGTAAGAGAAGATGAGACATATGATATTTTTCATGCATATCATAATGAGCCCTGCGGAGGACATTTTGCAGCCAAAAGAACAGCTTTCAAAATCTTAGCCACTGGTTACTATTGGCCTACCCTTCATAAAGATGCAATCAATTATACAACGAAGTGTGACCAATGCCAAAGAATGGATTGCCCAACCAAAATAGATGAAATGCCTCTGAACCCTCAAATGGTGTTAACACCATTTGACAAATGGGGAATGGACTTCATCTGTCCTATTGATCCTCCATCCAATGGGAAGTCTTATATTCTGGTTTGTACTGACTACCTAACCAAATGGGTTGAGGCTAAGGCTATGAAACATGCCCGTGATGAAAAAGTTGTCGAATTCCTGTATGAAGAGATTTTTACATGTTATGGAGTTCCTAAAGAATTGGTTACTGATCAAGGCACACAGTTTACTTCTAACCTAATTTCAAAATTGATGAAACAGTATAACATCAGGCATCGCAGATCCAGTCCTTACCATCCACAAGCCAATGGACAAGCAAAAGTTACCAACCGTGAGCTAGAAAATATTCTAACTAAAACAGTCCATTTGCATCGTCGAGATTGGACCAGTCGGTTACAAGAAGTTGTTTGGGCTTATAGAATAACTTGGAAAACCACTACCGGATTCACACCATTTGAGCTTTTTTATGGGAAAGTGGCAATGCTTCCAATTGAATTTGAACACAAGACTTTAAGAATAGCCTTGACCTTAGATATTGATCTTCCTGCAGCACAAAGAGAATGTCTCCTACATCTTAATTCTTTGGATCAAATGCGCAAGACCACTTTAGAACATACTGAACTGGTGCAAAAATAGAGAAAACATTGGCATGATTCTCATATCCTCAACAAACAGTTCAAAGCTAGTGACTGGGCATTATTATATGATTCTCGCTTTAAGGATATGCCAAGGAAGCTGCAGATGCGATGGTTAGGACCATATCAAATCATCCATGTCTTTGACAATGGAACAGTTCAACTAACCACAATTGATGATATGCCTTTCAAAATGTTGATCAATGGTCATCGACTTAAACTTTATAAATAGCCTCAAACAAAAGCTGAGTTCATGCAATAGTTCGAACAACCAGATCCAACAACAACTCAAGTATCTCTTCCTGCAGCCGAAGGTGAAAACCTTTTGCCTGCTCTTCTTCAACATTAATTCTTATTTGCATGTCCATAATAATAACTTTATGTTTGCATAAAGTCCATTTTCTTTTCATGATATTTCTTTCCATTCATATCTTAATCTTCCATCCACCCACCTCACTCCATTTCTTAATCTTCCATCCACTCACTTTCTACATACTTACGTTTTTGTGTTTTCAATCAAATTTGCACATGCTAATGGATGCTTCCATTTACATTATTTCTGCCACTTTTTTTTTGGAGCATGTGACAATCTGCTTGGTAGGTATAAAAGTTTTCAAACTATTATTCATTTATAAGTTTGCAGATTTTGTTAATTATATCTAATACTGCATAATCTTTATAATTACGGTGTATTCCAGTCCCTAACCCATACTAGTCTAACACGTGAGGACACTTGTCGTAAAATTAACAGGGGGCAGGGGAGTGTAATACTATCCAATGACATTCTTGATTAACTGTGATGATTTTCAAAAATCTTGGCATTACCCTTTATTAATGAGAACTTTTTTCCATAAGTATGCCATGTCAAGTATTGTACTCCCACTTTCTGAATGAATTTTTCTTTGTTCGTGCCAAATTTTTCATGCTAAGGCATGATGTGACCTATTTTTTTTTTTAAATTTTGGCATTTGAACCATGTTTTCGGATGATTTCCACACAAATTCATGATTTACTTTTACCTAAAGTTTAATTATGACACATAACAATTGGTTATGGCAATTAGTGTTCCCAAAAAGAAGCGGTGAAGCGTCTGAGAAATAACATAGAGTTTTGAAGTTTGCATTCAAAAAGAGAGAGGGAAATAGAGTAGCAGAAGCATAAAGAAATGGGAGGAGGTTTATAGAGAAAAGAGCTAGTCGAGCACATTTTCTTGCTCTCTGATGTAGAAGTAGTAAGAAGATTCAATGCATGCAGGTGGTTAGGTTATTGTTTGAATTTAATAGCATATGATGAAGAAGAAGCTGTAGAATTCATAGGACATTTGATGAAGGTGAAGCTTCTATGTGAGGTTTGACAGTAATTGCAATAGAAGAACGAATTGCATAAGTAACAAGGTTACCTCCTATTGGAGAGCATTATCCGAGCTCGCATGACGCTAGGTCAGCAAGGGCCTAGTTCACTACCCCACATGACCCTCCATTGGATGTTACAAAGCAAGGGTGCAAGAGATTGTCTTTGCCACCTCCATACCCTAACCTAGCAATGCATGTCATCAGGTATTTTACTTGTGAAGGCAAATTTTCTCACTTACATGCACACCATTTTAAGTTTCTTAGTTGTATAAGGCACAACATTGCTATGAATCTTCCAAATTTTCTGTATAATATGCTCTATATTAGTGTGAAAGAGACTCAAAAAGGGAAAGATAATTCTGTCACTCACCATGCTTTGATTAAGTTGTTAATAGAAAGGTCTCTTAGGAACGTATCCCCTTTGACATGGGATGACTTTGTGAAATTTAAAACCCTACAACCCCAAGTTGACCCTAGTGAACGGCAGGGTGAGGAAAATGTAGTTCCCAGTAGTGAGCCTGCAGAACAAAATATTGAGGGAGCTGAAACAAAAAATGCACAAGGGATTGAACCAGAATTTGCTTCCACTCAAGCGAATGTGCCTCCACCTGAACAAGACATCCCTAGGCCCACTACTAGTCAAGCTAAAAGGAAACAGAAGTCACTAGAAGAAATCGTTGCTCAAGAAAAACCTAGTCCTGTAATTAAGCAACAGAAGAAAACAAAGAAGTTTCCTGCAACACCTAATCCTACAGCAGTGATACCAAAACAAAAAAGTAGGCAAAAGACAATAGTACAAGAAGAGACTCCTTTGTGAAGAAGCCCTAGAATGAGAGGGCAGATTTTTAAAAATCCTATATTGTCTAAAGCACCTGCCCCAGAGTCTCCTATGCAGATAATTTCTAACCATTCTCCCCTTCACACTGAGATGACATAAGCTTCTAGTAGTCCTCCTGCAACATGTGAGCAAGAAATTAACAAAACCTTAATGGATTTACCAGGTGTTTCAAGCCATGGGAATGAAGTAGTTCCTGAAAGTCATGATTTGAATACTGCCTTAGTCCCGTATAAGTCAACATGGATCAATAGTTTGGCGGAACATCTATGGCGGAACAGAAAAAAAAAAGGATTATGAAGAGGATAACAGTGCCGTCACCTTGCAAAAACTCCTTTTCTAATTATATGGACAACATTTATTTTTTGAAGCACTATGGAAAGAGGAGAAAAAAAGAATGAGCAAGATCATAACATCACAAAATGAGGAGATTGAAGAATTGAAAGAATAGCTAGAAAGACATTAAATTAGTTGATCAAGCTCTTGCTTGCAGACCACCTCCTCGAGTATATGCTTTTTGTTTGGAAGAACAATATCTTTTGTTTCAGTTGATGTTAACCCTCAAAAATATAAATGCAAAATTCAAAACCGCACAAGAGTTTTATGGGCTATATCAAACCTTACCACCATGGAAGCAAAATCTATTGTGTGAGTTGTATATTCATAATTTTGTCATTCCTGTAGAAACTGAGTGGAATCCTTTACTTTATATAGGAGATGTGCATTTGAAAGCTTTAATGTCATGAATGTCTAATGAGGCAAATTATGACAGACAATTGGTTAATTACAGAGATGAAGAGAGAACAAAACCTTTACAGTTGAGGGTAGAAAGTAAACAACCAGAAGAAATGCTTCGAGACTGGTTTACATTAACTTATGGAAAGAGTAATCTAGACATTAGAAAGAAGGTATTTGCTGCTAGAGTCAAAGTATATGCCGAATATGAAAACTTTCCCTACTTTGCATTCCAGAGAGCTATGACCGGAGTAAGAGGTAGATGGGCACGGTTACTTAATTCTCTTAAGAAATTAGAGCTGCACAATCCTATTAATTTGGAAGCAACACTATATAGAGTTCAAAAATATTTAGAACTAGGAAAGAAACTAAGGCCAGAGCTATGGTGTCCTTTAATCATGCAACCTCTAATGCTTTTATGGCCCCTATATGATATTGATGTTGACAAACTTGATAAGTTGTAGGAAGACCACAGATGAGAAGTATGGGAAAGGACCAGAGGATTCTATTACACCTTCAAGGGCAACAGAAAGGGAAAGACAAAAGTTGGGGAACTCGGATCTTTGACAAAGAAGTGTAATGCTTGAGGACAAGCATTAGTTTAGCAGGGGGCAGATGATGAGTCTAAAAAATGCCTTTATTTTGTTATGTTTAAGATACTTTATGATACTCCGTTTATCCTTGTTTTAACACTTATAAGCCTATGTTTGATAAACCTTTGATGATTTATGGGGTAGAAAAACTATGTCATCTTTTGCCTAAATTATGTCTAATATGCAGTATTTCATATAAATATCCAAATGTGCGTTCTTATGTTTGAATTTAGTTTGATGGATGTTTATTTGAAAATATGTCTTATATCATAACTAACTTGATGATAAGGATTAAAGGATGAGCGGAAGAATCCAAAAGTTGGTTGCCGACAACATTCAAGGAGAAACGAGCATCAAGGAACAACCATGAAAAAGAAGTTATAACCACTCCAGGAAACATGGCAGCGAATAAGGAGGAGTTTTTATGAGCCATTACCTTCTCTACATTTATGTTGTAACAAGCGGATGCCGCGACTTCATTTCTCTCTCCTCAATTCTGTTATCCTTCCTTTCCGATTTCAGTTGTTCTCCTATATTCTCTCCTACGGACTTAACTTAGGATAGTTATTTTTCTATTATGTAATAAAGAGTAGATTCTCTATATATGTCGAGATCGACTCCTGTGTGTAAAGTTTGTAGTTTTTGGTTTTGATAAGTTTTATTGAGTAAGAGAGAACACTGATTCACAGTTTGTTGCAGTTGTGTTTTACAATTTTTTAATTATGTAATGACTGATTCTCTTTAGTTTCTATCCTGCGTTGGTAGATTAGAGAAGCCAACCAAGGGGGGCCACTTGGAAGGTGGATTAGATTAGGATAGAATAGATTCATTTTACTAAGCATTAGCAGTATTTTAAGTAAGACGTAGCTAGTTAATTCCTTCCTGTAGCATCACACTTCATGAACGTTCCTACAACATCTGCAAGAACAATCTAATGGATGAGTCAAAATGGAATCTCTGTTATCTTGTCATTATGTTTTCAAAATTCATAGATTCAGTAGTTTCCTTTCCACAGCAGTAGTGTAGTTTCCTTCCTTTGCATTTTTACTATCCTGCAACACAAACATAATGACTCATCAAGAAACCTAGTGCACATACTGTGCCGACCATTTCAAGTATACGTCCGTAGGTTGACAATCTAAATGCGCCTCATGGTAGGGGAAAAGTAGTCCCTAGCTTGAATAGATTAGTCCTAAGCCAGGCCTAGCGCATGACTATGGAACACCTATTGTGAGGCGGTTCACCCACATGCTATATAGATTGGGAAGGGTGGTTGAATGGTCTAAGGAGTAACTTGGTTGACTTGGCTAATGAAAGATAGAATATGAAACTAAATTCTTTAACCTTCCATGAATTGGCTAATGAAAGATAGCTAATTGCTTCATTTGCTTGATATTAAAGTATAGAAAATCTCAAATCTTATATGAAGAATTATTTCCAAGAATCATGGTAAAACATCTATCATTTTCTTTTAACACTGAAATTTCATATAATATGTAAACAGTTCAGCCCTTTTAGAGCCTAATGTAGATGACATGTAGTAATTTACTATAGCAATTCTAAGAAGCTTAATCTAATTGTTGAATGGATTTCTCATAAATCATTATAGCAAGTAAAGACACCAAATGCTAAAAAAAAATAATGAACCTTTTGAACACCATTGCACTTTTTCAATAGTTTTTACCTCCTCTTATACCCAAGCAAGAGAGATTGTTGCTATAATAGATTCTAAAACAAAATCCACTAAAATCATCCATTTTTCAAACTTTGATGTTGGCCATAGGGTGAAGGGGAATGCATAATCTTTGTTTCATTGAGAGATGTTTTCTATTCAAGCAAGACAATTTTTATAGAGTTAATTCTGCATCTCTTGGATAGACTATCACACCTAAATAAAATCCTAAAATTATTTCAACCTAAAATTGAATCATTCCTATAAAAAACTACCTCATCTCTACTGAAGATAATAAAGATAAACTAATTTTAAACAACAGTGAGAACTACCATTTACTATAGCAAAATCAAAATCCTATTGTAGAGTTATAGTGTATTACAAAAAAAAAAAAAAGCAATAGCTACTAGTAATTTCTTCCATGTTGGTTGGCTTCAGGGAAATGATATTGAAGCTTTGATCACTTATTTCTAACTTCCATAAGTGTACTCTTAGGTCATCTACTGATTTACAGGTTTCACCATCATTGAACAATAAAAGATATAGTAAAGTATGAATGAGAATTACAATTCATGATAAAAATCAGTTAACTCGGAATGGAAACACTAAGCATGAATAATGTCTTGATCCTTATTACATCTCTTTTTTTAAATTTGGTTAGATGTCTTTCATAAATATTGTGCTGGAATTGAATTCAAATACTGAAAATACAAGCATCATTGGATTGATGATTCAAATCAATTTCATTTGAAATAAAAAATGCAAAATAAGAATGCTAAGTTATTAATTCTAAAATGGAAGAATATCTATTGCCTTGTGCCCCCAACTAGACTAGGATTTTTTTTAGCTTGTTCACATTCCCATCCATTTCTCTGTGTATAAAATGTCAAATTTATATAATACAAGGTTAATCATTGCCATTTCATGGTCTCAGGATCCTTGATCCCATGAAATGGATCCTCTTCATTAAAGAGATCAGTATGACTATTAGGTAAAAGTATTGAAAACTATGATTGTTATGTGGATGTGCAAAATAGTGACTTTGATTAAGCTTTAAAACATTCAAAAGGAATTGGAAATTTATTCTAGGTTAAAAGTTAACAAATGCTCTAGTTAAAACAACAAGTGATCATGGGCAATTAAAAGAAACATTAAGTACATAATAAAAATAATAAGGAATTATTTAATTAATGCAAGGGCATTAAAAGAGCACACGTTTGGAGTGTGACAGAAGTTAAGGAATAGACCGCAATCACATGGAAGGTGAAGAGGCGCTTAAAAGAGGGTACTCACAAGGCAGCAATATATATATATATATATATATATATATATATATATATATATATAAGGTTGTGGCGAAGTATATAAAGGTCCCAAGCGGCTAACTTCCCTTGAGTGTTTCAACTATTTTTATTTTACTTCCTATTGGATTACTTTTATTTTTCCATCTCTTACTTAGAAATAATAATAATAGTTGGCACGAGTAGATTTGTACTGTGCATTATCTTTAGTGCTAAGATTAAGATCGTTGTTAGAGGAATGAAGATAACTCAGAGAAAAAGAGGCATCATTTCTAGGTTCTCTTACTTGTTTTAGAATATACTAACTATATTTCATATTGATCAACTCTAGAAAGAAACTAATTTGAAAAGAATTATTTTTTGCAACACTACATCAATAATTTAAGAAAAGACACATGAGAGTGTCTTGTTTTCAAATTTGAACCCAAAACACATAAGGCAATAAAAATTGTAAGAAGGAATAGAACCAAATGAATGTAATATCCTTGTTTGTTCTTTTTAGGGCATCTAAAGGACTGATGTCCTACTTGGTTATGAGTAAAGCACTTACCAGTGAACACACTGGGCCCTCTTCCACTAGACCTTCCTCTACCATTGGATCTTCTACCCCCAAATGTACCTCTATTAGTAGACTCACTTTCAACATTTGAACCACTAGATTCCTCCTGATTTTTATTAAAAGATAAAAGCATGTTAGTCATAATATCATTATTGGTAACAATGTTCCAAATGCAAAGAATTATTTATTTGAGCTTCTAGCAATGATCAAGCGACTTATTGAACATGGCTTGACAGGTCTTGGAAACTTCTCCCATTGTATCCTTGCTTTCGCTAGTTTGAAGTTTCTAGTTACATGCAAAAAATCATGACTTTACATCACAAAGCATTCACATTCTAAAAATTTTCATGTTCTTTCATTACATTTTGACCCAAACAAAAAATTCTAAACTTTCACTTATTCAAATGACTAATCTGAAAAATGGATCCTATTAAAGAATTTAATATAAATTCAAATAATGTATCTAGATTCTAAACAAATCAAAACATAAAATCTATGATTTAAACTTATCTCATCACTTACACATCATAACAATATGGTCGACCTTGTCATGTGGACAGTCTTGGGGGAGAGGTTGCAACATTGTATTTAGATCCAATTGATCACTCTTTCTCTCTCTCCCTCTCTCCCTATTCAATCTAATGAGCCAACTAGATCTACTCTACATTTTAATGTCTCAAGTATTGCCTCATGGTCTGACTCACTAACTTTCCAAGAATCTTATTATGTGGTTTTCCACCATATTTTATCAAGTGGACATTTGATGCGAAAACAAGGTTTGAATAATGAAGAATCTTCCTCTTTGTTTTCCAATCCTCAAATAACCACAAGTTAGGGTTCTTCATAGAATATCGTCTAAGCCATGTGCCAGTTACAACCACCGCATCGACATGGTACTCATAACCTTCACCATCTATAGCCAAGTGATCCAATTTTTTTTTGGCTTGGACATAATGACACAAATAGTAATCTATCCCTTCTTCATTGTCTTCAGGTGTAATAACAGCAATAACATGGCCTACAATGAAAAATGTACAACATGCAGTCATTAATTCATAAAATACTTAGGTAAAAATTATAAAGTTACATATTGAAATTACAAAGATATATATATATATATATATATATATATATATATATATATATATATATATATATATATATATATATATATATATATATATATATATATATATATATATATATATATATATATATATATATATTACTAGGTTGCACTAGATCAGACAAGTGGTCAAATTCAATAGATGAATCGATCTATACCATTTCCAGTGCTTGTAGGGGATGATAGGTGTCAATTGGATCCAAAACTCATATATCTCATTTGTCCACCCC
Organism: Cupressus sempervirens; assembly: GCA_028749045.1. Taxonomy (NCBI): domain Eukaryota; kingdom Viridiplantae; phylum Streptophyta; class Pinopsida; order Cupressales; family Cupressaceae; genus Cupressus; species Cupressus sempervirens. Next base: position 265,922,731 of record CM053793.1, read on the forward strand.
TTCAATCGACTCACAGTCATTCCAATTTTCCTCTGCACATGATGGACAATAGCATGCCATTTTTCATGTGTGGATACTCCATGAACCTGTATCAGAGCTTCTAAAAGAGTGCAATTCACTAGATCCTATTAGTGTGCAACAATCCTAATATGGTGCAATGTTAGTATTATCTATCAACTAAAAAAATCTATGAACCATAGACTCACCTTCCTTAGGTGGACCCATTGTAGTGTTACACCACTGGATGATGGATTTTGCATCTATCAATATTGCTCCATCTTTTCACTTTAGTTCTTTATGAGCTAAGGCTCTTTTGATGCATGTTCTTGCACCATCATGCTCTCCCTTTCCATGACCAGCCTCTGTGAAATTCTACATATATTGAATTCTACACAACCTATACAACTTTCTCAACCAATACAACATCCATGCATTCTTGAATTGAGATGCACAATTGTCTGACCAAATAATGTGCTGATGATATGTGATGCCCTTGTTAGCCAAATCTCCATAGAATAGTTGAAAACAACCCTGTACAAACTTCATAGAATGTGATTGATCATCACTGATGTAAAAATGGTACTCTCTCAAAATATTCCTATCATCTCTTGTACTTGTAGGTGAATGCATGAATGTTATTGAACAAATATGGAAACCTATTGAGAAGTATAATAATTTTCTTGCACCTCATTTTGTGGTTGTATTGTGTAGTTCTTTGTGAAGTCTACAATTGAAACAATGGTATCCAGTGGAAACATATCCTTGCACAACTTGAATTGCAAATCTAACCATCGAGCTCTATGTATATGCCTTGCATACTCGTAAATAATCTTTTCAGGAAAAATCTTCATGAACTCATACACTAGAATCTTTTCAATGACTAAATCACATCTTTTGCCCTATTTCCCATCTTTTAGAACATATGTCAATGTCTTAAATTTTTCCTAATCTACTATTTCATTTCTAATTCGATGTGTACTATCCATATGTTGACAAGTTGATAAAAGTTGCAAGAACCACAAAATAAGCATGTACCATCCAAGCATGATGTCTTGCAAAATTGTTGGTTGTCCCCTATTTCACATAAAATGTTGGATATGAATTCCCTTAAAGATCTTGGTGTCTCATTGATGTCACAATCCTGCAAAACAAACATAGAATGCAAAAACACACATATATGCCTAAAAACATCAAAATGGTTAGAAAATTCAATATGTATCCTACAACAACAAATTGTGTGTGTGATTTATCTTCATATAAAAAGGTTTACCCATCTCAAAAAATCTTTGACTTATTTGAATTTGAGGATACATACCAATAAATTTTGCAAAAAATTGTGTCTGAGGCGAGTCCAAAAAATGTTTCACATGTGGGTCACGATTTTGGCTAGCAATCCTCCTTCTTACAACATCTCTTTGATTAGGGGAAACATGTGTGTTATTTTTCCAAAAATCTTTGATCAATGATTTCAAAGCTTCACTAATTTATTTATCCTTTCGTGGTGGTCTACCACTAAATTTCCATAACTCATTTTTTGTTAGATCTTCCAATCTGTCATGCCTTAGCATGACTCTCCTTAGCGTACTTCTACCAAATTTTAATGTCTTGCTTGTCTTTCTTATGAGTCAAACTTTCTTCATTTGGCTACTTACTATTATCAATGTAAGTACTCGTCTTGTGATATTACTATCTTTGGTGCATGATTTAGAACCCACTGTGTCATAAGCACTCATTAGATTCTTTAAAATATTTTTTTCATTTGAATCATCCATCGTTCTTAGCCCAATAATCTTCATGATAGGCCTAAATTTCAAATTTCTCATCATTTCAACAAATAATTGGCATTGACCTATAATATTTAATTCTTCAAAAAATGATCTCCACATACGATTAACTTTTCTTTGACAAGTACACTTGCTAATCTTGTTAGGCATTGATTTCAAAATGTTAGTATCAATATCAATCAAATATTTTGGTCTTCTAAAATGAATTCTAGAAGGTGTTATAATTTCTTCCATTCCCTCAACATTTTGAACATCAACATAAGGTTGAGTGTATTGTGTACCTTGAACCAAAGATGATGTGCCTTGGCAATAAGATGCAAAAGATGGAATATCACCTACTTGATGTGTTGATGTGATGTCTTCAACATGACATGATGGAGTGTGTACATCATTGGATCTACAAATTAGTGTCTCTTCAACATGAGAGGATGATATGGCTCCAAGATTGGAAAATGGTGTAGCTTCACAATTCAATTATCTTCTCAAGCATAACAGTCTCATTTGTTCTCTTTGTCTTTCCAATTCTTCCTCTTTGTTTCTTTGTATCAATGGTTCTTGATCCTCTTCGAAAGTCAATTCTTCATTATTTCTTTGCAATTTTCTTTGTTCACATAGTAGTTTCATTTTATCTCTTTTAATTGCCAAATCTCTCTCCTTATCTTCATTTGTTTGAAATTTTGGTTTCTTCCTTGGCATGATGATGATTTCTACATGTCAAATTATTCAAACATCTGAATTACTTACAATATGTAAAATCATTCAAATACATATAAAAATTACAATTATTTGAATGAATACACAATATATATCAAACAACTTGTCAAATTTCTAACCATTTCAAAATAACATTTCATTCAAACATAAAATTTTTAAAGAATTCACTATATATTGAACAACATGTCAAATTATAATCAAATATGTATCTATATATCAACAAACAATATTTAAAAAGGATTGCACTAACCTTTTCTATACAAAGAATATTCAAAAAGTTTTCAAATCGAGTATGCAATGATTGAATTTGGTGTTTGCTAGCTTCAAAAAGTCTTCAAATAGTGTTTGCTATGTTGAAACCCATGTTTTTTGTCAAAACAACAGAATGCACAATAGACCAAAAGAAGAGAATGGATGAAATGGTACCCAAACTTGCTTTTTTACCATTTTTGGGTGATTTGACATAGTGTGTACACACTATGTCAAAACACATCTCTCCCTATCCCACCATCCCCCATCCCCTACTCTCTCTCTCTCCTCTCCCATCCCCTACTCTCTCTCTCACTCTCCCTCTCCTACTCCCTCTTGCATCGCCTACTCTCTCACTCTCCCTCTCCTACTCCCTCTCCCATCACCTACTCTCTCTCTCCCATCCCCTACTCTCTCACTCTCTATCCTCTCCCATCCCCTACTCTCTCTCTCCTCTCCCATCCCCTACTCTCTCTCTCTCACACACTCCCATCCCCCTCTCTCTCGAGCTACTCTCTCTCCCATCCCCTACTCTCTCTCTCTCTCTCTCTCCCCTCTCCCATCCCCTACTCTCTCTCTCTCTCTCTCTCTCTCTCTCTCTCTCTCTCTCTCTCTCTCTCCATCCCCTACTCTCTCTCTCTCACTCTCCCTCTCCCACCACCTAATCTCTCTCTCTCTCCCTCTCCCACCACCTACTCTCTCTCACCCTCTCTCCTCTCCCATCCCCTACTCTCTAGATCTCTCTCACACACTCCCATCCCCCCCTCTCTCTCCCTCTCCCGCTCCCTCTCCCACTACCTACTATCTCTCTCTCTCACTCTCTCTCTCTCTCTCCTCTACTCACTCTCTCCCATCCCCTACTCTCACTCTCTCTCTACCATCCTATTCTCTCTCTCTGCCACCTCCTACTCTCTCACACTCTCTCCCATCCCCTACTCTCTCTCTTAAAAACACTCCCATCCCCCCTCTCTCTCTCCCTCTCCCACTCCCTGTCCCACCACCTAGTCCCTCTCTCTCTACTCTCTCTCTCCCCTCTCCCACCACCTACTCTCTCTCCCTCTCACTCTCACTCTCACTCTCACTCTCTCTCTCTCACTCTCTCTCTCTCTCTCTCTCTCACACACACACACACACACACACTCTCCTACTCTCTCTCACATTTTCACACTCTTTCCCATCCCCTACTCTCTCTCTTGCATGCATTTCCATTACCCCTCTCTCTCCCTCTCCCACTCCCTCTCTCATCACCTACTCTCTCTCTCCCATCCCCTACTCTCTCAAGCTACTCTCTCTCCCCTCTCCCATTCCCTACTCTCATCCTCCTCTCTCTCACTCTCCCTCTCCTACTGCCTACTCTCTCCCTCTCTCCCATCCCCTACTCTTAATCTCTCTCTCCCATCCTATACTCTCTCTCTCCCCATCCCCTACTCTCAATCTCTCTCTCCCACCCTATACTCTCTCTACCACCTCTACTCTCTCTCACACTTCCTCTCTCTCCCATCCCCTACTCTCTCTCCCTCCCTCCCATCTCCTACTCTCTCTCACTCTCCCTCTCCCACCGCCTACTCTCTCTCACCCTCTCTCCTCTCCCATCCCCTACCCTCTAGATCTCTCACACACACTCCCATCCCCCCTCTCTCCCTCTCCCACTCCCTCTCCCATTGCCTACTATCTCTCTCTCTCTTCCTCTCTCTCTCCCTCTCTACTCTCTCTCTCTCCCATCCGTTACTCTCACTCTCTCTCCCATCTTGTTCTCTCTCTGCTACCTCCTACTCTCTCTTACACTCTCCCATCCCCTACTCTCTCTCTTACACACACTCCCACCCCCCTCTCTCTCCCTCTCCCATTCCCTCTCCCACCACCTAGTCTCTCTCTCCCATCCACTACTCTCTCTCTCTCTCTACTCTCTCTCTACCCTCTCCCATCACCTACTCTCTCTCTCACTCTCACTCTCACTCTCTCCCTCTCTACTCTCTCTGCCACCCCCTACTCTCTCTCACATTTTCACACTCTCTCCCATACCCTACTCTCTCTCTCTCTCTCTACTCTCTCTCTCCCCTCTCCCATCACCTACTCTCTCTCTCACTCTCACTCTCACTCTCTCCCTCTCTACTCTCTCTCTGCCACCCCCTACTCTCTCTCACATTTTCACACTCTCTCCCATCCCCTACTCTCTCTCTCTCTCTCTCTCTCTCTCACACACACACACACACACACACACACACACACACACATTCATTTCCATCCCCTCTCTCTCCCTCTCCCACTCCCTCTCCCATCACCTACTCTCTCTCTCTCCCATCCCCTACTCTCTCTCTCCCCCCTCTCCCATTCCCTACTCTCTCTCTCTTTCACACACATGCACTCCCATCCTCCTCTCTCTCACTTTCCCTCTCCCATCGCCTACTCTCTCTCCCCCCATCCCCTACTCTCAATCTCTCTCTCCCATCCTGTACCCTCTCTCTCTCTCCATCCCCTACTCTCAATCTCTCTCTCCCACCCTATACTCTCTCTGCCACCCCTACTCTCTCTCACACTTCCTCTCTCTTCCATCCCCTACTCTCTCTCTCTCTTACACACATTCCCATTCCCCCCTCTCTCTCCCTCTCCCACTCCCTCTCCCACCATCTACTCTCTCTCTCCCATCCCCTAATCTACCTCTCTTACACACATTCACATTCCCCTTCTCTCTCCCACCACCTACTGTCTCTCTCTCTCTCACTCTCCCTCTCTACTCTCTCTCTCTCTCCCCCATCCCCTTCTCTCACTCTCTCTACCACCCCTACTCTCTCTCACACTCTCACACTGTCTCCCATCCCCTACTCTCTCTCTTACACACACTTACATCCCCCTTCTCTCTCCCTCTCCCACTACCTACTCTCTTTCTCTCCCATCCCCTACTCTCTCTACCTCTCTCTCCCCTCTCCCATTTCCTAATTCCTTTCTTTCAGACACACACCCATCCCCCCTCTCTCCTCTCCCATCCCCTGCTCTGTCTCTCACTTGCTCTCCCTCTCCCACTCCCTCTCCCACCACCTACTCTCTCACTCTTACTCTCACTCTCACTCTCACTCTCACTCTCACTCTCTCTCTCACTCTCTCCCTCTCTACTCTCTCTGCTACCCATACCCTTTCTCACATTTTCACACTCTCTCTCATCCCCTACTCTCTCTCTCTCTCTCTCACACACACACACACACACACACACATTTCCATCTCCCCTCTCTCTCCCTCACCCACTGCCTACTCTCTCTCTCTCACATCTCCTACTCTCTCTTGAGCTACTCTCTCTCCCCTTTCTCCCATTCCCTACTCTCTCTTTCACACACATGCACTCCCATCCTCCTCTCTCTTGCTCTCCCTCTCCCACTCTATCTCCCATTGCCTACTCTCTCTCTCCCCCATCCCCTACTCTCAAACTCTCTCTCCCATCCTGTACTCTCTCTCTCTCTCCCCATTCCCTACTCTCATCCTATACTCTCTTTTCCACCCCTACTCTCTCTCACACTTCCTCTCTCTCCCATCCCATACTCTCTCTCTCTTACACACATTTCCATTCCCCCCTCTCTCTCCCTCTCCCACCACCTACTCTCTCTTCTATCCCCTACTCTCTCTCCCCCCTCTCCCATCTCCTACTCTCTCTCTCTTTCACACACACCACACACTCACATCCCCGCCTCTCTCCTCTCTCATCCCCTACTCTCTAGATCTCTCACACACACTCCCACCCCCCCTCTCTCTCCCTCTCCCACTCCATCTTCCACTGCCTACTGTCTCTCCCTCTCTACTCTCTCTCTCTTCCCTCTCCCATCCCCTACTTTCTCTCTCTACCATCCCTACTATCTCTCACACTCCCACACTCTCTCCCATGCCCTACTCTCTCTCTCTCTCTCTCTCACACACACACACACTCCCATCCTCCTCTCTCTCTCTCCCTCTCTCCTTCTCTCGCTCCCTCTCCCACTTCCTAATCTCTCTCTACCATCCTGTACTCTCTTTGCCACCCCTACTGACTCTCTCTCACATCCCTTACTCTCAATATCTCTCCCCCATCCCGTACTCTCTCTTTTCCACCCCTACTCTCTCTCACACTTCCTCTCTCTCCCATCCCGTACTCTCTCTACTACCCCTACTCTCTCTCACTTCCTCTATCTCTTATCCCCTACTCTCTCTCTCCCCTCTCCCATCCCCTACTTTCTCTTTATCTCTCTCTCTCATACACACACATAGCCACCCCCCCCCCCCTTTCTCTTGCTCTTGCTTTGCATCTCTTCTTCCTTCTCTATGCACTAATTAGATCTCAATGGTGTGTGTGCACTATTGCACACATGCGCTATAGACACCCAAATTCAAAAGCTTTAAATAGAATGCATGCACTATTCAAAGCTTTGCATTAAAATCAAGCCTAAGGCTTGGTTTTGTCTTGGAGATCCAACCCAGAGGTTTGGAGTTTATAAACAAGTCTGAGACATGCTTTTCTACAAACATACAAAAAATGATTGATTTTTCTTGTGTGCTCTCCTTTAGGATTCCTCATGGTTGGGCATCAATAAGATCAAGTTACATGACATTGTAGGTCTCTATGTTAGCTATATAACCATATAAATTATTTTTAATTTGAACTATTTCAAGCCTTTCATCTATAATTTCTTTTGAATGTCTGTCCATTTTTTGTCAAAAACCACCATGTACCAATTGGGCTATAGATTTTAGCTCATTCATCAAATTTTGCAACAACTTAGTTTTTTAGAAACTAGACTCCATTCTACACACGTTGAAAAAAAAAGTTTTTATTTTAGATTAGTTTTCAATTATTTCTAGGGGAAGCACACAGATATTTCATGTTTTTGGAATGTGTCTAGTTAAAAAATTCATTAAAAAAAAAATACACATTATAAAATTACCCAAAAAACTTGGAATAAACTACATAGTGTTAAGTAACTTTTGACTAGAGCGATTAAAGAATTTCAAAAAAAAAGTTCAAATTTTAGGTGGGCCACACTTTGTACTGTGTTATGTTTTTTTGGAATAAACAATACCACTTTTTTGGCCCCCTTTTTTGAGGACCTAAAACTAAACCATTTTGAAAAAAAAAATAGTACTTTAGAAACTAGATTCAAAGGACTATGACTTTTGTTTCTGTCATATCTTAAAATATTTGAGTGTAACTATCTTCAAATTCTTGTTGAAGTTTAGAAATTATTGATTTCAAGAAAAAGGTTTCCACTTACACCCCCCTTTTGGCACCACAACTTGGTGCACTTACCCATGTATGCATATTCATATTTCACTTTTATTGCATTGAAAGAGTAGTCATCCAAGTAGCTCAAGGTATTGAGCACAAAATGGATTCACTAGTCCCTCAATGGACTTGAAAATGATAATGCAATTGTAAAAAATAAATATGGAAGTGAGGGTCAAACAGGGTAAAATGAGAGTATTTAGCATGTAAAATAGCATTAAATATATATATATATATATATATATATATATATGAAAATAATCAAAGTAGATCTAAAGATAAAAGATAGAGAGGTAGTACTAAAATCTTAGGGATAACAATGAGTAGGGAAATCTTGTCTTGACTTTTTTGGATTTACAAAAAGGGTATTTAAAAGTCTTCTTATGGTTTATCTAATTCATATCTATATAGTCAACACTTTTATGTAAGAAGGAAATTGTTGTGTTGATGGAGGCTCACCTAGGTCAAACATAGTCTAGGAATTAACCTTTAAAGTGAAATAGTTTGAAATGGAAATGAAAGGGTATTGTTATATAGTAAAGGCTAGATCTAATAATTGAATGTTTGTACCTCCATAAGTATTCTTTGTATCAAAATCCTCATGGAAATGTGATTTTTACTTTGTAGAATTGACTTCATGGAGATTTGAGCATGGATGTTATGAAAAACATTATAGATTTGAAATTTAATTATTTTGTTCAATGCCTTTGATGGTGTCTGATCATATGCTCTTAGGATGCTTGAGATCTTGAGCTCTTGAATGAATTGAATGGTGTATATGACATATCTTCAAATGAAGGGGGTGAGCTTTATTTTATAGGTCTCTCCCTAAGCATTGTGGGTTTGTAATTTTAAAGTAGGCCAACAATGGATTTTCTATTTAAAGCAAACCAATGTGGGAGAAATTTTTAGGAAACTATTTGTTAGACCATTTGAATTTGGCCTTGATTATTAGTAAAAGGCCTTTAGAAAACTTGGTCATCCCAAGTGACCCTCTTATGAGACAAGATTTCCTCAAGATACCTTATCCTCCCAATGATGGGAGGGTTAGGGATCTAGAGCCTAGAAGACAGAGGAGAAGTTGAATTTTGAATCAGTGCAAGTAGAATCAAGCATGATCTAGAAAATGAGGCGAGGAACTCTAGAGTGATTCCTAGGTGATCATGGAATTATATGAAAATTTAATTTATGATTCTACAAACTTTCATGTTCAATTTCTCATAACCCAAACTTCAATTTTATAATGATAAACTTTGTTGCCTATATCCTTGAAATATTTTATCCACATAAATATGAGTATGGTAATGTAATAATTAGATTACATGATATGTTAGTGTGTAGAATTAAGGTCATAAAATCAAACATGTCAACCCCTTAATATTAATTCTTGATCTCTATATCCATCATTCAAGACCCTAGATTGGATTTGATAGTGTAGATTTGATCGGGTCACTTCTATAGGCATATATATATATATATATATATATATATATATATATGATCCATAATTTTTATAAATTAAAATTCAAATATACATCTTAAACCATTTAACAAGTATTTGTGAGATATCCTAGCAAATATTTGTTGTCATATATTATTGTTTGTTATATTTTAATATAAGTACTCATTCATTTGAAATCACCAAGGAGTTATCAAGGACTAGTTATTAGATTTGATCACTAGGATCTATCAATGAGAATATTCTAGTAAAAAGGATTATGATATAAATGATGTGTTTGATGATGTCAGTGATTAGAAAAATGGTACCTCACTCCTACAATAATAAAATTGTACTTTTGATGGTCGTTGAGTTGTTTGTAGATCTATGTTGGTAATACTTTTGTGAGAAGATTTCTTTGCAAGTATATTGGAATTTATTGTTGATTTTTTAATAATATAATGGGTGACTTTTGGAGTGCAGTATTTTTCCCCAAAAGTGTTTTCCCCATGCAAATAAATATGTTTTTGATAAGATAAACAAGTTTTAAAGGGACCCTGAAACCCAAAAGTAGCTACATAAACAAGTCTGATAATAAGAAAAAGAAGCCCAACCATAACAAAACAAGTCTAATGGCTAATAATAAGCATGAGGCCCAGTCAACAATAGAGGCCAACAAAAAGGCCAGAACAAAGAAAAAGCCAAAACAAAAAGCCAAAAGAGAAATAGAAAAAACACAAAAAGACAGAACAAGAGGGCTACTATTCATTCTTCTTGTCGAGATCCTACATGGTCTGGGCAGCCTCATAAATCTTTTGGTGCTCCTCGGCCTTCTATTCTTGGACTTTCTTCATATCTTGGTCCAAATTGGTAATGGTGATATCAGTGGCCATATCATCCTTAGACTTGGCTCTTCCTCTGTCCTTTCCGTCCTCACCTACTAGTAGGCCTCTGTCTTTGAACACACTAGTTAAAGAGAGAATTTTTTCATTGATCGAATTGAGGAGAGAGATCATCTAACTAGCCAGATTATGATTGTAGTTTTCAAGATTCTTAATTCTCCTCTCAACCAGACTGGCTCTATCATTCTAATCCTCTTGATTCTCATTTTCAGTCTTCTTGTTGTTTCCCTCCAACTGACAAACCTTCTCTCTGACCTCTTCCACCTCATGGTATAGCCACTTGATTGACCTAAAATTATCAATCATGTTGTTACAAACATTTTTCAGAAGGTTCATACCCATCTCCCTTGCATTATCAGAGATGGCCACAATAGCAGGGTCTATGATCTCTTCAAGTCAGGGCTCTTCCTAATTTTCCACCAGAATCTAAGGATTCATAGCTTCTCTATAAATTCCCAATGTCACAATCCTAACATTGAAATTCCTCCAAGCTTTTCTCCCATTTTTGACAAGCACTTCCCCCTCTTTAACACTACTATTTTCCTTTTCCTTCTCCCTGGGGTGAGAGTGAGGATGGGGATGAATAGGGGAAAGGGGGAGAATCGTAACTTCCGGCCCTTGATTCAAAACCCTCTCATCATTCACATCATCCCTCTTCCATTTTTTCCCTACATGGTCCTCTTTAATCTCCTCTTCCATCTCCTTGTTTTCATTACTAGAAGCCATGTCCTTCTCATCCTCATCATAATCCATATCATCTTTACCAGAGGTTTGGCCATGGTCCCTTGGGCTCTTTCTTCTTGGGGTTAAACTAGAGGACTTCTTCTTAACATGACCCTTAATTTTCTTTCCAAAAGAAATGTTCCCCTCCTCCTCCGAGCTTATGCTCTAAATATCATCAGAATCAGAGGAGTATTTGGAGCTACCATTGTCCTCTTCCACATCCAGGGAGGGATTTTTGCTAACTGTCTGAGCTTTGAAGTACTCATGGATAAGAAAAAACAATCCCTCATGCAGAGCAGGATTGACAATGGGTTTCTTCTTAAAGCTAGTGCTAACCTTACTCATGGAGTTAAGTAAATAGTAAGGGAAAGAAATTTTCCTATCATGGCGAAAATGATTTAGAAGAACGAAATGGTGTGTTCTAGCTTGATCAAACCTAGTGTCCAGAGTAATATATTCAATGATAGCATGCAACACATACCTCCAAAGCTTCTTGATGGAATCCGTCACATAAAATGTCTCACTTTTAATCAGTTCATTCATTTCTTCAGTGCTCTTCACAAAATCCTTCACTGCATTGGTAGAGAGTTTTTTGTCCGTGTAAAACTTGAAACCCTCCATAGGAATCTTGGTGACCATAGCGACAACCTCCTCAGTGATAAAAAAGAGACATCATTCACTTTCACCTTGCCACCTTTCCACGAATTCACCATATTGTTGGTGACCTTAGGATCGAAACCATGAAGTTTGGTAATGTAACTTGCAACCCCTCCCTTTTTCAACTTTTTCCAAACTTTCCCCTTGTTTCTCCATTTCTCCAAATCCCTCACCAGCTCCTTTTTGCAGCATTCTCCCACCATCTCTTCAGTTTTAGCTCCTACAATTCTCATAAACTCTGGGCTCTGCAAATCCTTTGCAGATGAAATTTTGGCACTGTTTCTCTAGTACGTGCCAAGATAATTCACCTTAACTAAACACAAGTAGTAAATGATAATTTTGACCCACAAAACGTGTCAAAAAGACAATGATAACCTTAACTGCTTGCGTAAACCAAGAAGGCCTTTATGACTCGTACGCATATCCCATATTTGTTTAATATTCATTATTACCATTAGATCTCCATCGTACACACTTGAATTTTTTCTAGGTCGATAAGGGTCTTGGCTTCCATCGAAATATCTATTCTTGATTTCCCTATAATCAACTTGTTAGATCCCACACCTTTATTGGCAAACCAATCCACAATTGGATTTGCTTCTCTAAACGCATGTGTGATGTGGACAATCTCAAATTTTGTAAAGGTGTCACGTGTTTCTTCAATTAGATTGACAATCAACCAAGAAGGATGAGATTTTCCATTTATGCAATTAATTATGTTATTGGAATCCCCTTCTAACCAAATTTTAGTTATTCCAACTTCAAAAGCCAGTTCAACCACCTGGTATGCTACTCTGGCTTCCAAAAAATGATTAGTTTGGGTTCCCAGTGGAAGAGAAAAAGCCACAACTCCCTCACCAAAATTATTTCTTATTATTCCACCACTTCCTGAGGGACCTAGATTTCCTTTTGAGGTGTTTTCAAAGTTGGTTTTGTGCCATCCCTCTAGGGGAAGAAGCCAACTGGCTTCCTGTCTTCTTAGCTTCATGTCTTTTTTCTTATCCTTCTTACTGCCACCAAATTCAAAATCTCCCCCCTTCTTGACTTGATAGTTTTCCTTAATGTTTTTATTAATCTTCCTCCCAAGAACAAAAGCTGGCTCCTCTCTATCCCTAAAAATTTTGTTGTTCCTTTCCTTCTAGATACTCCAGCAAAAGTGGGGCAAAATCCAGGTGCTTCATTTCTGCAAAACAGAAGATTTAAATAGACTTTTCCATTGACAAAAAAAATCCAGAAGATTGTCTGGCATGCACTAGCAAATCTCAAAATCTTGGGTTAGGAACTCCCAAACCTACCTAGAGTAAACACAATGAATGAAAAGATGGTTTCTCGACTCCAGTTGGTTTTTACAAAGAGGACATCTATTAGGCATAACATGTCCTCTCTTTATAAGATTATCTTGAGTGAGGATTTTATTCTGAAGGGCTAGCTAATAAAATATGTTGATCTTGGGAATGAGACCAGGAAGCCAGGCATTTTCCCAAGGGGGTTTCTCCCTCATACACCAGAGAGAGTTATAGCATGAAGCAACAAAATAACTACTGTTGGGATTATCCCCCCAAATCATTTCATCTCTCTTATTACTAAGGATCTTAGAGTTTAATATTATCATAATCGGTTTCAGATCTTCAAATATATTTATTAACTAGAATATCCCTCCATTCACCAGTGCTATGAAAATACGACATATTTGCTTGGCCAAAAGAGCCTTATTAAGATGGGTTAACTTTCTTATGCCAAGACTACCATACCTCTTTGGAAGACACACATTCTCCCAAGCAACCAGAGGATAACTTTTTCTCCCTTCTAGGCCTGTCCATAGAAAGTCTCTCTAAATTTTTTCCATCTTCTCAACAAATCTCATTGGAATTCCATACAAGCTCAAAGCATACATAGGCAAGTTCTGTAGAGTAGACTTGACCAACTGACATTTTCCTACCTGGCTGAGCAAAGCACCTTTCTAACCAACCAACTTTCTACTGAATCTATCCAAAATCCCATTCTAGAAAGAGTCTCGGGGAGAAGATCCCAAAGGGAGCCTAAGATAGGTAGAGGGGAGGTTTCCCACTTTGTAGCCAAGGATCTTAGCAATTTTTCTCTGTCTAACTTCTAGGGTATTAACAAAGAAAATCGAGCTCTTTTCCCAATTGATTAGTTGACCAGACCCTCTAGTGTAAATATCAAGGATCTCCTTCATAGCCTTAGCCTCCTTAATAAAGGCCTCCCCACCATTATTGTGTCATCCACAAATTGCTGGTGGGAGAAAGGCTCACATTTTTATGAAGGCTTGATCCCCTTGAGACTTCCATCTTTCTTTTTGCACTCAATAAGCCTACTGATACATTCAGCTAGAATAATGAAAAGAATAGGCGAGAGGGGATCTCCCTGTCTAAGACCTCTAGAAGGTTTAAAGAAGTCTGGGGAGCTCAATTGACCAAAACAACAAGAGAAGAGGTAGAAACAAGCTGAGAGATAATCTTACAAACTTTTTGATCAAATCTAAAGGCTTGAAGGACTGACCCAAGAAAAGACCAGTCAACTCGATCATAGGCTTTAGAGAGATCTAGTTTAAGTAACATACCTTCATGTTTACTAACTTCCATAGAATGAATAACTTCATGGACCATCATTATTGAATCTAAAATCTATCTTCCAAGGACAAAGCCAGTTTGCTACTAAGAAATAATCAGAGGGAGAATTTTGAGCATCCTAGAAGTAAGCACCTTCGAGATGATCTTAAAAAAAGAGTTGCATAAACTGATAGGTCTGAACTTGTCCAAAGAGTTAGCCCCTAGAGATTTAGGAATGAGGACCAAGAAAGTGGAATTAATCTCCTTGAGAATACTTCTCACTCCAAAGAACTCCTGAACAGCCTTCACCACATCTTCCATAACCACCTGACAATACATTGAAAAAAGAAGGTAGGAAACCCATCCAAACTTGGAGATTTATCAGCAAGCAAGGAAAAAAGAGCTTCTTTAACTTCTAGTGCATTAGAAATAGCCCGAAGCATTTTGTTGTGGTGTGGTTGGATTATCTTAGGGATACAAGAAACAATGTCCTCCCGATCCACCCTTGATAACAAGGGGTCCCATGATAGAAGAGAAGAGAAGAAAGACACTACCTCAACAGAGATATCATTTTCTTTGGTTAGCAAAACCTAACCCCTCTTGATACTAGAGATTTTTTTATTAGCTCCATGCTTAAGAGTGGAGAGGTGAAAAAACTTCGTGTTCTGATCTCCATCCTTGAGCCAATTTATCCTTGATCTTTGTCTCCAAAAATTTTCCTCCTTATTGATGATATTGTGCAAGTCTAAAAGAATAGTCAACTCAACCTCCCTATTTATCTCATTATAGCCTTCTTGTTGAATATTGTCTTGAATTGAGGTTAATTTATCAGATAGATCCTCCTTATCATGAAAGATATGACCAAGGTCCATCTTGTTCCAAACTTTAATCATCCTCTTCACATTGTTCAGTTTCCTAGTAACTTTGAACATAGCAGTTCCTTCCACATCAATCCCCCACTAGAATTTCACTTTTTCTAGAAGCTCTGGGTGAGAAGTCCACATTTTTTCAAACCTAAAAGGAAATTTCCTTCTAGGTTCAATAGGAACAACTGAAAGAGAAATAGGAGAGTGATCAGAGCCAACTCTAGGAAGTAGAGATAACTTACAAGAGAAAAATTGCAACCAATTAGGAGAAATTAAGGCTCTATCCAATCTGACCTGAATACACTCCTGACCTATTCTTTTGTTAGACCAAGTGAAAACACTTCCCATAAGATCCAAATCCAAAAAATCCAAACCATTAATAAAATTGGAGAGGTCCTATTTACTCTCCTAATCTGGTGCCAAGCCTCCCATCTTCTCCTCATCCACAAGTGGAGTATTGAAATCTCCCATTATTATGCCCTTCCTTAAGTTACTGGACTGCACCAGCTCTCCTAATTTAGACCAATAATTATTTCTTTCTCTTTTATTATTAGAAGCATATAAATTCAGCAAAAACCAACTTTCATTAGAATGCAAATGATAAACTCTGCAAAATAGAATGTTACCTTCATTATATTTTTGTTCAAATTTAAAGTGCTTGTTATTGAATAGAATCAGCAAGCCCCAAAATGCACCCTCTGAGTTAGAAACAACACCACTCATGATGTTTCTAAATTTAATGTTCCCCAAACTTTCCTTCCTCATTTTAGTTTCCTAAACTAAAAAAGAATCAACCCTTTGGTACCTAATCATATTCCTTATAATCTCCTGTTTGTGGCTTCCTTTGAGTCCACGAATCTTCCAAGATAGTATCTTCACGTTTTGATCGATGAACAAGATTCCTAGATGGTACGTTGTGTTCCATCCATTAAATGTCTTCTCATTTCCTCCTTTCTAAGTTGGTTCTTGCTTTTCCTTCTTAACTGAATGGAGGTAAGGCCAAGATCAGCTTCTACCCTACTCTTGGTTGTAGTTGGAGAAGCAGTAGAAGGGTCACGACTATTCTTCTTCTTTCTATTTCTGACCACAGTCCAAGGAGCTTCATCAGCATCCTTGCAATTATCAAATAAAGCCTCCAATCTGGCCAGGTGTCCCGGTGAGGTGACTGAGATTCGCTCAATGATTCTATTCACAGTCTTAGGGGTTACCCTATTGACTGGGCTTGTGTTGGATTCTTGGGACAGAGGAGGACCTTCTACCAAAGGCTCCTCCAGAGAGTTTGGGACAAAGGATAGCTTAGGTTCTAGATCAGTAGCACTCATGACCTCATGAATCTTCTTAGGCCCTTGGGTCACCCCCTTACCTTCCTCTTCTGGTAAAATGGTGGTTGCCTTCTTGAGAGAGAGGCATTTCGTGCCATTAGGTTTTTCCATCGTTTCTTTATCTAAGTCAGCATCCACCTCTTGGGGGGCTAAGACCTCAGCTTGAGGATACGTAACCCTATTAGTATTGGCTTTCCCCACTACCTCACCTACTATCTTGTCTAAAGAATCTTTCTTCTTCCATTCCTTTTTGGGAGCATTGGTTGTATGCTTGCTAGTTTTGTTTTAGACCTTCCCCTCCTTCCCTTTACCTTTAAATAATGGGTAGGTGTCAGCTTTGTGGCCTGCCTTTTGTAGTGGAAACATGCAAAAGGGACACTTTCATAGTCAATCTATTGGATTCTACTACCCAAACAAGATTGAATTTCGATGACTTGGGGCATGTCCTAGCCTTCTATCACACCAACACATATCCTAGCATAAGTAAGCCTCTTCTTAGCTACTATGATAGGATCAATGGAAAGGAGTTCTCCAAATGATTGTGCAATACCATCAAAAACATCCTCGTGCCAATATTCAAGAGGAATTTTAGGTAATCTAATCCAAATTGGGGCTTAGGTAAGGAAATCATTGTTTAGATCCAGGTTGGAAGTCCATTTCTATAGGATCAGAGTAGATCTCCCTAGAGACCAGTTCCTCGCACACAAGATCTTAGCATAGTCCTCTGAACAAGAGAACTCAAAAGACATGAACCCTTTGGCCATAACAGTTACCTCAACATGCCCCTTCAACTCCCATTTGTTCCTTGTAAAGACCCTCACTAGATCAATGTTGGGTCGTGGACCGATGAATTTGCCCACTAGAGTAGATGCCATACTGAGGATATTATGATCTATAATTTCTCTGGGGACTTCCAGTGCAAAAATTCCCTTCTCCTTATCAAATTTGTTAATAATTTTAGGAAAGGTTGACTTACCTATTGGTTTGACCCTGAAAATATTCGACCACCAACCCTTGGCTCCAGAAGACCCTCCATCCAGAGTGGGGGGGAGAATCTTCTCACCTAGATAAGGCTGCAGTGCCTATAGGTCACCGTCCTTGGCTACATTGACATTTTACCCCCCTTTTTTCTGCTCTACACTAGCAGGATGGTCCTCGATGCCCATGTTCTCTAGGTTCTTGCCTAAAGCCCGATTCAAATTACTACTTCTCCCTGCTCCGCTCTCCATCCAATTCTGCAGATTTGGCAAATAGCATTATTAAAATAAATATGTTATGATATCCATTCTATTTATGTTTATTTCAATTAATTTTCTTTAACTATTATAAAGATCGAAGAAATTTGTTTCAGACACTCTGAGTTTCAAGGTCAATGTAAGAAGTGTTTCACCACCAAGTGGCTTCCTTGGTATTTATTATATGTTTCTTCCAAGTATATTATAGTCTGAAACGGTGACTAGTATTTTCTATCATGTTTGATTGATTTTTTTAAATTTTTCATTCAATATTACTTACTTCTCCAATTGTACCATCTCCAAGGAGACATTCTAGAAGAGTTTTAACACAACTCATATTTCATCAATTGTTCTTATAAGAAATCAAAAGAATATATAATTGAAGATATTTCCCCTAAAATAATTTGAATACCAATAATAACTAATACAAAATGGAAAACTATCAAATATGACTTATCCAAAAGCTTCAAAATAATCACTTCAAATGGACTTAGGGTAGTTGAGGATACAACTATCACATTGCTAACAACTTGAAAGAAGGAAACCCACTGTAGCATGCAATAAAAAATGATCTACTTTCCTACTTGCATTTGAATGATTGACTTAGTCAAGCTTCATTCTTCATTTGAATTCATTTTTTTATTATGGTTTCTAAGTAGGATAATTGATGACTTGCATGATTTCAATCCTTCCAAGGCCTTAGTGTGTTTGAAGTAAACTAAATCTTCATAATTTAGGCACAATTTTAAATGAAAAATATAGCCTACTTATATAAAAATGCCTTTTTTCAGGACAAGATTATGTTCCGCCAAATTCATTCAAGGCATGATCTCAATCTCCCCCTTATTTTGATGTGAGACTCTTGTACTTTGCAAGAATTGATCCTCATTAAGAACCTTACAATTTGACTAGTAGATCAAGGGCCCATTGACAAATGGGTTAAGTTTAGGTTTCTTGGCTCTTTAGATATGGATAAAGCATCACCACCATCAGTTTGAAATATCAATTTTCATCTATGTAAAGAATGTCAATAGTTGGTATTGTAATAGGCATATGAAGATGACACAAGGTTGGGGTAATTTAAAGAGAAAACCCCAAGATGCACTTGGCAAGAGTAACATAGCCAAGCTTAATCAAATACACAATAAGGAACATGAGGCCATATACAACAATTTAATAGGTGTAACTATTTAACTTCACATAAAAATCAGCAACATGCTCAGTTGTGAGGCCTTCCAGGTTGTAACCTTATACAAAAGAAGAATTACAAGTTAGAGTCTAGGCTCACATCTTCTATCTCAAGATCTAAAATCTTCTATCTCTATCTTACTCTCCTACATCTAACAAAGCTTCTTATATAGCCAGTTGAGCCACAAGTTGACTAGTCAAGCATTTAATTACATTATAGGTCTAGTCCTGGAAGAGTGAACCAAAACCCAAGAAAAAGACAATATAAGCTCACACGAACTTTAGGATAGGTCCACACAAAAGTTAGGAGTTGTATCCTAATTGTACAAGATTCCATGTCATCATGAGAAATTGTGTGAATAGAAACAACATGCCTCATTGGAAGAAAATTGAAAGAAATAGAGACAACAAATAATGAAACATAACTCAAAGAATATGAAACATAAAAATGTGCACACTTAGGAAAAGGATCAAGGATAGGTCCTTGACATGATGCCAAATGTGCAGAACCTGATATCAAGAGAAATAATGGCTACTTTGCGAACAACAGACAAGAACAAAAAAAAAAAAAAAATTTTGTGGTTAATGCAAGATTGCTCACTAACCCAAGATGCTCCTGCATCGGACACCTGGGGTAAGAAGAGAACTAATGTCCACATCATGACTCAAGAGTGTCCTAACTTGAATCATAAAAATCCAGTTCAACCCATGATTTCCATGAACTGTCTTCAACTAGTTTTCTTTTCCACTAAATAAGGTATTCCATTTAATTCTTTCCCCGGTTGCTTTTGCTTATTTTGGTATTCAAGATTTGTCCAATGCCTTCCTCTTTCTTCTTTGGATAATCTGGATTATCAACTAACTCACTTTGAGGCTCATGGTACTCAAAGATATCAAAAATGCTGAATATGGGTGAAATATCCATATCTTTAGGCAACTCGACTTCAAAAGCATTTCCACTCTCAAACTTTCTCAGAAATTTACAAGGTCTAAACTTCTTCATTTTCAATTTGTTTTATGTTCCAACTGGAAATCAGTTTTTCTTCAAATGAACCATTACCTGATCACCTTCATTGAAAGATTTATATCTTCTCCTCTAATCATCTCATAGTTTATATTTCCAACTACTCTTCTACAAAGTATCTCTTACATCATCATGCAAATTCTTTACGAAACTCAAAAACTCTTCAACATCTGCACTACTCTTTTCTTCCTTACTCAAGTTCCTTAGCTTTGTAGTTCCTCTATGATGCAATTCATTTATGATCTCAAAAGGTGTCTTCTTAGTACTTCTATTCACAGAGTTGTTGTATGCAAATTTAGCTTGTGTCAAGACTATGTCCCAATTTGTAGGCTTACTTCCAACCAAGCATCTTAAAAAGTTACCCAAAATTATATTCACAACTTTAGTTTGTCCATCAAATAAAGGGTGAAATGTAGAACTAAATTGAAGTATAGTACCCAACTTCTTCCAAAGTGTCTTCCAAAAGTATCCAGTGAGCTTAGTATCTCTATCTAAAATAATTATCTTTGACAATTCATGAAGACTAACTACCTCCTTGAAAAATAGTTCTATAATATGTATTGCATTAGATGTTTTCTTGCAAGGTATGAAATGTGTCATTTTAGGAAATTTGTCGACTACTGCAAAGATAGAATCAAAACCTCTATGAGTTCTAGGAAATCCAAGTACAAAATTCATGCTTATGTCTTCCCAAGGTCTGCAAGGAGTAGGCAAAGGTGAATACAAACCCAAATTCTAACTAGTTCCTTTTTCTACTTGACAAACTCCACAACTACTCACAAATTTAGCAATATCCTTATACATCTATGACCAATACTATCTTTCAACAATCAACTTCAATGTCTCATTAATTCCAAAATGTCCAACAAATCCACCACTATGCTTCTCTTTAATGATGTTACTACTCATAGATCCTCTAGGTATGAAAAGTTGAATTCCTTTAAACAAAATGTCATCTTGAATAAAATAGTCAATCCATTTATTTTGTTTAGCTATCAAATGATACTTACAAGCTTTCCAAGGTTCTGCAAAATCAATGCCAGTTTCATAAAAAGTCTTTAAATCATCAAAACTAAGCACGTCAACCTTCATTTATGTAAGAAAAACCCTTCTTCTACTCAAAGTATCAACTTTCTTTTATAGTCCACTTCTCTATTTGAACACAAAATTGAAATTCTACAAATATTCTACCCACTTAATATGTCTCTAATTTAGTTTGTTCTAACTCCCAATGTACTGCAAGGCCTGGTGATTTGTATATAAGACAAATTCCTTAGGCATCAAATAATGTCTCCATTTCTTCAAAGATTGAAGAATAGCATAGAATTATTGATCATAAACTAAGTATTTCTTTCTAGCATCATTCAATTCCTCACTAAAGAAAGCTACAAGTCTTCCTTTTTGACTCAAAATAGCTTCAATTACATTCCCACTAGCATCATAATCTACTTGAAAAACTTTGTGAAATCAAGAAAAGTCAATGCAGGCAATTCCAAAACCTTTTATTTTTATGTTTTAAGACTCCTATTTTCTCCTTGTGTCCACTTGAAATCATTCTTACATCCTCTCATAGTCTCTATCATAGCATTACATATTGACTTGAAATTTTCTTATAAACTTTCTGGTAAAAACTTATGAATCCATGAAATGATCAAATGTCTCCAACATTTGTAGGTGTAGGCCATTCCATTATAGATTTTACCTTTATAGGATCCATCTTCAAATGTTCAATTGAAATCACAAAACCAAGATATACTAGTTCCTAGTGAAGGCAATGACATGTTCCTTAATCAAGTCATCTGTCAAGGTGAAAACTCATGAAGGTGAAATAAATATAATGTGGCACAATGATTGTAAACTAAAAAAAATTGTGAGATACACATCTTGTAGTCCTTCAACCTCAACCAAAGAGCTATTAGAGTTGTGCCAGATATTGCTCACAAGAATTACACTCGTGTCAAATATTAATCATAAATTATGGGTAAATGAATTTCATTCAATAATTATGTAGATTCCAAAGAGTTTTAGCTCAATTTATGAGGCCAATGATATGCTCTTTGGTTAAGCGATCCACCAAGGTTCAAACTCTTGAAGGTGAAACAAATAAGGTATGAGTTCTAGATTACACATGTGATGGTTTTGATGGAATATCTATCTCTTAGCCTTTAGCTCTTAACCATTGATATATTAGCTTATTCATTCTCCCAATACCTATAAATTACAAAAAAAAGTCAATCCATAATTGATCTAAAACTCTACACACTCAAAAAAACTTATATTATATTAAATCGTTAAATGCATTAGTATTGATAAAAAATATTAAAATTATCCAATGATAAACTTCTAAAAATAAAAGGTAATATGTATTATTTTTAGTAATTATATGAGGTAATGAAATTTTAATCCAACTTGTGTAGCTAAATATTAATAAATAATAATAAATTTAAGAAAAAAGTGAACTCATATCCTTCTCAAATAAAAAATTATCCCATTAAAAGAAATTCTCACTAGATATTATATGTTGGTTGATTGAATTAGTCACCCTTCATTGTGTGATAAGTAAAATATATTAAAGAAAATTAATTATAGATTATGCAATCAAGCCTTAATAAATTATAACTATTAACACATTTAATAAGGGAACATGTTGATGCGCCCTTTAAAAAATGTCATGACGTGTTTTCTTAAATGTGTTTTTTACTATCAAATATTGGGTGCCTAAATTTGCAACACTTAAACATAATTAAATGATTATATTTTATAACATTATCTCATTATGCTTACATTACTTATAGCCCATAGTTAAACTTATGATGTTAATAATTGTAGATGTATCCTCCTAAAAGTTTTATTCATTATCAAACATTAGGTGGCTAAATTCATCACCCTTAGAAACAATTATATGATTACATTCATCGAACATTGCACTTTCATACTTACATTGTATATAAGCCCAATTTCTTTTTTATAATGGTAAATATGATTGATGTGTCCTCTTAAAAGTGGGTTTCACTATCAAATATTGAATGGCTAATATTTTCCTTCCAAGAATAACTCTTTGATCTTATATTTATTAAAAATGTCTTTTAAAATGGTGAGAAATAGGGTTCACTAGCTTATGTACATGCAAACTCATATTTCACTTTTATTGCATTGAGAGAGTAGTAATCCAATTCGCTCAAGGTATTGGGTACAAAATGGATTCACTAGTCCCTCAATGGACTTGAAAATGATAATGCAACTATGAAATAGAAATATGGAAGTGAGGGTCAAATAGGGTAAATTGAGACTATTTATCATGTAAAATAGCACAAAAAATAGATATGAAAGTAACCAAAGTAGATCTAAGAGATAAAATATAGTAGTATTCAAATCTTAGGGATAACAATGAGTAGGGAAATCTTGTCCCGGCTTTTTGGGATCTACAAAACAGGTATCTAAAAGTCTTCTTATGCTTGACCTAATTTGTATCTCTATAGTCAACACTTGTATGTGAGAAGGAAAATGTTGGGTTGATGGGGGTTCATGTAGGTCAAACCTAGTCTAGGAATTAACCTTTAAAGTGAAATAGTTTGAAATGGAAATGAAAAGAGTATTGTTATGCAGTAGAGGCTAGATCTAATAATTGAATGTTTATACCTCCATAAGTCTTCTTTGTATCAAAATTCTCATGAAGATGTGATTTTTACTTTATATAATTGACTTCATGAAGATTTGAGCATGGATGTTATGGAAAACATTATAGATTTGAAATTTAATCATTTTGTTCGGTGTGTTTGATGATGTATGATCATATGTTGTTAGGATGCTTGAGATCTTGAGCTCTTGAATGATATAGATGACATGAATTCAAATGAAGGGGGTAAGTTTTATTTTATAGGTCTCTCCCTAAGCATTGTGGGTTTGTAATTTTAAAGTGGCCAACAATGGGTTTTCTATATAAGAAAACAAGAAATTTTCAAGAAACTAGTTGTTAGACCATTTGAATTTGGCCTTGATTATTAGTAAAAGGCCTTAAGAAACCTTGGTCATCCCAAGTGACCCTATTTTGGGACAAGATTTCCTCAAGACACCTTATCTTCCCAATGACAAGAGAGTGAGGGATCTAGAAACTAGAAGATAGAGGAGAAGTTGAATTTTGAATCAGTGCGAGTAGAATCAAGCATGATCTAGAATTTGAGGCCAGGAACTCTAGAGTGATGCCTAGGTGAGCATGAAATTAAATGCAAATGTAATTTATGATGCTACATACTTTGATGCTCAATTGCTCATAACCCAAAATTAAATTTTATAATGATAAACTTTGTTTCTTATGTCCCTTCATATTTTATCCACTTCAATATGAGTATGGTAATGTAATAATTAGATTACATGATGTATTAGTGTGTAGAATTAAGGTCATAAAATCAAACATGTCAACCCCATTAATATTCATTCTTGATGTCTATATCCATTATTTGAGACTCTAGATTGGATTTGAAAGTGTAGAGTTGACCTGGGTCACTTCTATAGTAATATATATGGTCCATAATTTTTAAAAATTCAAATTCAAACAGATATATTTTTAGCCATTTCAAAAGTATTTGTGAGATATCCTAGCACATATTTTGTTGTCATATATTATTGTTTGTTATATTTTAATATAAGTACTCATCCACTCAAAATCATCAAGGAGTTATTGAGGACAAGTTATATGATTTGATCAGTAGGATGTATCTATGAGAGCATTCTAGTAAAAAAGATTAAGATATACATGATGTGTTTGATGATGTCAGTGATTAGAAAAATGGTGTCTCACTCCTGCAATAATAAAATTGCACTTTTGATGGTCGTTGAGTTGTCTCTAGATCTTTGTTGGCAATACTTTTGTGAGAAGCTTTCTTTGCAAGTATATTAGAATCTATTGTTGATTTTTGTATAATATATTGGGTGACTTTTGGAGTGCAGTATTTTTCTCCAAAAGTGTTTTCCCCATACAAATCAAATATGTTATGATATCCATTCTATTTATATTTATTTCAATTAATTTTCTTTAACTGTTATAAAGATCTCAGAAATTTGTTCAAGACACTCTGAGTTTCAAGGTCAATGTAAGAAGTGTTTCACTGCCAAATAGCTTCCTTGGTATTTATTATATACCTAATATCAGGTATATTAGGTATATTTCTTTAGGTATATTTCTTGGGATGAATTTAGGGTGCAAGTGCTATAGGTTATTGCATGTGTGAACTTCAAAAATCTATGACATCATTAAATATTGAATAATGCCTCAATCTAGAAACAATTGAACGACAATCTTTTAATGATTTTTTTTTGGGAAAATATGAAAATAGAATGAGACATATAAGTCTAGTTAAAACTAATAATTCCATGAGACCTTGTCTTTTGCAAGAAGTCCTAAAAGAGCTAGGTATGTATTGCTACATCATACATGGCCGACAAGATGTTTCAATTTGAAGAAGCCGGAAATTTAGTAAACACTTTGAAAAGCCAAAGGATTTTCATAGGTGGAGCAGCGTAAGACGTGAAAAGTGTTTTGGAGTACAAACATGCATCATTTTGGTGTGGCCCCTTTTGGGAATGGCAGTCAATGGTTTTGGCGATGCAGCTGAATTGACGCCGTGGGGCGCCACTCTGCCTTGCCTCTCCCTTGTCGGCTATTCCCATCACCACCACTCAATCCATACCCTCACATTCATTCCACACTTCCCACATCCATTGTTTTTTTTAAATTATAGATTATGGTCGAAGATAGACTTTAATATCACAAAATAGTATGGATATTTGGTAATTAGTGAAATACAATTTACCAAAAGTTGAATTATACGGAAATTGAACTTGGCTCAATTGCATTTCATTTGATGAGAGGTCATTCATTAGAGAATATAAGGTACGTTTAAATGTTGTGAGAGAATACATATTTGACTAGTTTAATTATGATAGTTATTAGGAAAATCAAATTTAATATAAGATGAATCTTTTGCGTAAAATCATTTCAGTTAAATGATTGTCCTTGAGACAATACAGTATAATGAGAAAATGCATATATCTGATTCACTTAATTGTAGCAATTATTAGAGAAATCTGATTTATCTAAAAGATGAATTATCGAAACATTGAACTTGACCCAATCATGTCTCATCTAATCATCCCATTAGAAGGTTATTGATTATAGATTGAAGAGTGGATTGTAATATATTGATTTATATGACTACGATGATTACTAGAGAAACCCAATTCATTAAAGGATGAATTATTAAGAAATTGAACTTTTTCCAATCACATCTCATTTGACCATTTTGTTGGAAGGCCATTCATTAGAGAAATTTTGTTGTGATGATTATTCGTCGAGCCAAATTTATCAAAAAATGAAATATCTAGAAATTCCATATGATGGAATGGCATCTCATCCGGTCATTTCACTAGAGGTCATTCATTACAGAATATAGGGTAGATTATAGTGTTATCAAAGAATATATATTTGATTGGCTTCAATACAATTATTATTAGAGAAACCCAAATATTGAAAGATAAAGTATAGAGAAATTGAACCTAGTCCAATCACATTTCATCTAATCATTTCACTAGAAGATTGTCTGTTGGAAAAAATTACATTATGATTATTGGAGAAACTCAATCTATCAAAGGATAAATTATTGCTTAAATTCAAACCTGGCCCAATTACATCTCATATTTTTCTAATGAATAATCATCCTTAAGAGAAATTTAACTAAAATGGTTATTAAGAAAACCAATTTTATTGAAACATCAATTATTGAGAAATTGAACATGAACTAGAATTGCATCCTCATCTTATCACTCCATTAGAAGGCATACATCCTAACTATGATGATTATAAAGAAATGAATTTACCAAGGGATTAATTATTGAGAAAATGGACTTGATCCAATTACATCTCAATTGATCATTCCTTTTGGAAATCAAGTTCATTAGAGAAATTTAAATACAATGATCATTAGAACATTCTAATTTATCAAAAGATGAATTTATAACAAATTAAACTTGAACTTATTGTATCTCATCTTATTAGTCCACTAGAAGGCTATTCATTAGATAATATATGGTAGACTATAATATCAAAAAAAGAATATATTTTAGATTAACTTAACTATGGTGATTATTAAAGAAACCTAATTTATCAAAAGATGAATCATGAAAAAATTGAACTAGATCCAATCACATGCCATCTGATCATTTCATCACAATTTTATTTATTAGATAAATTTTAGTACAACGTTTATCACAGAAATCCAATTTATCTAAAGATGAATCATTTAGGAATTGACCTTGACCCAACCATATAGATCATATGATTATTCCATTGTAAGGCTAGATACATTAGAGTGCATGGTGGATTATAATATTATAAAAGAATTTATTTTAGATTATTTTAGCCTAATATACCTGAAGACAAATTATTAAAAAATTGAACCTATCCCAATCACATTACAAGTAGGATAATTATTATAAAAATACAACATTTATCTAAAGATAAATTATTGACAAATTGAACTCGACCTAATTGCAAGTACCCTAATATTACAAAAATCTAATCTACACCAAAACAAATCACCAAAAATTTGAACCTGACCTAACCACATCTCATCGTTATCACTCCATTACAAGACCTTCCATCACATAACACTAATAATTGCAAAAATTCAATCTAGAAAAAAATAAATTATCAAAAAATTGAACCTAACGTAACCACACTCCATCCTTATCGCCACATTACATAACCATCCATTAGATAACACAACAATTGTTACGAATATCTAATATACCTAAAGTGAATCATCAGAAAATTGAACTTGACCTAACTACATCTCATCCTTATCACCTCATTACAGGACTGTCCATTAGATAATACCATAATTGTTAGAAAATTCCAATCTACTAAAAAATGAATTATCAAAAAATTGAACCTCGTGAAAATATATCTCATCCTTATCCCTATAATACAATATTGTCCAAGAAAATAGAATAAATATCACAAAAACTCATCTACTCAAAACTGAATCATCAAAAACTCAAACTTGACCTCACCACATCTCATCGTTACAACCCCATTACAAGATGATTCATAAGAAATCCATAATTATTATAAAAATTCAATCTACCCAAAAATCATTTATCAAAAAATTGAGTCTAAGTCAAAGGGTCCTTGGTCTACTAGCGAAGTTGAATGGCTCACAAAGTGCCCACCAAGGATCAAGTCTTGTTGAGTGCAAGAGCTTGACACCAAAAAGGGATGAAGTTCCTTGGACGAAATTGGTGGAATAGATACCCCTTTATCCTTGCTTCTTAGCCAAAGAGACAAAGTCGTAAGACTAAACCTTGAACAAAAATAACAAAAAAAAATTCACTTCAACACAACCACTTCTCATCCTTACCACGTCATTACAATACTCTTCATCAATGAGAAAATATAATTATCATTTTAAAAAAAACATCAAAAAATTGAAATTCACTTCAACACAACCACTTCTCATCCTTATCACCTCATTACAATACTCTTCATCAATGAGAAAATACAATTATCACTTAAAAAAATAAACATTGAAAAATTGAATTGACTGCAACCACATGTCCACCTTAGAAGCGAAATGGCTATGCAATCAACAAAATGACTGTATATCATAATTTATTAATTATTTGAAATTTATATAATTTAATATTTAATAACAAATAAATACAAACAAAGACCGTCTAATGTGGGAACAGAATATCCCTACACAAATACACAGTCGACAAATGATGTTCGTGGAGTGTGGTCCATTAAAGATAAATAGACTTAATCGACCAAGCCAGACACACCCTTGGTCAAAGTTGGTGATGAGATCATGCAGTCGCAAAATCAAAAAATGGAAAGAAGGTGAAGTGATTCATATTCCGCCCCTTTCATAGTTTGATGTAATGATTGTAATGGACAAATTGGCTCCTTTCCATTTGTCATTTTTGAAGAGATGAACCGATTAAATTCCTTTGTACTGGTCATCTCAGAATCCTATATGTACAAGAATGAAAGATTAATAAAAGGTTGAATAATTTTTGGTGTAAAATACTCAATGTTGCAGAGACAATTGAATGGTATTTTGTGTCAATTATTGTCTATTCCATTCTATTTGTGTTAATTTTAAGTTTTCTCTTTTGTGTGAGTTAAATCAAGGAATGAAAAGAGTTTCACTCCCCAATTTTGAAGCAGTGAATTGAGGGTAATAATATTGTTATCTTAGGTTCAAGAGAAATCCCTTTTGTGTTTTCTATCAAGTTAGTCTTTCTTTCTTTGTAGTTAGTTTCTTGCTGATATCAGTTTAGTTTTAGTTAGCAAGCATTACTAAATCGTTAAGCCTTGTGGGTTCATAAGATGAGTGAATTCATAGACTTAATCAATTTTAAAGCACCAACTCTTACCTAAGTTAGTTCCTGTTTAGGCCTAGCTTGGTTTATCTCTCCTATTCTTGAGTTAAGAACATAGCCCATTTTAGATTAAGAAATAAACAAATTCATTACATATCATTCATAGGGAGCTGTACCTAAGAATTCAGAGGAAAGTTAGTCATTTCAAAATAACTTTCCAATTGTTATAACTAGATTTTGTTCACAAATTTGGGCATTTAAGAGTTAAATCAAAAGAAAAATATGTTTACCAACATTTAGCCAAAGAGACAAAGTCATAAGCTTGAACCTTCAACAAAAAAATTCACTTAACACAATGACTTCTCATCCTTATCACCTCATTATAATACTCTTCATCAAAGAGAAAATACAATTATCACTTAAAAAAGAAACATTAAAAAATTAAAAAATTGAACTGACCACAACCACATCTCCACCTTACAAGCGAAATGGCCATGCAGCCTTGTACTAATTATTTAAAATTTATAAAAATAGTCAACTTACAATTTTAATTTAATTAGCTGATAGGCTTTCCCATTGGAGTTCACTCCAACCAAAATTTGTCTCACACTGGCAGAAATTTGTCAGAATTTGTCTTACACCTGCAAATAAAGCAGCGAAGCTAATAACCTACCACGAAACTTGAAAACTACTTTGAGTGACGCCGATAGTGGTATTAATGAAACTAGTGGTATTGGTAGCTCATCCTCTCTAGAAAAGAAAAGCAGAGGATGATGGTGGAGAAACTACAAGTGGAATTAGAAGGAAACCTTATGAAGTCAGGTGCAGGAAATTGGAATGATGTGTTTGCAATTGGGTGTTGTTTTGCATCTTGGTTTTTTGTTGTTGAGATCGGACTCCAAGGTTTTGACTAGCCATGTTAGTGTTCCTTTTAGCAAATTTTTGAGTAGGATTAGCAATAATCAAGTGCAGAAAGTTGAAGTTGACGGCATGCATTTTACATTCCATTTGAAGCCAGAAGTCAATAGACCGCTAGAAACTGTGGTGGTTTTGGATTAGATAGCAAAGCTTGTTTTGTACATGACTACAAAGTCAACTGACATTAAAATGCCCTACGAGAAGATGCTAGAAAATCAAGTTGAATTTGGAGCCGCTAATAAGTGATCTAGTGGTTTTCTTATTTCTACATTGGTATGTTTCAGTTGGTATTTATTGACTTTACACATACATATAATAAACTTGGAAAATAGTCATCAAACTGATTAGCATTAGTATTGAAAAATATATAATTAATGTTATACCACAGAAGCTCTAATTGTATAACGTACATAATTCTGAATTCTATTAAGAAATTCAATTACTCATGCGGTCAATACTAAATGAGGATGGTCCTTGACAAGACTATCCATCTCATCAAAATTGTCCATGCTAGTTTGCCAAATGATATACCTATTTGGATGCTAAGAAATTTCAGCATTTGGGTTTTTAAGTTCTACACAGTCTGTAATAGCTTATGAATATCTTTTTGAATAAAATTGTGTAAAAAATTATCTTGAGTAGGAAACTATCACTTGAAACTCTCAAATGTACTTTTTGAATGTTAACATTTTAATTAAATTTACTTTATGTAATAATAATTATTTTTCATCACTAGATTTATTTTGAATATAGTATTCTAAATATAAAAATGTTAATATAATATTATTTAGAAGGTGCAAATTTTTATATAATTAAAATGCGCCAGTGCCAATCATAAAGTGGGTCAACTTTATGTGTATTTTTGGTACAACACATTTTCCATAGCTGTGTTAACAAAACTTGGAAGACATGCACTCTACTCTATTTGGGATGTATATATTGACATTAGATTATCTTTACATTGTTTACATTTGTTATTATTATAATGTTTGATATAAATATATATATTTTTCATTCATAAATATAAAAATTACTTTTTACACACACACACACACACACACACACACATATATATATATATATATATATGTATATACATGTATATATATATGTATATACATGTATATATATATGTATATACATGTATATATATATGTATATACATGTATATATATATGTATATACATGTGTATATATGTATATACATGTGTATATATGTATATACATGTGTATATATGTATATACATGTGTA
This sequence comes from Cupressus sempervirens, assembly GCA_028749045.1. Lineage (NCBI taxonomy): Eukaryota > Viridiplantae > Streptophyta > Pinopsida > Cupressales > Cupressaceae > Cupressus > Cupressus sempervirens. The sequence goes on from CM053793.1 coordinate 265,954,196, forward strand.
TATATGTATATACATGTGTATATATGTATATACATGTATATATATATGTATATACATGTGTATATATGTATATACATATATATATATATATATATATATATACACACATGTATATACATATATACACATGTATATACATATATATATACATGTATATACATATATATGTATATATGTATACATATACATATACATATACATATACATATACATACATACATACATAGATATATATATATATATATATATATATATATATATATATATATATATATATAAAATGTTTAATGTCTCTATCTTCCCATCTACTTTTAACTTCCTCTCTTCTTTATCTCTAGACATGTCTCCCCTTCTCTTTGTCTTTCTCACTCCCTGTAATGAACCTCGCCCCACACCCTCCGCTCACCCACCCCCACTCTTCTCTACCCCTTCTCTCCTTATTTATCCCTTTATCCATTGTAGACATAAAACAAGCATGTTGGTGACAATTCAAAGGTTTTATTTCAAACATTCATGAAAATTGATGCATATTTCCTTTGAAGCTATCACTTGTCCATTAGATTTATATAATTAAAATGCACCAATGCCAATCATAAAGTGGGTCAACTATATGTGTATTTGTGTGGTGAAACACATTTTCCATAGCTATGTTAACAAAACGTGGAATACATACACTCTACTCTATCTGGGATGTACATATTGACATTAGATTATCTTTACATTGTTTACATTTGTTATTATTATAATGGTTGATATATATATATATATATATATATATATATATATATATATATTTCATTCATAAATATAAAAATTACTTTTTACATGTTTATATATATATATATATATATATATATATATAATGTTTAATGTCTCTTTATCTCTTCTTCTTTATCAATCTTCTACTATCTTCCCATCTACTTTTAACTTCCTCTCTTCTTTATCTTTAGACATGTCTCCCCTTCTCTCTGTCTTTCTCACTCCCTCTAATGGACCTCGCCCCACACCCTCCCCTCACCCACGCCCACTCTTCTCTACCCCTTCTCTCCTTATTTATCCCTTTCTCCATTGCAGACATAAAACAAGCATGTTGATGACAATTCAAAGGTTTTATTTCAAACGTTCATGAAAATTGATGCATATTTCCTTTGAAGCTATCACTTGTCCATTAGAACATTTGGTAACAAACAAAATCCTTTTCTCAATGAACTATCAATTAATCTCATCCTCATTTACTACACAAATGCATGTGAAAAAGACCATTTTTTTGCTTTATTGACTTTTCACCCATTTTTTACACATTTGTTGCACACCAAGATCATTTCCAACATCCCAATTCCATTAGGAAAAAAGAAAAAAGTAGAAAAATATATAAATAAATTATGTAAAAAAAGGATTAATGAAATAAATGAAATATTCATGACGTCTTTTGTCAACATGCATTGTGAAAAGTGGCTTTGCATCATGCACATTGTTTCAATGTGCATGTACAAATGTCTTGGCATTTTCAAACTTTGTCAACTAATAGGTTAGAATGCTACAAGATCAAGCTACCAATGGAAAACCAACACTCCTAAAATTTTACAATTTACCTATCTCTCATACTCTTATGTTTAGGTGTTTGTATTCATCTCTATATTTATCTTCTTCATTGTATTCATATCTTATCTGAAGATTCTTGATCCCCTATGTCATTCATTATTTTTCTTCCCACTTCTCTCCACAACTATTTATTTTATTGATTCCCTACCCTTTTTATCTTCATTTCTACTTTTAAATATGCTTGCTTCAGCCAGGAACTTTGTTGCATTGTGTCTCTTGTTTATAAACGAAATAGTTTAACAAATTGTTGCATAACTCTGGATATGTGGGCATTTAAATAAATTGTTTAACGTTTTATTTTTAATACATTGGTCAAAATAATGTTCTTCAACCATTTGACATGGTTGAATGATGTTGGATGCCGATTTGAAATTTTATTCCATGCATACATTATCCATTGTGAAAGTCATTTTCCTATCTTGTGACTAATGCATAAACATGAAGTTGTCCTATCATAGATAATATTTTTTAATCAAGCATGATCACCCTCTCGCTTAGGTTCCACTAAACACAAGTTTGCATAATGTGTCTATGACTTTATACTTTACAATTTTAATGTAATCATTCTAATCAAACAATCATAAGGAGAATTCATTTCCATCTACATAATTCAGTTGGTGGTAGAAACGAAATCTAGTATTATAAATCATTGTAAGTGAATTTTTCATTGAAATTCAAAGGGGATGACAAAGGTATGTTATTTTTATGAATCGACAAATCTTCATGCCACATGGAATCTCTAATCCTAAACTATTTTATACAATATTATGTTGGATACAAGATGAAAATGGAATTGATTGAGGTTCGTATAATTCTTATTAAGTTAGGAATTGATGAGAAAAAGTGTCAAGCCAAAGAGTCCGTACGAGATGGAGTGGCTACAAGTGAGGAATTGTGCAATTATATTCAATGAATTTGGAAAGAAAAAACCCTCACATGACTAATTGCATGATATTGCAAATGTTTCATTTAAGTGTATTTATAGTTCAAAAAATGCACTATTCAAATCAACTCTTGAATTGGGATGTTGTACAATGTTTGAACCTCTAAAAAGATTAGTGATGTGTATATGCCACTATTCTATATAAAAAATTGATTATATGTTATCAATTTGAAATCTTTTCATTAATTTTACATCTCTTTAATTTTTTCTTTTCTAGTAAAACCTATCGGTATACCCTTGCACCTCTTTCTGGTGCAAGTGCTAATATTTAATAACAAATAAATTCAAATAGAGACCGTCCAGTGTGGGAACAGAATATCCCTACACAAATACGCAGTCGGCAAATGATGCCCGCGGAGCGCGGTTCATTAAAGATAAATAGACTTAATCGACCAAGCCAGACACACCCTCGGTCGGAGTTGTGATTAAAAAGGCCAGCGGAGACCGTGCAGTCGCAGTGACAAGTGACTGACTCGTTTTTCCCATTTACACGCTTCTCGAGTCCACCCTCTCTTCCCTTCCCCGCTTTAAAAACTCCTCCCTTTCCCCACCTCAACAACAACAATCATCTAACCCCATTTTCCTCAACAGCATCATTCTCCTTTGCCCATTGCTTTTCTCACTTCAACATCATCAATCTCCTTCTCTCCCTTCTCACCCCCATTCCCTTCAACATCATCAATCTCTTCTATGTTCCCAGACACCCATTTCCCCACACAGATACAGATGATAATCTCCGATCCTTTACACCACTCCTTCGACCGGAGGCTCGGCCTGATGGATTCCCTTCTCTCCCACTTACAGTTACCCACCGCCATTCCTTTCATGCCCCAAAACTCTCTCACTCCAACCTCCTCCTGCCCACCTCCTCCTCACAGCCAATATGACGATGACGAAGAAGAAGACGACGACGACGACGAGCCCATTCTCAGCCTCAGACCCCCCGGCGAGAGGCGCCCCAAGCACTCCCACAGAAACCGGGCAGATGTGCACTTTCACCCGCCGGATGTGCACAATACCCGGCCCAATGTGCACTTCCACCCGCCGGATGTGCACAAAAACCAGCCAGATGTGCACTTCCAGTCGCCGGATGTGCATTTTCAGCCGCCGGGCGAAGAGCATTCGAGAGTAACGGTGGCGGAGGAGGGGGGCGGCGGAGGAGGAGGAGGAGTGGACTACTGGATCCCCACGCCGGCGCAAATTCTGGTGGGGCCGACGCAGTTCTCGTGCGTCGTCTGCAACAAGACGTTCAACCGCTACAACAACATGCAGGTATAAAACCGAAAAAAATGAAAAAAAAAACCTTCTTTGTTATTTTCATGGCGGGTTTGTTTACGGTTTCACAACTCATCCAGAAAATGAAAAAACTGAATTTTGATCCGTTTCAGATGCACATGTGGGGGCACGGATCGCAGTACAGAAAGGGCCCGGAGTCTCTACGAGGAACAAACCCTTCTGCCATTCTGAGACTCCCGTGTTACTGCCCGGCTGAAGGTTGCAGGAACAACATCAGCCACCCGCGTTCGAAACCCCTCAAGGACTTCCGCACGCTCCAGACTCATTACAAGCGCAAACACGGCACCATGATGAAGGCCTTCTCCTGTGGCAAATGCGGCAAAGCCTTTGCCGTTCGAGGGGACTGGAGAACACACGAGAAGAATTGCGGAAAGCTCTGGCTTTGCATCTGTGGCTCGGATTTCAAGCACAAACGATCCCTCAAAGATCACATTCGCGCTTTCGGGAACGCCCATGCGCCTCATGAGATGCAGTACTGCACTAACGATGCCGCCGCTTCGCCTTCCGATGATTCTTCCAGTGCTTCTCCGTAGTCCCTTCATTTTCTTTTTCTGTTCATAACTCCGCTGCAAATTATCTGTAAATTTCGAGGTTTTGAGGCAATGTTAAAGCTTCCATTTTCAGTTTTGGTTTTTAATACAGAGACGCCTGGCTTATCTCTTCTTTCTCATGGGTACTCTTTTCTCTTTTTACGGCTTCTGTTTGAATCGGCTTTCTGAAGATGGAATCGTGGAATTTGCAATTATTGCTTGTTGAGGGGCCGTATCGTAGTACAGGCAATAATGCACGCCATTGTTGTTTGTTGAGAAAATGTGTATACGGTTTTTGTCTCGTTTCTTTTACTGGGCAGTAAACGAAATTCTGTTCACAAAGCATACGGTTTCATCATAAGTATAACATTGTATTTGCTTTTATGCTCAAAAGCGAGTTTAACGGTTAACCTCAGAAAAAAAAATAGATCTTTTAAAAACCAGGGTTCCGCCATTACGACTCAATACATTGTGAATACAATGGATTTTAGTTAATTCTAGCAGAAAGAAAAGTAAATGAAGTTTCCATAGGTAAACAGATCTTCGTTATCTTAAAGCTAATTTAATACTTCTTTAAAAAAATTATGTCCGATTCTTTTTATCCGGGATCATTGAATATGATCTAAAAATTTCAATATTCTACTTTTATACAAGTTCTACTGATCTTCGTTATTTCAAAGTAGTCTCATTAAAATATATCATATAATATAATGAGAAACTGACTTACACGATCAAATCTAAAAATTCCAAACTGCTATTTATATACTTTTATACCACTTTTGCTGCAAAATTTTGAAGAACTGAGATACGGCAGAGATTAACTCATTTAAATCAAGAACAGCCTGCGCGTAAAAGCAAAATTTCAGTGTTCATAACGTTTAGTACGTACATTTTTTGGTTTTCCAAATTCATTAGTTTTAACAATGTTTTCAATTTCACAGTCATCGATGGCTGTTATGGAATTTCAAGTGAGAAGTGCAGACAGATTTGAAACAATCAAAATATGTTTCAAATTTATTTAAAATGATAATATAGATTTTATTTTATTCAGTAGAAAAACATCTATCACTCGCCTTTTCTTATCTGTTCCTTGCTACATGTGGTTTAAATCTAACATGTTTAGAAATATATATTTCATGCAGAAGTTGTAAATGCCAATCCACCTTCAATTCGATGGAAATGGCGCATCTCTTGAAAGCAACATCAGCAACTAGATTTAGAAGTGACACTTTCCTTGTCTTTAAAATGTCGGGAGATTTTATTGAAAATACTATCTTTATATTAAGAATTTTATATTGAAAAAAATCATATTTAATATAGACTGTTGTTAAGGTAATTAAAGGAAATATATTCATATAGTTTTTGTATTTTCATCTATCACATTGAAGTGAGGAGTGGTTTTTTTTTCCAATAGTAATTTCTTTTTTTTGATTCATCCATTAATTTAAAATTCTATTTATCATACAATAAAAATTCTATTCTAATGGATATTAGGAACTTCTTTTGGTATATCCATAAATAAAGAAAATTCTTGATGGTGAGATATCATTGGATGAATTATGATCAAACATTGTACACATTCCTATTAGGTACCTTTGTTAGCAATACTTGGCATGTTTTGAAGATAAATATAGTAACAAGAAGGTTGTTATCTTTCATATAAACAACATTAGCGAACTTGTGAGAATCTCTTCCATCTTAAGGTATATTAAATCTCCAAATTTCTTACATGTTTAACTGTATATAAGTTTTTAAGTTATGATATTGTACTAGGGTGTGGTGGTTTTATAATAGAGGGAATAATATTATTGAAGTATACTATTTTTAAATATTTGTTTATTCATAAATTAATTATATTATGACATGATGTCTCTCATATTTGCTACAATAGGTGTTATTTTATTTCCATTGATAATTATACAAGGTAAATGGTTCAAATACTTGCCGAATAAAAAGTTATAACCTTTTTTTAGATTTTATTAAAATCAAATTTGAAACAATATAAATTTTTAAAATATTGCACAGGACTAAAAGGAATACTCTTAAATTATGAACTCTGAACTCCTAAAGAAAAAAGGAATAGAAATAATTTAATTAGAATTTTAAAGTCACAATGATTTTTTTTTTTTGAAATGTATTAATTCCTACTAAACACTTTTATGAAAATGAGCAATACAACTATGTTAACCCCATTAATGACCAAGCCTATTGTACTAGTTAAGCCTCATAATCATTGTTCCAATTTCAACTAGGACTATTCTTGGAGATAAAGAATCACCTGGAGAGGTGCTTTTGTACTCCAATCTCTTTCAAATAAATCAATACCTTACATGACTAAAAAAGATTACTTAATTGGAGGAAAAATCCATTCTTATCTAGAGGTAGTTTTGAAATATTGATTTCTCTATTCATTACAAATTAAATAATGAACAATTCTATACTCATCTAGAGGTATTTTTGCAAGACTATTTACTCTATTCATAAAAAATTAAGTGAAGTACAATTCTCTTTATCTAGAACTAGCTTTGAAGGATTGATTCCTTTTTGCATAAAAATAATTTAAAGAAAATTCCACGTTCTTGAACATTATACTCCTTTTCAATTTTATAATCTCCCCTGTAACCAAGAAATCCCATTTAACTTTCAAATGGAAGAAAAAAGACTAAATTTGAGTACATACCATATGAGGATGATGATATGTTGATCTTCTCAAGTACTGAATTTCAAATTCAATAGAATTTGATTATATTGATTTATCTAGAGGTGATTTTTTAAAGATTGATTCCTCTATTCATAATAACGTAAGGGAAATTCATGTCATTTATAGGTAGTTTTGAAGGATTAATTCCTCTATCCATGAAAACTTGACAAGGATAGGTCTATTTCTATGTAGAGATGGTTTTGAAGAATTGATTCCTTAATTCATAACATATAAACTAATGGGCATCACCTTATTTAGAGGTAGTTTTGGAGGATTGATTTTCTTTTTTCATAACAACTTAACTGAGGATTCATCTAAAATAAGTTACGAAGGATTAATTCCTTTACTCGTTATAGCTAAAGGGAAACAAAATATTCAAATAAAGGTGGTTAAAAGATTATTCATAGAAACTTAAAAGTGAGGAACAACTTCTTTGATTATCCAGGGATAGTTTTGAAGGATTGATTTCTCCTTTCATAAAAAATAAACTAATGGACACCAACTTACTCATCTAGAAGTAGTATTGAAAGAATGATTCCTCAATTCACAACACCATAACTAAAGGACAACTCCATGTTCATCTAGAGTTAGTTTTTTGAAGGACCAATTCCTCTTCTTGGCGGTTTAACTAAAAAAACAATTCCTTATTCATCTCGAATTAGTCCCCAAAGAACAATTCCATATTCACCTAAAGCTAGTTTCAAAGGAACAATTCCTCTATACATAACCAGAGTTGGGCTAGGTGTGGAGAATTTGTGTTCTTCAAAGAGAAGTTACAAGTTCAAATACCACAACGAGATAGAGTATGTAAGCCTTGTTGTAACACATACAGATGCCTCGCAAAAGAAATACAAGAGAGTCCCACATTATTATCATCATATATAAACTCGAAAACATATGATTCAATAGTTGTTAAGACCCCTCTCTCTCTTCAAATGTTGAAGTAATCCCAATCCCCATGTATAATCCAAACAAATGAGAGCACAAGGTCCAAATTTGAGCATCTAGTAAGGAAAGGAGGAGCACAAGGGAAGGGGTGCACGAGTGGGAAAGAGCATTATAATTTATGGTGTTTATGGCCATGTCCTTTGTGTATAAGTGCACGGGCAGGGACATTCCCCATTCCCTAAAGGACAAGGAACTGAGACGCTGCATTCCATGTCCCCTCTCACCCAGACACTCTTCCATACCCGTCCAAATCAAACCCGACAACGCCCGACGCACGCGATTTCCACAATCTCCTAAACACACCCGTCAAACTCCGACGCCCTGGACCCGTCAATGAAAAGACCAGATGAACGAAAGAGGTAAATTGGAATCAATTTGACGGACCCGTCACTGTAGGCAATGTCGATGCAATAATAGAAAGGATGAGAAAGGGTTTTGAGTGACGTGTAGAGTGGGAATGGACGAGTCGCAGCGGAAACGGCACAAAAATCGAAAGGAGACAAGGAGGGCCCACCGCCACTCCTTGCCCTCCAGGTTCCGCTTATGCTTCTCCCCAATGTAAACATGCACTTTTTTTTCACATTTTTCCCCCTCGGGAAAAGGGTCCAAGTCCATTTGGTAGAGGCATAAGAATTGAGATAGGAATGGTCTATTCATATAACTACTATTTTTTTAGAATGTATATACGTTCATTTTAAGGGCAAAATGAGAATATGCATTCTTAATTTCTATTACAATCGGTACACCAAACGAAAAAAAAGAAAATATATTAGTAATTTCCAATTCCCATTCTAGCAAATTGTGACATTTTCAGTCACGTTAGTCTCTTAATTACATCAAAGACATTTTCAATAAAAGATGGATGAGTTGTTAGAGATTGTTGAACGCGTTTCCTATATAAGACGGACGATCGTGTATTTCATCAGAGACATACATGTATTTTGCTCTAAATAAGAGTTTCTCTTATTTTCCTATATGCACCGAGAGATATGACAGGCTCCAATGACATAATGCAACAGTCAACAACGTGACAACATGGCCATTGCCTACCAAATGGCCCCAATAGTTGGAGCATCACATGTCTTGCCACGTTATTTAATGTCATGTGGTATCATAGAAACTCTATTCTCTATCCCTGTAATTTTGTTTGGAAATGACAACCTAGCATGAATAGGAAAACACTCAAAAAACGACGATAATACTTTTGCACAATGTGGCTGCCTCAACTAAGCTTGTAACCCATACTAGCATTAGCTCACGCAATAGTTGAGTCCTCTCTCCAAGTATTCAAGGTTATTTTTTGTGATTCTTTTTAATTATCTAACACTTAAAGGAGTTGATAGTACGAGAGGTGTGTTGGGAGTTCAAGTCAAGGCATGTGGGCATATGCACCAAGATGGTGTGTAAACAAGTGGAGGGGAAGGGGGGAATGATAGAGGGAAGGAGAGAGAAAGAGAGAGAGGGGGTGGCGAGGGGGGGTGAGGGGGAGGAAGGGGGAATGATAGAGTTCACATTGCTCTATGGATAATTCCATATCGCTTGTCACTTTTCTATCTAAATTTTTTGTTTTTGAGTGCCCGTGAACTAAAGACCTTTTGACTCTACTTGAGCCACTAATAGATGGTGAATATTCATCACCATCATCAGACATAGGTTCACCTGCATATCTTTAGGTACTTTTTTGTAACTTCCATCATCAGTCCAAGAAGCTCTTCCCACTCTTTTCCATTAACCAAGTGGGCTTTGTCTCTTAATTCTGAGTTAATCGTTAATAGTTTCATTCTTCATAGAATTCATAGCTAAATTCTCCATAGTTAGTTTTCATCTTGATTGTTACAATATTTTATCCTCAATTGAACATTTTGTAATAAGTTGATATTTAATCATTGTTTTCTCTTAGCCAATCCTTTAAGCTTGTGATTGAGCCTATAGATGCACAAAAGGGTTGAAATCTATATCTAGTGGAAGGATAGTATTAGATCCATTTAGGGCACACTTGATGGCTATAATGTGTCGAAAGGGGCCATAAGGAGACCTAAAACTTCTCGAAGGGTGAACCCACAATAATGGGTTCCACTTTAGTGGGAGGAAGGAAGGGAAAAGAAATTGCAAATAACGGAAGTCAGATTTTATGTATGTTTGCGTGAACACTTAAAATATGTTCATAGCGAACAATCTTAACAAATATAAGGAATGTTCGCGCAAACATTCTTAATTAATAATGTTCGCGTGAACATATTAATGTGGAATTCTGGCATTAAAAATGTCATTTTTACCCCATCATTGTTCATTTTTATAGCATTGAACAGTGGTTGGAGTGAACGTGAGATATTGGTGAGCACTCCCCATCATTTTCCTTCAGATTCTCATCCTCAAACTATTCGAGTATGTTTATATATTATTATTTTAATTGTTTTTACATTTTTAGTATTTTCAAAGCATATTTTAATGTTAATTTAATATTTTTATTGTTTATTTATGTTAAACTTCCCCGCCAAGGGATCCAAAAGAAATTACCTAAAGTTTTACTAAGTTTTCCAAACATTCTTTTTTAAACAAGAAAGATGATCATACACATCAAACACATAGTAGCGGAAGCAATAACATACAATCAACTGTAAACATACATAACAAATTACAAGACGTTGAGTCACATTTAAATTTAATCTAATCCTAAGTCTAACAACTACCACATCCACATGAAAGAATAATCAGAAAGTCCAATGTCCATATTATACATTTGTTTCGAATGCCTCTTGGCAAATTAATTCAGAATGCTCAATCATCCAATATACATGTCATAGGATATGAAAGGCTAAAAGAATATACATATGTAGAAATAAAGATACATCATCCTCATCGAATCCATGATACAAGTGCAATAAAGAAAATGAAACTAATAACATACATGATACATCCCTACAGCTATCCATCATAAAAGATATATACATCCATCGTGAAATATAACCATCCATCATAAAACATAACTAACGGGTATGTGCAAGATCATGGTGTGCCAAAAAGTGGCAATGTGAAAAAAATAGAGTTTGAACACGTCTAAAAATGTTTCAAAATCCACTCTAACTTTTTTTCACCTATCCAGGTACCAAACTTGGAAAGTAAGGCCCAAGCCTTATTGGATATCTGATTTGAGATCGGATATCTGATATGAGATCCGATATCCGATACCGCTGACATAAAAATTGGAGGGAAAAGACAAAAAAATTAGAGGGAAAAATGAATTTGTAAGTGATATAACTAATTTGAGTTATGAAATATGTAAAGATATAATATATAATCTATAAATATATAATATAATAACATAACTATTATATATAAAATTATATATATTATGTTATTATTATTATTTTTACTATATTTTTATTAAATATAATAACGTAATATATTATATATATGTTATTAATATATATTATTATTATCATATGTAAATTATAATCTATAATATATTATTAATATTATGACTTATGTTATTAATATATAATAATATATTATGTTATTATTATTATTATCTATAAATATAATATATATATATATGTGTATATATACATATACATATACATATACATATATAATTATTATTTTTACTATATTATTTCTATTGGAGTCATTTATAAGGGTCGAAAGAGCTCACAGGATGACCTATGACCCCTTTCGACACATTTCATGATGACATATGTCCCTACGGGATCCTAGGACCCTTAAGGACATATTAGAATAGTTTATATGGGCCAAAGGGGGTCACAAGATGACCTCTGAACCCTTTCAACATATTACAAGACGACATATGTCCCTAGGGGTCCTAGGACCCCTAGGGACATATTAGAATCATTCATATGGGTCGAAGGGGGACATATTTCACGATGACATATGTCTCTAACCGTCCTAAGACCCATAGGGACATATTAAAATCTTTCATATGGTTTGAAGGGGGTCATAGGGTGAACTATGACCCCCTTTGACACATTACATGACGACATATGTTCTTAGGGGTCCTAGGACCACTAGGGACATATTAGAATGCTTTATATGGGTCAAAGGGGGTCATAGGTTGACCTATGACCCCCTTTGACCCATTAAATGATGACATATGTCCCTAGAGACATATTAGAATCATTCTTATGAGTAAAAAGAGCTCATAGGATGACCTATGACCTGCTTTGACCCATTACATGATGACATATCTCCCTAGGGGTCCTAGGAGTCCTAGAGACATATTAGAATCGTTCTTATGGGTCAAAGGGGATCATAGGTTGACTTATGACACACTTCAACACATTACATGATGACATATGTCCATAGTGGTACTAAGACCCCTAGGGACATATTAGAATGCTTCATATGGGTCCAAGGGTGTCATAGGTTGACCTATGACCCCCTTCGACCCATTAAATGATGACATATGTACCTAGGGGTCCTAGGACCCCTACAAACATATTATAATCATTCTTATGGGTCAAAGGGGCTCATAGGTTGACCTATCACCCCCTTTGACCCATTACATGACGACATATGTCCCTAAGGGTCATAGGACCCCTAGGGACATATTAGAATGCTTCATATAGGTCGAAGGGGGTCATAGGTTGACCTATGACCCCCTTCGATCCATTAAATGATGACATATATCACTAGGGGTCCTAGGACCCCTAGGGGCATATTAGAATCGTTCATATGGGTCAAAAGAGGTCCTAGGTTGACCTACAACCCCTTTCGACCCATTACATGATGACATATGTCCCCAGGGGTCCTAAGATATCTAGGGACATATTATAATCTTTCATATGGGTCAAAAGAGGTCATAGATTGACCTATGACCCCGTTCGACCCATTACATGATGACATATGTCCCCATGGGTACTAGGATCTCTAGGGACATATTAGAATTATTCATATAGGTCAAAGGGGGTCATAGGTTGATCAATAACCCCCTTTGACCCATTAAATGATGACATATGTCCCTACGGGTCTTAGGACACTTAGGAACATATTAGAATCGTTCTTATGAGTCAAAGGGGGTCATAGGTTGACCAATGACCCCCTTCAAGCCATTAAATGATGATATATGTCCCTAAGGGTCCTAGGACCCCTACAAACATATTAGAATCGTTCTTATGGGTCAAAGGGGGTCATAGGATGACCTATGACCCCCTTCGACCCATTACATGATGACATATGTCCCTAGGGGTCCTAAGATCCCTAGGGACATATTAGAATCCTTCTAATGGTCAAAGGGGGTCATAGGGTGACCTATGACCCCCTTCAACCCATTACCTGAAGACATATGTTTATAGGGGTTCTAGGACCCCTAAAGACATATTATAATGCTTTATATGGGTTAAAGGGGGTCATAGGTTGACCTATGACCCCATTCGACACATTAAATGATGACATATGAGACATATTAGAATCGTTCTTATGGCTCAAAGGGGGTCATAGGTTGACCTATGACACACTTTGACATATTAGATGATGACATATGTCCTTAGGGGTCCTAGGACCCCTAGAGACATATTAGATTCATTCATATGGGGTCAAAGGGAGTCATAGGTTGACCTATGACCCCCTTTGACCCATTAAATGATGACATGTTCTTATGGGTCAAAGGGGGTCATAGGTTGACCTATGACCCTCTTCGACCCATTACATGATGACATATGTCCCTAGGGGTCTTAGAACCCCTAGGGACATCTTAGAATCGTTCATGACCCATTACATGATGACATATGTCCCTAGGGGTCCTAGGAGCCTTAGGGACATATTGGAATCGTTCATATAGGTCAAAGGGGGTCATATGTTGACCTATGACCCCCTTCGACCCATTACATGATGACATATGTCCCTAGGGGTCCTAGGAACCGTAAGGATATATTAGAATCATTTATATGGGTCAAAGGCGATCATAGGTAGACCTATGACCCCCTTCGACCCATTAAATGATGACATATGTTCTTAGGGGTCGTAGGACCCCTAGGGACATATTAGAATCATTCGTATGGGTCAAAGGGAGTCATAGGTTGACCTATGACCACCTTTGACATATTACATGATGCTTCATATGGGTCAAACGAGGTCATAGGTTCACCTATGACCCACTTTGACCCATTAAATGACAACATATGTCCCTAGGAACATATTAAAATCATTCTTATAGATCAAAGGGAGTCATAGGGTGACATATGACCCCCTTCAAACTATTACATGACAACATATGTCCCTAGGGGTCTTAGGACCCCTACGGACATCTATGACCCCCTTCAACCTAATAAATCATGACATATGTCCCTAGGGGTCCCCTAGGGACATATTAGAATCATTCTTATGGGTCAAAGGGGGTCATAGGTTGACCTATGACCCCCTTCGACCAATTACATGATGACATATGTCCCTAGGGGTCCTAAGAAGCCTAGGGAGATATTAGAATCATTCTTATGGGTCCAAGGGGGTCATAGGGTGACCTATGAACCCCTTTGATCCATTAAATGATGACATATGTCCCTAGGAGTCCTAGGACTCTGAGGGACATATTAGAATCATTCATATGGGTCAAAGGGGGTCATAAGTTGGCCTATGACCCCCTTCGACACACTAAGTGATGACATATATCCCTAGGGATCCTAGGACCCCTAGAGACATATTAGAATTGTTCTTATGGGTCAAAGGGGGTCATAGGTTGACCTATGATCCCCTTTGACCAATTACATGACGACATATGTCCCTAGGAGAAATCGTTCTTATGGGTCAAAAGGGGTTATAGGGTGACCTATGACCCCCTTTGACCCATTAAATGATGACATATGTCAGTAGGGGTCCTAGGACCCCTAAAGACATATTAGAATCATTCTTATGGGTCAAAGGGGGTCATAGGTTGACCTATGACCCCCTTCGACCCATTAAATGATGACATATATCCCTAGGGGTCCTAGAAGCCCTAGGGACATATTAGAATCATTCATATGGGTCAAAGCGAGTCATAGGTTGCCCTATTACCCTATTCGACCCATTACATGATGACATATGTCCGCAGGTGTCTTAGGATCCCTAGGAACATATTAGAATCATTCTTATGGGTCAAAGCGGGTCATAAGTTGCCCTATTACCCTGTTCGACCCATTACATGATGACGTATGTCTCCAAGGGTCTTAGGATCCCTAGAGACATATTAGAATCGTTCATATGCATCAAAGGGGGTCATAGGTTGACCAATGACCCCTTTTAACCCATTAAATGACAACATATGTCCCTACGAGTCTTAGGATCCCTAGGGACATATAAGAATGTTTCATATGGGTTAAAGGGGGTCATAGGTTGACCTATGACCCCCTTCGACCCATTAAATGATGACATATCTCCCTAGAGGTCCTAAGGCCCCTAGGGACATATCAGAATTGTTCTTATGGCTTAAAGAGGGTCATAAGTTGACTTATGACTCCCTTTGACATATTACATGATGACATATGACCCTAGGGGTCCTAGCACCCCTAGGAACATATTAGATTCGTTCATATGGATCAAAGGGGGTCATAGGTTGACCTATGACCCCCTTCGACTCATTAAATAATGACATATGTCCCTCAAGGTCCTAGGTACCCCAGGGACATATTAGAATCATTCTTATGGATCATAGGGGGTCAACCATTGACCCATTACATGACGACATATGTCCCTAGGGGTCCTAAGACTCCTAGGGACATCTTAGAATTGTTCATGACCCATTACATGATGACATATGTCCCTAGGGATCTAAGAC
Organism: Cupressus sempervirens; assembly: GCA_028749045.1. Taxonomy (NCBI): domain Eukaryota; kingdom Viridiplantae; phylum Streptophyta; class Pinopsida; order Cupressales; family Cupressaceae; genus Cupressus; species Cupressus sempervirens. The sequence continues at coordinate 265,969,981 of CM053793.1, forward strand.
CCCTAGGGATATATTAGAATCATTCATATGGATCAAAGGGGGTCATAGGTAGACCTATGACCCACTTTGACCCATTACATGATGACATATGTACCTAGGGGTCTTAGGACCCTGAGGGACATATTAAAATGCTTCATAATGGTCAAATGGGGTCATAGGTTGACATATGACCCCCTTTGATCCATTAAATGAGAACATATGTCTCTAGGGGTCATAGGACCCCTAGAGACATATTAGAGTCATTCTTATGGGTCAAACGAGGTCATAGGGTGACCTATGACCCCCTTCGAACCATTACATGACGACATATGTCCCTAAGGATCCTAGAATCCCTACAGATATATTAGAATGCTTCATATGGGTCAAAGGTGGTCATAGTTTGACCTATGACCCCCTTCGACCCATTAAATGATGACATATGTCCCTAGGGTTCTTAGGACTCCTAGGGACATATTAGAATTGTTATTATGGGTCAAAGGGGGTCATAGGTTGACCTATGGCCCCCTTCGACCAATTACATGACAACATATGTCCCTAGGGGTCATAGGGCCCCTAGGAAGATATTAGAATCGTTCTTATCAATCAAAGGGGGTCATAGGGTGACCTATGACCCCCTTTGACCTATTAAATGATGACATATATCCTTAAGGGTTCTAGGACCCTTAGGGACATATTATAATCATTCTTATTTGTCAAAGGGGGTCATAGGCTTACCTATGACCCCCTTTGACTCATTACATGACGACATATGTCCCCAAAGGTCTTAGGATCCCTCGAAACATATTAGAATTGTGCATATAGGTCAAAGGGGGTCATAGGTTGACCTATGACGTCGTTCGACCCATTACATGATGACATATGTCCCTAAGGGTCCTAGGATCCCTAAGGACATATTAGAATCAGTCATATGGGTCAAAGGGCATCATAGGTTGACCTATGACACTGTTCGACCCATTACATGATGACATATGTCCCTAGGGGTCCTAACACCTCTAGGGACATATTAGAATCATTTTTATGGGTCAAAGCGGGTCATAGGTTGACCTATGACCCCCTTGGACCCATTGCATGACAACATATGTCCCTAGGGGTCCTAAAACCCCTAGGGACATATTAGAATCATTATTATGGGTCAAAGGGGGTCATAGGGTTACCTATGACACCCTTCCACCCATTAAATCACAACATATGTCCCTAGGGGTCCTAGGATCCCTAGGGACATATTAGAATTGTTAATATGGGTCAAAAGGGGTCATAGGTTGACCTATGACCCTGTTCGACCCATTAAATTATGACATATGTCCATAGGGGTCGTAGGACCCCTAAGGACATATTAGAATCGTTATTATGGGTCAAAGGGGGTCATAGGTTGACCTATGACCCCCTTCGACCAATTACATGACGACATATGCCCCTAGGGGTCCTAAGACCCCTAGGGAGATATTAGAATCGTTCCTATGGGTCAAAAGGGGTCATAGGGTGACCTATGACCCCCTTCGACCAATTGCATGACGACATATGTCCCTAGGGGTCCTAGGAGCCCTAAGGAGATATTAGAGTCATTCTTATGCGTCAAAGGCCTTTTGACCCATTAAATGATGACATATGTCCCTAGGGGTCCTAGGACCCCTAGGAACATATTATAATCATTCTTATGGGTCAAAGGGGGTCATAGGTGACCTATGACCCCCTTCCACCCATTAAATGACAACATATGTCCCTAGGGGTCCTAAGACCCCTAAGGACATATTAGAATTGTTCTTAATCGTCAAAGGCGGTCATAGGTTGACCTATGACCTCATTCAACCCATTACATGATGACATATGTCCCTAGGGGTCCTAAGACTCTTAGGGACATATTAGAATCCTTCTAATGGGTTGAAGGGGGTCATAGGGTGACCTATGACCTCGTTTGACCCATAAGAACAATTCTAATATGTCCCTAGGTGTCCTATGACTCCTAGGGACATATGCCATGATGTAATGGGTCGAAGGGGGTCATAGGTTGACCTATGACCCCCTTTGAGCCATAAGAATGATTCTAATATGTCCCTAGGGGTCCTAGGACCCCTAGGGACATGTGTCATCATGTAATGGGTCGAAGGGTGTCATAGGTCACCCTATGACCCCCTTTGACCCATAATAATGACTCTAATATATCCTTAGGGGTTCTAGGACCCCTAGGGACATATGCCATCATGTAAAGGGTGAAAGTGGGTTTTAGGTTGATCTATAAGAATGATTCTAAAATTTCTCTAGGGGTCGTAGGACCCATTTTGACATGTCATCATGTAATGGGTCGAAAGACCTATGACCCCCTTTGACCCATAAGAAGCATTCTAATATGTCCCTAGGGGTCCTAGGACCCCTAGGGACATATGTCATCATGTAATGGGTCAAAGGGGGTCATAGCTCAACCTATGACCCCCTTAGACCCATAAGAATGATTCTAATATATCCCTAAGGTTTCGAGGACCCCTAGGGACATATGTCATCATGTAATAGGTCAAAGCGGGTCATAGGTCAGCCTATGACCACCTTTGACGCATAAGAACGATTCTAATATTTTTCTAGGGGTCCTAGGACCCTTAGGGACATATGTCGCCATGTAATGTGTCAAAGGGGGTCATAGGTCAACCTATGACCGCCTTTGACCCATAAAATTGATTCTCATATAACCTTAGAGGTCCTAGGGACATATTTCATCATGTAATAGGTCAAAGGGGGTCATAGGTCAATCTATAACTCCCTTTGACCCATATGAACAATTCTAATATGTCCCTAGCGGTCTTAGGACCCCTAGGGACATATGTCATCATTTAATGAGTCGAAAAGGATCATAGATCAACCTATGACCCCCTTCGACTCATATGAACGATTCTAATATGTCTTTAGGGGTCCTAGGACCCCTACAGACATATTTCATCATGTAATGTGTTTAAGGGTGTCATAGGTCAACCTATGATCCAATTTGACCCATAAGAATGATTCTCATATGTCCCTAGGGGTCCTAGGGACATATGTCGTCATGTAATGGGTCTGACCTATGACCCTCTTTGACCCACATGAACAATTCTAATATGTACCTAGGGGTCCTAGGACCCCTAGGGACATATGTCATCGTTTAATGGGTCGAAGGGGGTCATAGGTCAACCTATGACCCCCTTTGACCTAGATGAACAATTCTAATATGTCTCCATTATTCCTAGGACCCCTAGGGACATATGTCATCATTTAATGGGTCGAAGGAGGTCATAAGTCAACCTATGACCCCCTTTGACCCATATGAACAATTCTAATATGTCCCTAGGTGTCCTATGACCACTAAGGACATATGTCATCATGTAATAGATCGAAGGGGGTTATAGGTTGACCTATGACTTACTTTGACCCATAAGAATTATTCTAATATGTCCTTAGGGGTCCTAAGACCCCTTGGGACATATGTCGTCATGTAATGGGTTGAAGGTTGTCACAGGTCACCCTATGACCCCTTTTGACCCATAAGAACGATTCTAATATGTCCTTAGGGGTCCTAAGACCCCTAGGGACATATGTCGTCATGTAAAGGGTCAAACCTTTTGATCCATAAGAATGATTTTAATATGTCGCTAGGGGTCCTATGACCCCTTTGGACATATGTCATCATGTAATGGGTCAAAGGGGGTCATAGGTCAACCTATGACCCCCTTTGACCCATAAGAAGCATTCGAATATGTCCCTAGGGGTTCTAGGACCCCTAGGGACATATGTCTTCATGTACTAGGTCAAAGGGGGTCATAGGTCAACCTATGATCCCCTTAGATACATAAGAACGATTCTAATATGTCCCTAGGGTTTTGAGGACCACTAGGGACATATGTCATTATGTAATGGGTTGAAATGGATCATAGGTCAACCTATGACCACCTTTGACCTATAAGAACGATTCTAATATTTTCCTACGGGTCCTAGGACCTCCAGAGACATATGTCATCATGTAATGCATTGAAGGGGTTCATAGGTCAACCTATGAGCCTCTTTGACCCATAAGAACGATTCTCATATGTGCCTAGGGGTCCTAGGGACATATGTCGTTATGTAATGGGTCAAAGGGGGTCATAGGTGAACCTATTACCCCTTTTGATCCATATGAACAATTCTAATATTTTTATGGGACATATGTCATCATTTAATGGGTCGAATGGGATCATAGGTCAACCTATGACCCCCTTCAACCCATATGAATGATTCTAATATGTCCTTAGGGGTCCTAGGATCCCCAGGGACATATGTCATCATGTAATGTGTCGAAGGGGGTCATAGGTCAACCTATGGCCCCCTTTGACCCATAAGAACAATTCTCATATGTCCTTAGGGGTCTTAGGGACATATGTCATCATGTAATGGGTCAAAAGGGGTCATAGGTCCCTAGCGGTCCTAGGATCCCTAGGGACATATGTCATCATGTAATGTGTCGAAGGTGACTTATGATCCCCTTTGACCCATAAGAATAATTCTCGTATGTCCTCAGGGGTCCTAGGTACATATCATTATGTAATGGGTCGAAGGGGTTCATAGGTCAACCTATGACCACCTTTGACTCATATATATTAATAACATATATATATATATATAATTATTATATTTAATAAAATTATTAAGTTATTCTATATATTAATAACATATATATTACGTTATTATATTTAATAAAAATATTACATTATAATATATATTACATTATTATATATATATATATATATATATATATATATATATAGATAGCATTATTATATTTAATAAAAATATTACGTTATAATATATATTACATTATTATATATATTAATAACATACTTATATATATAATATATATATTATGTTATTATATTTAGTAAAAATAATAATAATATAAATTATATTTATAGCTTATAATAAGAATAACATAATATATTATATGTTATATCTTTACATTATATATATATAAAATACATATTTACATAGTAATATAACAAAAGTAATTTATAAATCATAAGCTATAACTCTTAAATTCGATTTTCCCTCCAAAATGGGTTGGGATTTCAAATTTCTCACCAAAATTCACCTAGCCATATCGGATATCCAATTTGAAATCAGATATTCGATTTGAAGTCAGATATCCGATTAGGCTTGGTATTTACCAAGCCTACCCGGTCAACCCAAAAGACGTGTTTGAAGAGGGTTTTAGTGATACTCAGACTTCGGGTAGTCGTCTGACAATGTTATTTTGATCGAAATTGAATGAAATGAAAAGGGTTTTTTAATATCGCTCTCGAGATCCCATCGATATAATTTCTGTCAAATTCTAGGTTCGATAAGTATTTATTAGTTAATTATCAATGAAGATTATTGTAAAGTGTTGATTGACATACTGATTGAAAAATAGCTATAACTTTCAAACGGTATAACATTTTTTAAATCTAAAAGTTGTATCACATTCTATACTTCGCCTAGTATAAGAAAAATAAAAATAAAAATTAAATTTGGTAAAATTTTCTATTAGTTAAGGTGGTTAGACACGAGATTTTTTTTTTTTTTGAAAAAGTTTTGGTAGAAAATTCATATTTAATTATTTATTTGGAATAAAAATACCAAAAAACATGCGTCACATCCAGGCATGAGTCTACTTTTCATATCTATAATTATATTAAAAAAATATTATCATTTGATTTTGATTAAGGTGGTCAGACATACACCTACTTTTTATTTTTTCCCTGAAATTTTTATAGTACTGCATATTAAAATTCAAACTTTTGACCAATCAATTTTTTTTTTCTCCTGATAAGGCCTAGTGGTTTATAAACTACATTCAATTTCTTACATATTATTTTCTTACAACTTTTTGATATAAAGTCCATAACCACTTTAAAATTATGTGTCAAGTTGGCATAACCCTGATTTGTTGGTTTTTCACTACCACTTAAGGCCATAATTTGGTTGACCATGATCCTGCACATACCCTAACTAAGTGCGTGATTCCTCCCAACCATCAATAGTATTATTAGACCATCATGGGCCCTAGCCATCCCCCACTCATAACATCCCAAGCCACCGAAGAGATCATCGGTACTATCATAATAGGGATGTCACTCCTAAAACATGCTACAACATACTATGATAAAGCATAAGTAAACAACATCCTCTAAACATGATAAACAAGCATACCAATAAGCTCTAGCCATAGTGACTATGGATAGATCTCAATGGTAAGAGTGAAAAAACACTAGCACCCGACTGTGTGGAACCTAAATGGTCCACTCCCACCGCACTGAGGGGATAGCCTCAAGTCCTAAACATAATATCAAACCACATAACTTAATACTCTCTAAGTCTAGGAAATCTTAAAAGTATACTAACTCAAGGGTTCCAACATAGATTGACATCTAGACCTAGAGGCACACAAAGACACGTAGGAAACCTACTATGCAAGCAAGAAAGTGTCATTGCACAAATCACATTGGAAGTTACACGAGCAATCTCTTAGGAATCTTGGGTCCCCAGTGATCCTATGGCCACTAGTATCCTCTCATACTAACAAGGCATACTATGGAATGCAAAGTCGTAACCAAGCGTTCTCCCTACCCCATCTTAGTCTGCACTAGCACTGGAGGCATGGGTGAGAACATACAATTAATCTTATTAGGTTCATTTAAGTTAGTATTTAGTGTAATGCTATCACTTATTAAAAAATAACTTACAATGAGTCATCCCTAGAGCCTCTTATGGCCCCCATCCTCCATTGCAAGCCACTTCCCAACACTACACATAGATAACCTACCCTAGGCTCATGAAATCATAAATCAGAAAATCACCTTAGCCCTATACAAGTGATTAGGAAGCATAAAAAGATAAGCCACAATAATCACATCAGTTCTCTACAAGCAACTGTAAAGCATCAAATGATAGTCATAATAATCACAACAGTTCTCTATTAGCAACTATAGACATCAATGATAAACCACAATATCTAATGGTTCTCAACAAGAAACCAAAAAAATCCCAAAATAACACTGATCGAAGACTCCAAAATGGTCAAGTCAAAACATGTCACAACATGACATCATCAAGAACAACACAAACACTTCAGTCCTCTCAAAGCGACTGGAAAGAAAATCAAATATAACTTATTGATGACTCAAAAATGGTTAAGTCAGATAACCCATAACATAAATCTTGCCATCCCACAAGGCACTCAAAATAGTAATCATCAATATAAACACACTCAACATAGAGCATATCCACACATGCATGGTTGAGCAAAATAATCAAGATCGAGATCAACATCAACATAATATCACACATATATAACCCTTAAGCCTCTGGTAACAACCTAAAACTGGGCAACATCTAATCAACCCTAAAACCCCCAAAGCATAGATAGTGCATAGAAAACATCATAGTCTCACAACTGGTTTGATTTGAAAACACACAATTGAGTTAAGTGTAATATTTCCTTTCTAGTTCAACATATGTTTTCAAGTAAATAAGTTTCATAGTTTACCCTACATGTTAACCCATTTGTCTCTTTAAATAGCATATAAATTTATCCCATTTATATATTCGAATAAAAAAGTATAATTACCCTACTTTTGATTTCAAGTCAATTAATCAATATACTTTAAAAAGGGTAATTATTTATTTAATTATTAAAAATAATAACCTATATTTAAATAAGAAGTTTCAATTTAATTTAAATCAATCCTATATCAATCTATAATTTTATTAAATAATATTCATTATTAACTAAATTTAATTAAACTAATTTTAATTAAATTAATTAATAATTATTAGACCAAGCACTTATTTTAATACCTCATTAACTATCAATTTATTAATGTTTAACAAAACTATTAATAAATTAATAATTTTCAAATAACTATATTTAAATATATTTAACAATTTAAAATAGCTTAAATTAAATAACATTATTAATTAACAACTTAAATCCAATTTAATTTTAAATTGAATTAATATAGTTTAATAATAAAATTATTAATAAACAAAATAAATTCAATATAATTTAAAAATTCAATAATTAAAAATTTAATATAATTTAAATTTAACAATTTTTAAAATTTAATATAAATAAAATTTAATATAATTAAATTAATAATTAAATAGCCTCCCATAATATACGCATGGTCTACTTAGCAGGCTCGCGAGTTGTCAAAGGTAGACACGGTCCGCCAATGGTAGGCCCACGGTCTGCATAGCAGCCGCAACCACTTATGTAAAGGTGGGCGGTGGGTATAAACCCCCCCACCCCCCCATATATATATATATATATATATATATATATATATATATATATATAAAATATGTTCTTTAATAAATGTTTTTATTATAATATTTTTATTCATTTAAAATTTATTAAATACGTTTTAATACAATTCTCCCCCCCACATTTAAAAATTTGATTATTATTATTTTTTTAATAAATAATTTCAATTTTAATCTGATAGGAAAATTAAGTTGAACCATTCAAATTTCTAATTTAATTTTTTTTCTATAATTTCAAAACCCTTTTCCTAGATTAATTTTGGGATTCTCCAAAATCTACATAATGAGGCTTCCTTAACTATATTTTAATTCAAACCCAAATCCTGATTTAAATTCTAATTTCTTTCAATTGTTGAATGAGGTTTTCTAAGTAATTTTTCAATATGGATTTACAAATGAAATCGAATAGCAAAAGATTCAGAACGAAGGGTGGCAAGAATTCATGCTACAAAATTTGAGAAAATAATTTTCTACAAGCACGAAGTAGATAGAACATATTGAATTACATAATTCATTTAGAGATCAAAACACAAGACTCTACCTGAACCTAATGCTAATACACAACCACCTGAAGATTGTGAAAGAATTCACTTCTATCCAAAAATCTCTCTATTTGAAACTTCCCTCGAAATTCCTTCCAAAATTCACTTCCAATTTTGCTTCCCAAAATTTGCGTCCAAAAATTCCCCCCGTAAAAAATGAACCCTCTACTTGTGATAAAGAGCCTTCTCCTTAAATCGGAGCATTGATTGTGCGTTCACCCAGGAGAACTCCTTGCTCACAACCATTAACTCAATATTAACTTTTATTAATCTTTCATTTATCTTGCATTAATCTTTTTCATGCATGTTAAAAGAATTATTAAATAACTTTATTAAATTTTCACTTGACTTCATTTTAATTAATTAATTAAGTTTTAAACTCATGCACATATCATGCAATTAGAATATCTTTATTAAATATACTTGTTTTATCTTTTAAATTATTTTCTTATGGTTTAATCTCATGCACGTATCATATGAACATAATCTTTTAATAAATTAATATATTTTCACTTTTAAATTTATTTTCAAAATTTAATTGATAAAATATTTATTAACTTAAATAACAATACTATTTAGCATTTATTTAAAAATGGACTCTAAATATATTATTATTAAATTAAATAAATATTATCACATTCTAAATTTATATTTACAATTTTACTCTCTAGTTTTAATTTTTTTTACTTAATTAATTTCTCAATTAATTAAATATAATTAAATATTAAAACATCATAATAATTTTTCATTAAATCAAATCATTAATTTAATTTTTTTAATTAAACTTAATTAATAGAAAAATACTCTAAGGACTCATAAAAAAACATACGAAAACCCATCATAGCAAAACACATACCAAATCAAACAAAACGGTTATAATCACGAATTAATGTCATTTGATGCATTCAAAGGGTACTTGACTTAGATACTTGTCCTAATTTTTAATTAGGACAATGGCTTAAAATTTTAGGATTTGGACTTGAGAATTTATCTCCCCTCTCTTACCATTGAGATAATGTGATAGGTTATGCTCATCCTGGCAATTCAGGGAAGTCGATACCAGGTACTTGCAACCTGCATAAAATCCACGCATATACAAACACAATATTCTAAGCTAAATAAGCAATGGCAGGAAGTGGTGCATTGTGTAGATCTCAACTAGTAGGTGACTACGACTCCCTTAACCACATCAGAAATGCCATACATAAAGAAAACAAACATGCGCACCATACACATGTAGTATGGGGTAAGTATCTATAAGAAAACACATGTGATAATAAACCATCTAACTAATGATCATCAATAACTGAAAACACTATGGGAGTGGACCATTTAGGTTCCACGCGGTCGAGTGGTAGTGCTTTTTCACTCTTACCATTGAGATCTGTTCGTAGCCACTATGGCTGGAGCTTCTTGGTATACTTGTTTGTCATGTTTAGAGGATGTTGTTTACTTATGCTTTATCATAGTATGTTGTAGCATGTTTTAGGAGTGACATCCCTATTATGATAGTACCGATGATCTCTTCGCTACCTTGGGATGTTATGCGTGGGGGATGGCTAGGGTCCACGATGGTCTAATGCTGCTATTGACGATTGGGAGGAACCACACACTTAGTTATGTTTTATGATGGATGGTCATATTTCACAATGGATGTATATATCTTTTATGATGGATAGCTGTAGGGATGTATCATGTATGTTATTAGTTTCATTTTCTTTATTGCATTTGTATCATGGATTCGATAAGGATGATGTATCTTTATTTCTACATATGTATATTCTTTTAGCCTTTCATACCTTGTGACATTTATAATGGATGATTGAGCATTCTGAATTAATTTGCTAAGAAGCATTTAGAACAAATGTATAATATGGACATTGGACTTTCCGATTATTCTTTCATGTGGATGTGGTAGTTGTTAGACTTAGGATTAGATTAAATTTAAATATGACTCAACGTCTTGGGATCCTTAAGGAATGTAACCTGTTATGTATGTTTATAGTTGATTGTATGTTATTTCTTTTGCTACTATATATTTAATGTGTATGATTATCTTTCTTGTTTAAAAAAAAAATGTTTGGAAAACTTAGTAAAACTTTAGGTAATTTCTTTTGGATCTCTTAACGGAGCGTTACAAAACATTAAAAAAAAAATTAGAAAAAACATTATAAAAACATTATAAAAAACAATAGAAAACAAATTTAGAAAACATTAGAAAAAATATTAGAAAATTTATAATAATATAAAATTTAGAAAACAAATTTAGAAAAAACATTAGAAAAACATTAGAAATTTAATAATAATATAAAATTTAGAAAATAAATTTAGAAAAACATTAGAAAAAATATTATAAATTTATAATAATATAAAATTTAGAAAAAAAATTTAGAAATTTTTTTTAGAAAAATATTAGAAAAACATTAGAAAATTTATAATAATACAACATTAGCAAAAACATTAGAAAAACAATTACATTTAAATATTAGAAAAATATTAGAAAATATATATTTTTAGCAATTTTTTAGAAAATATTAGAAAACTATGAGAAAATATTAGGATTTAAACATTAGAAAATATTAGAAAAAATATTATAAAATATTTTAAAAAATGTTAGTCTTGAAAATTAGAAAACATTAGAAAAATATTAAAAAATATTAAAAAAATATAGAGTAGAAAATAAAATTTAGAAAAATATTAGTTTTATTAGAAAAATATTACTTTAATTAGAAATAATTTTTAAGAAAATATTAGTTTTATTTATAAAAAAATTAGAAAAAACAAATTTAGAAAAATATTAGTTAATTATTAGAAAAAAAGTTACATTTTTAAATATTAGAAAAACATTAGAAAATATATTTAAAAATATTAGTTTGAAAAATATTAGAAAATAGTAAGAAAATATTAGAAAAAATATCAAAATATATTAGAAACATATTTTCAATATCCATATAATTTTATTAATGTTTATGTACATGTTATTGATCTTTTAATGTCTTAATCTTTTATGTTTACGTATATATTTTATTCATTTTTCTATATACATGTTATTCATCTTAATCTAGACCGTGTAATTAACCATATTTAATGACATACATCTTAAGGGGAGATCCTAAATTATACATAAGAATGCAAATTAAAATGTACATATTTTATTTCATAGATACATGTATATATGTTGATGTTAAATGTAGACATGTATGTATGTTTTCAATATTCATTTTTATGTATATGTTAAACTCATCTTAATGCCTTAATCTAAGAGTAATTAAATGAACAGTCTTAAGGGTCCAGATCTTAAATTATACATAAGAATGTAGATTAAAATGTATTTTTTATTTTGAACATAGATGTATGTATATTTGTTCATGTTAAAAGTAGACACATATGCTTTCAATATTCACATTTTTATATGTATATGTTATTGATCTTAATGTCTTTATCTAAGTGTAATTAACTATATTTAATGATATGTCTTAAGGGGAGATCCTAAATTATAAATTTAATAATGTAGATTAATGTATATTTTATTTCATAAATGTACATGTAAATATGTTCATGTTAAATATAGACACATGTATGTTTTCAATATTCATGTTTATGTATATGTTATTATTTTTAATGCCTTAATCTAAGTATATAATTAACAATATTCAATGACATGTCTTAAGGGGAGATCCTAAATTATACATATATAAGAATGTAGATTAATGCATAGGTAAGAATATAACATACATGTGTACATAAGAACATATAAAGAGTATGACCTATTTAGAATACATGTTACAATATTTAATTATTAAAAGTTAATTACAAGAACATAACTTGATTATATACAAACATAAAGAATGTACATCATATAATTGAACATAAAGATTATATACATAAATACATAACAACATTAACAATCATAAGAAAACATATACAATGTCTGCACATAACCCTAAGACTAACTATAACCAGGCTAAAAGATAACACTAACCCTAACTCAAATTGTTTAACCCTAGTTTCTAACCCTAACTTGAAAACTCTAGTTCCCTAATTTCTAATGCTAACCCTAATTTCAAACTCCTACATATATTTAAACTTTCATAAGACCAATTATATATACATCCACACGAGTAGCTCAAAAACAAAGAGAGGTATCTAGATCTACTTCTATTAAATATGTTAACAAAGAGAAAGGAGATATTAAATAGAAGAAGTTCATGCAAGGTTCACAACATTGTCTATCCATTTTAATTCTTTTGTATCTACCTAACTTAGTCATCACCATCATACCCATGGCTCTGAATGATATAATTGTAAAGTTACCAGTGTTATGTTGCCCCTAAAAAAATAATAGTCAAAATGAAGTATGCACATGAGTTGTATTTGATATACCTAATCATTCACCAACATAGAGCATAATTCACAATTCCTTATTGTAAGTTTCTTCAATCCCCAACTAGATTCAATAGACATGTTGAATGATACCAAATGAGAGAGCTATAGAAATGTTTTGAATTGCTCTTCTTAGAAAAATATAAAAAGATATTACTTAAATAGAATAAGATGAACCCTTTATATTTCTTATACAAAATTTAGTAATCAAACTAGACAAAATAGGAAAACTATATATATTTTAGAATTTAACTACTCCAACTATTTGATCTAGGCTTGATAAAATAAGATCTAATATCCTTAGATCATTCTTATTTTATATATATTTTAAATGATGGATTATGGACCAATGTGTTCAAATTAATAATTAATTACATATTTAGACTAAATTTAGAAGGATGACCAAATTCAAGTTATGAAAATTACAAACATAAATAATCCCCCAAGATTTTGGGAGTGTATAATTTCCCCTAGTTAGTAATAAATAACCTCTTCTCAAGAATCTTTAACTCCTAGCCAAAGGAATATCCATTTTATTCCCTCAAGCTTGTTGAACCACATGTAAAGTATATGTAAGAGATACATGATATACATAACTAGGTAATTTTAATTAACCTTGTGAGTATTTTGAGTTACTTGCATTACTAAGAAGTTACCATTTCTAGGCTTAGATAAGGCTCTAGATTCTAGAACAAATAAAATTTTGTAGTTTACCAATAAAAAAAGGCATACCTAGAGATAAGAAGAAGTCCAAGATTGGAAATGTGGCTAAGCAAGCTCCTAAAATGTTAGCACCCATTATTAGAGGCTCTAATAACTATTAGACCCCATTTTGGTGATTTCAAGGTGTGGATGTCTTTAATGTGTGTTCCTTGAATATATCTTTCGATTTCACTCCCTTCTTTTTATAAAAATGCCAAGACTTGGCTGACTAGGTCTACATTTAGGTAATATTTGAGCCCAATGTGAGGGATCTTCTACCTAGTCTTTATGTTCTATCATGTTGACAATGTTGAATCCAAAATTTATATAAAAGGGGTTTTCCTCCTTTCACTTTCAATAACATAAAATCAATAGATCAATAAATTTAAATCTTCCATGAATTTTTCAAGTTTTTGTGTAATTGAAGACTTGTACTAAACATTTGAAGGAAAACACCCAATTAAAGAACTCAAAGTCTTCAATTTTTTAAGATCCATTCAAAATATAGAAATATGCTACATCTGATGTACATTTTTCTTCATATACATGATTACCAATTAGAATAATTCTCAAGAAATAAAGAAGATCCAAATTTATCCATTTTTCTTATCTCTTCTTTTCCATTGATGACCATAAAGAACACCAATTTATTCTAGATCTAAGATTGAAAAGTGTATATATAAATATGCATTTAAAAAGGAATCCTTGATTCAAAAATACATTTCAAGCACATGTATTCAACCATACTTATGGATTCTAGTATTTATTTCTTATTACTAAGAAGATACCATTTCTAGGTTCAAATCATGAAATTACTAAGAAACTGTCTATACCAAATTTCTAGGTTGAAATCATGAATTTTTTTCTAGGACTAGGTTGACTAGATGTGATCCATCTCAAGGTAAGTTTACTCTTTCTATCTCACCTCTTGTGCCTACTTTTATACATTAGATGTAATATCATACCTTGCTATTTTCCAATTTCCTTTGCAGTATCACAAAATACTTTAATAATTTTATATATCATAAGCACATCTTTATCTTGAAAGGAATACATCCTTGACTCCCCCATGATCCTTGAACCTATATCTTGCACTAGAATGGGCCTCTATTCATTTTGGGTTGTGATAATTCACTTTTAGTTTGAGGGTGAGCCTTAAAATTGAGGTTTTTATGTTTTTATCATACCTAAAATTTGATGAGTGATCATTGTGCCATTTCATACTTCTCAAACATTCTTAGTTTTTATCATTTTCATCCTCAAATAATTAATATTTTCACAAAACCAACAAAGGCTATTTAAGCGTCAAATATACCCCTTGGTACATGACTTAGATGGATGATGATCCTATTGCACAAGTGCAACACCATCGATTGTCACAAAATTTGTGCAAGTACCTGATAACCAACCTTTGTGACAACACACTTGATGTCTCAACAAAATGAAAGTAGATTATCATGAAATCAAGCAATATTTTAAATTGTTCAAACTTTTAATTGCATATTAGCAAGTTTTGATGAACCACTCACTAGCTACTTTGAATCTTCATTAAAAATGACAAGTCTTAAAAATAATTTGTTTGCATGCAATTACTTTGAACCCTAATCTAACTCATGTTGAACCATTTAAGTCATTTACCTAGATACTAATCTTTAATTCCTAAAGTTCTAAAAACCCAAGAACTCCCTAAATAACTCCAACTCTAACTCTCATGTATGTATATGTGATCTCAAATTAAAAATTTGTCAGATATTTGTACATGTTATAGATTATCCAAACATGTGATGTATGCTCAATTACATGTATAATTTTTAATTTTTAAATAAAAAATTACATAGGAGACTTAGCTCTTGATACATTTGTATAGATATGACTTCACACAATCGGCTTGCTATTACTCTTGTTGTAGCTCTTGCTACAACACCTGATGCAATTCCTATTGCAGCACCTGATGTAGCTCCTATTCTAGCTCTCATGTAGCTCATCGTGTTGCTCATGGTCTGGCTTGTGCTATAGTTTGTGGTGGGGCTTGTGGTGTACTTTATCCTAGGGCTCATAGTGGGCTCATGTTGTGGCTTTAGGTGGTGTAGGTCCTGGCATGGCTCCTAGTGTGGCTCCTATTAGAGGTCAGCTACACCTACAGCTCTTAGAGGTCCTACTGCACCTACTAGAGGTCTTGCTATACCACCTCCATGCATCAATATCAATGCATTATGTACATTTTCAGAGCAAGAGGTTTTTAGACTATAGCAATCTATATTGTCCTATGATGATGGTCTTTATAGAGACATATGTGCTACTATATGTAGGAATTTATAGGATTTGATAGCTAAATTTAGAGCTCACCATTCATTTACTCCTGACATATTAGCTTCCATATCTAGGGAGCTTAGGGCTGAGATTTTAGGAGATGCATCTTTTAATGATGTCAAGAGGGTGGCCCCCCAAAGATGTCATCCAAAGAGATCTCTTTCCAACATATGACAGAGCATGGGGTAGGGTAAAAGGCTACCAAGTCACACAATGCAGAGATCCTATTATTGCTAGCATGATTTATCATCAATTTTTAGTTGCACATGGTCGTTATCCTAATAACGACCATATATCTCTTTATTTTGCAAATAGTTGTACACTGAGTTCTGCATGGGGCTCAACGTCAACTACTTGGACATTCTAGATTATTATAGGCAAGGGTGTGGTTTGATCATAGATTGTGACCAGTATCGTAGTGCACATCGTCTGCCACCTCCAGATGTCAAACAATTTGTTGGACAAAGACTGCCTTTTGTGACTCTAGCACATGCACCTATTGCAAATAGAGTTGTCATTTCTTCCCAGAGGGGAGCAATTGACACTATTGGACACATTGCATTTGCGGTCGCTAGTATCACATCTGATTCTCTTGGTCATTGTATTCATAGTCGACGTCCTCATCCACCTGGTTGACCATATTTAGAGGCATCTAGTAGCACTTTAGGTACCTCTGATGATGCATATAGAACTTCTAGGCTAACAGTACTAGGTGATGTTCGTGCTCTTTCAGGACATCACACACATATGGATTTGGCACTTCATTTTTTGGAGGATTTGTTGTAGAGTATTAGTTATATTTTTGATGCATAGGGGATGCTAGTTCACTTAGTGATGGATGCCATTAGACAACATTAGAGCCTCATAGTTCCATAGACATAGGCCGCCACACCAGTGACAGATGATACACTGTGCATAGCTCACAAAATTTGACACCAGGCTCACAACACTCTACAGATGACTCGGGCATACAAGTTGGAGATGTCAAGATCACAACTAAGGGTCTTGATGATTTTGGTGAGTAGTTACAAGGCCTATCCAAGATTAATACTATTTCGAGCATGGGTATTTCATCATACATGGAGATGTTATTCCAACCTGACAGCCATGATTCTACACCATTACCCAGCTGGTTACACAGTCCACTTCACTCATCATTACTAGCAGTTGGACATGGTGCTGAGGGTGATTCAGTAGGTGTTAGAGTTTCATGAGGTGCATTGATAGATGATACAATGGAATCTGTTGATCATCCTCCACCTCCGGAGACCTAGGTACACACACACACACACACACACACACACACACACACACACACACACACACACACACACACACACACACACACACACACACACACACACACACACACACACACACACACACACACACACACAATTTATTTTTAAATTTAAATATACATGAAATTAAAAAATATGAATTTATTTAAAAATTCAATTCAAACAGATATTTAATTTAATCTTTAACTATAATAAATCATGCAGGCATAGGTCATTGAGCACATGGTTACATCTAGTGTTGGTTCAGGGCATCATGTACATGAGAGAGATGATTCCATTGAGGCACTTAGTAGTGCTCAGGTACAAGTTTTAAATAGCTTGTTTAAAGTTATTTATGTTTCAAACTAGACATATATATGCACTCGTATTTAATTTGAATGTACACACATGTATATATATGTTTAGATAGAACTCTAATGTACACACGCACGCACACACGCACGCGCGCGCGCACACACACACACACACACACACACACACACACACCTGCTGGGCTCAGTTGATGCACCTCGGTGAGAGGATGTACGGGAGACTCGATTAGAGGGTCATTTTGTTTGAATGTGTCTTGAGGGGTCCCTCTAGTAGTAGTAGATCTTTATATTTTTTTGATGCATTTATATATTGGAGACAGTTTACATACACATATACGTGTATCTTAGTAACTTGACATGACACATGTATACATATGTTTCACATACTTTATTTGATTATTTAGTACTTCAGTAGTTAGATGGTCACACATGTATATAGGAATTTTTATATTTTTCTACGTACATGTATTTATTTGAGATTTACAGTTTGCATATGTGTGCATTTCAGTTGTAGAGATATATTAAATGTAGATGTTTATTCTTGAGACATGTATAATGTGTATGTGTATTTTTTTTGTATTATAGCTAAAGAATGTTCATGTTCTTGAGACATGTATATGTGTTCTTTTTTTTGTGTATTATAGTAGAACATTCTTCATGAATTAGATTATAGCTTTTAAACTTTAGATTTTATTGTCATCATTATAAAATAATCAAATTAACTTCTCTAAATACCTATTTCAATAGCTAAATAGTCAAAGAAGTTCCAAATTGATCTCTATGAACCTAATTTAAAATTTTGAATAAATAAATAAATTTATAGGGTGATTGAATTGAATTAATATAGGTGCTTAAAATTACTAAATTAACCCAAATGATTTAGATTATAAATTTAAAACATTATATTTAATTGTAATCATTATATGAAATAAATAATTAGTAGGACTAAAGATACGTAAATTTGGTAAATCAATTAGTAGGAATGAAGATACAAATTTGTTAAAAATCAATTAGTAGGAAGTTAGAAAGATACATATTTCTTAAATTATCAATTACTAACCCGCTAAAGATAAATATTAGTTTTATGTGGATAAAAATATGTTAATTAGGTAAGCCAATACATTATTTTAGAATTTTTTTACAAAATAGAATACTTAAAATCATATTAATTTAAACTAATTTAAACTAAGAGTATGATTGTAGATGTAATAAACTAACATTATAATATATAGTTTTTTAATAAACTAATAATCTAACTATGAACTTATTAATCTTACAATTTTAAAAACACATTTAATTCACTTATGAAATTCAATAGTTTGAAAAAAAAAGTTGATAAATGAATTTAAAAATAAAAATAAAATTATCTTTGATATATACATATCTATCTTTAATTATTGTGTAAGTTCGAACTAACTTGTATTGCCTATTTATATCAAGTTGTTAAATTATTTAATTCATTCATTGTACAATTAATTTATTATTAAATTATGTAGTTTTTTAATAAACAAATGATAATTAAGAACTTACGATCATACAATTAAAAGCACATTTAATTCAAGATGAAATTTAATAGTTTGAAAAAAAGTTGATATTTAAGAATTCTAACATATTAAATTATCTTTGATACATGTAACTATAGATAATGATTGCGTAAGTTTGAACTAAATTAGCCTATTTATATATCAAGTTAAATTATTAAATTCATCCATGGTACAATTAATATTATTTTTTAATAAACTAATGATAACTAAGAGTATGATCGTACAATTAAAAACACATTTAATTCAAGATGAAATTCAATAGTTTGAAAAGAAGTCTATATTCAAATTATTATAAAATAAATCTCAAATGTCAGTTCAACAATGATGTACACTTCATGATCTTCACTGTCTAGTCTCCACCTATGACGTGCATGCTCAACTTTGACTAGATGTAGACAAAGCCCGATAGCAATGACCAGGTGGCTATATTGTAAAACCATGTTGTTAGGTTGATAATCAACAAAATGTATTCCATGTTGGACTATTTTTTCTTGCTTCAAATATGTTCCCTCTATCACAGCAGTATATATATATATATAAAGTTACCTATGGGGAACAACATTCCATCGCTTTCTTTAGGGTCATATAACTTTGTCCTCTCTGCAGTACATTGCAATAAATAATAATTGACACCTTTATGATTTCCAGGCTCAACAATCACTACAAAGACATCTCCTACATAACAAGTATACATCTATATGTGTACAATACATATATATATATATATATATATATATATATATATATATAAGACAATTCAAATTGATAATTAAATAACACTTGTTGAGATTAATTTTTATGATACTTACCCACTTTTACCAATCCAGAGATATGATTATAATCATAAAAAATCAATGGAATATCATCAAAATTTTCATCATCTTTATCAAATGTATTAGTAACATCAAGTGGTACCAAAATCCATGCACCTGTATATCCACATGCTTGATTGATGCATTCTTCATAATCTTCATCAATGCAACTGTCACAAAAACATGAATATTCTCTTGTCTTCAATGTCTAATTGCAATTATCTGTACTCATTACTGAATGTAAGGAACATTTTCTATCCTCTTGCAACCATGCATGTTTTTTCTATTAGCACCTGAAAGTTCATTAAATTGAAAATATGGATAAATTAAATTTAAACTTCAACAAATTGAAAAATAAAACTTAACAATAAAATTTTATAACTTAATTGCATAAAAATTAAACAGATATACACATCCATACCTATTATCTCCCAAAAGACTCTATATTGTACCTATCGACTCATTGTTGACGATGTCCTGACCTCATCTAATGCAAAATTTATCTTGCACCATTTAACAACATCATGTGCATCATTTACATGAACTCCCTAATAATTCATTTGATACTTTCGCAGAGCACATTTGATGCAAGCTCCAACACCATTATGTTCACCTTTTCCATGGCCACTCTCGAAGAAATTCCATATGTGTTTTATATTCTCATTGTGATGATATCTACATAATGCATAAAATGGTCTAGATGATTTGAACTATGCAGAACATCCATCAAACCAAACATTATGTTTATCAACATTTATGTTTCTTTCTTTCAAATAAAAAAAGAAGATATTGAAGCAATGTTCGACGTAGTGAATGTCATGTTCTTTATCATCACTTTTAAATAATATTCCTTTTTTATTACTCGTGCTTGAACTATACTCTGAACACCATCCAAATCTAACTGTGCATGTCTATAACAAACATGTACCATAATAGTGACGTGCTTAGAAAAGTAATAATTTGATTGAATTTCTTTCTGATGAACAAAGGAATAGTTCTCTACAAAATCAACAATTGTTACAATTGTTCCAAGTGAGAAATTATCTCTCAAAGTTTGAAACTATTGTGCTTGTCACTTTGCAAAAAATGCATGATGAATATAAGGTTGAATCAAATTCTTCAATTTGTCCATAAATGTTAGAACAGGTAACTCCTCTTCAACATATTCCAACCTTTTTGTTTCTTTCCCCAACTTTGTTTCATTCTCGACAAACATGTAACTTTTGTAATTCAATTTTTTTGTTGCATCAATATTTTCAATTTTCAAAGGAAATAGAGCCAATTCACCACATGTTTCACATAATCCTTTGATGCAATTTATTTGACCAGATGGATAATCTATTTTGTCACATAGAATGGATGATATAAACTCACTTCTCTTACTAGGAGGAGCAACATGAAAAACATATGTATCTTCTACAAACTTTCAAAATACCTGATAGTGGAGATCAAACTCAATATGATGATGACAACAACATGTTTCAAACACTTTGTTTGACCTCACAAAGTATGGCTTCAATTTTTCAAACAATGTTTGCCCAACTTTTACATTAGGATGCTCACTACAAAATGACACATATAACTCATGCTATGTTGTGTCCAACCAATGTTTTGTATGATGTTCATATTGACCAAATGCAATCCTATGCTTGATAACATCTCTACTATTTGATGAAGGATGAGTGTTATCAATCCAAATGATATGACTAAATTTTTTAATGACTCTTCAATCCTATCAAAATGAGGTGCTCTACACATGATTGCCCAATTGCCCTCCATAGTACTGCCATCCACAATTAATCTTCTCTTAACATATTTTCTCATTGTTTTCTTACTAAAACCCATATCAAATGAAATTGAAGATATTTGTCTATTTTGGGTCATATTTTTATTTACAACAAACATCAACATCACTTTTCTTGCCATAGACTTATCTTTAGTTCAAGAGTATTTTCCTATGTTTCTCAAATCTTGTTTAACATTTTCAATCAGATTAGTTTGCATGCTAGAAAATCTTCTCTTCTTTGATGTTGTGTCTACACCTAAAAATTTTAATGCCTCTCGCAACTTCTTTTGTGTGTGCAAAAGTAAAATTAACTGAGCTTGTTCAAGTGTTTTAGTGTTATCAAATTGAGTCATAATTTCTCTTATCTTCTTATTCATTGACCTTTTCTTAGACAAAATTATTGGTTGAATGGTAACTACAAGTCTTCTCAATTTATCCACATCCATGTTAAGTAAATGATCTAAATTTTTTGGAGAAATAAAATTCTTTACATATTGGGCAATATTTAGGAGTTCATCCATACCAATTCCTACACCTGATCTCGACCCTTCTCTGACTTCTGTTATTGGAATTTCTACAAGGAGCGATCTTGAGCCTTCTCCAACATTCATTATTGAGATTCTGCAGGGAAATATTTTGAACCTTCTCTAACTTCTGTTATTCGAACCTCTATAGGGAGCGATCTTGAACCTTCTTCAACATTCATTGTTTGAGATTCTGGAGGGAGTGTTCCTGCCCTCTCTCCCATATCCACTTCTTCTACTTCTGTCGAGCCTTCTTCAATATTTCCTTCACCTTGTTGATTGGTTGCAAAAAAATTATAAATAAATCAAATTAGATAAAAAATAAGATTGAAATATAATTAAATTCAAAATCATACAAAAAATTGATGTATATAATTACATATCTTGTTTAATTTGATGATAACGTGCCATAGTCTTCTGAAGATTTCTTTGTTCTACTTCATCAGATCTCTTCCTTGCATATTTGTTTTGCCTTCCTTTCTTGTTTCCCATTATAAAATCATAAAAAAAAAAAATTTACTCCTTGCCTCAAGATAAATTTCGTGCAATAACTATATAAAAATGTCACTGTATGAATTTGCAGTACGGTTTCACTATTTTAAAGCTGACTTGTCTGAAGTCGACGTTAGCATATTTTCTTTTATACATGTTCGAACAAATGTAAAGAACTAAACATGTTCATGCAAAAAATCTAGTTCAATTTCCAATGGCCGAAAGTTTTTGGGCCGCATCTTTGTTTTGAACATTGTGTTCGCAGCGAACATGCAACAACAAATTTTTTTTGGGCCCTTTTTTCTTTAACTTTTTTTTTTTCTCTTTTGACATCCATAACTGCAAATGAATGATCTCCTACTATAAAATAAAACATACCAAAATGTGTTGCTTAAAGCAAGCTTTCCAATGACTATAATTGTAATACATATTTTAATCATTAAGACTTTCAAATATGAGTTTAACTCATCATAGATTCATTACCGATTGAACATCAACTGACTTTGACACTTCGGGAAAATTAGTAAATTAGGTCAATTCTTTTTTGAAAAATATCTAGGAAATAACTTATTGAGATAACTTTCTATTAAAAAAAGAAGATTTATGATAAATTGACTTCAAGTTATCTATGTCAAAATGAACATATGTCTGAATTATGATTGGTGTCACTTCAAAACTTCATAAACTATACAATATTCAACCAAATTGAATCAAACCAAATGAATCCTCTAGATATTGATGTTACAAATCTAGTGTCAAAAGAATTACCTCATTATCTTTTCTAGAAAAAAGTTATGCGTGTCAAGTGGACTGTCACTCTTTAAAAATATTGAATTTTATTATGTACCACTTTTCGGAGGAGAAGAAAAAATTGACATAAATAATTTTTTTCTTTAGATTAAAAAATATGATTACAAAGTAGGAACAGAGTACTAAAAATCACTATTTATGTCATCTTGAAATTATTTATAGTTTTAGAGATATAGTCACTCGAACGTGAGGTTTGTTTCAAAAATATTGATTTCAATGTCAAAATTGGTCAAAACGTGGAACCCATTATTGTGGGATCACCTCGAAATGGACATTAGCTAACCCCTTATGACCCCTTTTGACACATTATAGCCATCAAGTGTGCCCCAAGTGGATCTAATACTATGCTTCCACTAGATCTAGATTTCAACCCTTTTGTGCATCTACAAGCTCAATCACATGCTTAAAGGATTGGCCAAGATAAAATTGTGATTGCATATCAAATAATTAAAAAATACTTAATTGAGGAGAAAATATTGTAATAATCAAGAAGAAAATTAGCTATTTTAATTACTAAGATCGAAACTATTAACAAACTACTTAGCTTAAGAGACAAAACTCACCTAGTTAATGGGAAAGAGTGGGAAGAGTTTCTTGGACCCACGACAAAGGTTACAAATAAGAACCTAAAGAGCTAGTAAGGGGAAACCAACAAAGGAAAGAAGCAAGATATGCATGTGAGACCATGTTAGATGATGATGATAATGAATACTCACCATCTACTAGTAGCTCAAGTAGCGATAGAAGGTCTTTAGTCCAAATGTACAAAATTTCAATGGATCCTATGGAATCCTATTAGTTGGTATTTTGAACCCCAAATTTCAACTCAAAATTTTAGTCTTCCTAATGGTCTTCTCCTCTGATTTATATTGAAAATGTTGTGTAAAGTCATATTGTGCAAGGCAGGGTTCGAATGAGATCTCATGAAAATAAACCAAAATATTCAAGCCCAAGGTTCAAGGCTTTCCTTTGTAATTTTGGAACCATATTGAGCTAGGTTCAAAGTGATTTTGAACCACTTTGTACTAGTTTAGAGGTTTAAAAAAATTAGTGTTTCCATGATGCAGTTTCAAATCATAAGTGCCAGTCCACAATTGATCTAGAAACGGTTGATTTTAGAAGTGATTACCTGTTTAAGGGTTAAATTTCCATGATTCGAGTTTCACATGGTTCAAATTTTGAGTTTTTAGAGCTCAAGTTCAAGCCTCAATTTTAGATGTACACGATTGTTAGGCTTGGAATTTGAATTCAGATGCAAATTCACCGGTTAGATTTCTAGTATAGGCTCAATAGTATGGATCATAGTTAAATTTAAAGGTGTGAAGAAACCAACTACATTCCATGAACCCAATAATGTGATATTAGTCTCCTTACATACCTTGAGATCCATACTTTCCTTAATCAAGCTGAAATTGTTCATTTCTTAAGTGATAATTGGAGTAGTTTTGTTGAATTGCTTCATAAGTGAAATGCCATTCATCCACTTTATAGAGTCAATTTTAGATCTATTGCAATTGGTGTGATTCATTACATATATGCAACCAATGTGATGGAATGAAAAATTGATGACATCATTCATCTAAGAAGATATAGATTTTGAGAAAGCCAACACTACTTCATGTGTCACTGTTGGATTTTGCAAGTGTCCATGCAAATTAGTCTTGATACTTTCACCCACTGCCTTTGTGCATATATTGACAATGTAGAGGTTGCATAAGAAAGAATATTATTAATGATCACCCAAAGGGGCATAGATATGAATGTAAGCTATTTTCACATTACCACAACATTCAAACTATAGTAAACAAAGTTGTGATGATAATACCAAAGGTCAAGTGCCTGAATGCAGACTCATGGTCTATCATCTATGATATGAAGTAAGGATGTCAATAATGAGCATCGAGATTATTTGGCATAATCTTATCCCATTTTTGACAACTGACTAATCCGAGTGTGACAATCATGCAACTTGAAGGACCATTGGTATATATAGTATGAATGATGTATGTGTCAAGCTCAGGCTTGAACATGAATTTATTTTGGGTACAATGGAAGCCCAATGGAAGTCACAAAAGCTCATATTTAATTGATGATTCTAAAGTAATGATTGGAATTTGGGAGATGTAGATGATCCTTGCTACCAGGTGTTGGTTGGAAAAGTGCACAAAATGTTTGACAGAATGCCAGCTGTTCCTCTATTTCCCATGCTCGTGAATTTGAGGTAGGAGATCAAATGTTAGGAATGAGTCATAATTTTGACTCATATCAATTTAAAAATCAAGAGGAAAGGCAATGAATTTGGAACTCTCCTGATTGTCAAAGTAGGTGCATCAAGTGTTCACTTCCTTTTTATGATTGCATGAAGAAATTTAGTAGGACTTGGTGCATCTAGGGGGAAAATCATAAAGATTCATGATCTGTACATGGCTAGATTCAAATCTATCAAATCTATGTTCATTGACATTGTAGATTCTCACATTCACCAATGGTTCCTTAGGATATTGATGTGAATAAGAAACTATGAGCACATTGAAAGGAATTACAAGTGATAATGGGTGGGCACAAAGGGAACTTCAATTTAGAATACACAAATGATGAATCAAGGAGGATTTAAAACTAGCTAATAAGGAAGAAAATAAGAAGAACATTGCCCCTAGTAATTTCAAAGTTGACTTTTATCTAGTATGAATGAGATTCGACACCTAGAGGATTCCAGATAGATGATTCCCCCCAAATATTTAGATAGTTGAAGATCCAAAAGAAGGTTGTGAAGGGTATAGGGTGTTTGTGAACACATGTGAACTATTCAAAAAAGTGATATGACCTCATGTAAAGGCAAACCTATAGACCAGTTGTGGAGTCATCTACACGACAATGAAATTATCAACATCGACAACAATGATCAACATAATTTAGAAGAGGTTTCAAAGTTGTTGTTGGTATAAATAGTTAGGGCATAGTTTAAACCTGAGGCCTTGATATATAATCATAGTGATTGTTGCTCACTACTCTAGGTTCTTCAAAAGAAAACAAGACATATGATGTTTGCGAGAAAGAATTTTAACATATATTAGTGGCATTGCTGAAAATGTAGAGTGTTCATGCTAGTAATACACAAACAACATAAGAGCATATACAATGAATTATTTACTCATGACAAATAAATAATCAAGTGTCATCCATCCCACAAAGATAATTCTAACTTGAAATGATGTAGGGTGGTGTTAAAAGGAGAGTCTTGCTACACGTCAAATCTTCACAAATGACATATATAAGGAGTAATGAGAAAGCACCAATATAATATTTAGTTTTCTAAATATTATATAGTTTTAAGTAAAGGTTTACAAAAAAGAGTTTTAAGATTCAATTATGGAACAGAATGTTAAGCTTGTAAGCCTATTTATGATAGGATCTTTGATAGAAAATGGGTTCCACTATTTTGAGAGATTGTATGCTACATAAGAGGGGGAGCATAAATTGTATAGATTTCTAGATAGTTCTATCAGTAAGCAGACTATGTCTTAAATCTTAGTTTTTCTTTTGGCTATTTCTGTAATACTGTGATTGAAGGAATGTTTTGAAATTTTCCAATTTTGGAATGAATGAAAAATATCAACATTCCTAAAATTATTGTGAACTTTAAAGTTATTTATTTCATGGTTGTTTTGTAAATCATGATTGTCAATGATATCTACATTATGTTCTTGAGTCAATAGCTTGTAGAGTAGATTTGTGTTTACATTTAAAGTATGTATTTGATCTCTTGAACTTTATATGCTATTTGGAATTGTATGTCTCTAATTTTCTATACAAAGATTGACTTATTTGAATCTCATTCCATACATTTTCCTTCTATCCAAGAGTAGTGAGGGTAGCCTTCACTTTCAAGTTAAAATCATTTGTTAATCATATTCCTTGTATGTCCAATTGAGGAGTTGTACCCTATAAAATTTAGAGGGCACTTGCACAATGCAATGGCAAAGTGATCCAATTGTTGGTGGCTTTTTGTGTCTTCACATTTGGGTAAATAAGGGTTATTTTGGGATTTTTATTTGAAAACAAATTTGTTTACCAAAAAATCCTAAGGGATCTTAAGGGGTCTTAATGTCACTTTTGACACACTAGGAACCCTCATGACCCCTTTAGATATATTAGAGCTAACAAGTCTCTGGAAATACTTATATTTGTCAATGGAGGAGATACACCCATTGGATCTACAATAATAGTAGATACTCACCTCAATTAATGTCATTGGTTCTGAAGTTTTCTCCCAACTAGATCTCCTTGTCCTTTTATAGCACCTACATGAAAATGTAAATCTGAAGTTCAGTGATATGAAATACCTTGAAAAAGCAAGTACACTTAAACACAACTTAACATGATCTTATAAAAAGATATAGGAGGAATGAAAACATACCCCATTAAGATACATAGTCATCAATACATACTTAAACTCAAATACTTATATAGATATTTGTTACGATGGAAACAAACTCATGTATACAAGTGAGAAAACAATTGTAACTTATAAAATTAAGTGTATTGCACAGGATAATGATGACTACATTTATATGCACTCCAAATATAATGGTGATGGCATATTGATAGGTTCTAATGATTCCAAAGATTGTTGAGACTCAAAAGACCTAGTTAACATTCACCTTGCTTGCACTTTAACACATGAGATGGATGTGAGCCTATGTCAGATGACGATGATGATGAATACTCACTATTTATTAGTAGCTCAAGTAGTGATAGAAGGTCTTTAGGAAATATGCGCTTAGAAAAAATTAAAAGGGATCTTAAGGGATCTTAAGGGGGCCCTAATGTCCCTTGCAACATAATAGGACCCCTCATGACCCTTTTCAACACAATAGAGCTAGCAAGCCTTTGAAAACACTTATGTCTGTCAATAAAGGACATACACCCATTATATCTACAATAACTTCATATCTAGAGAGAGAGGGGGGAATTATAGGGGTAAGGAAGGAAAGAGATAAAATGCTAGTAGAGTACAAGGGGAGTGGGAAAGAGAGATATTGTGTGTGTGAGAGTGAGTGAGAGAGAGAGAGGGAAAAATTGTGATGAAGATGACACTCTCAACTACTAATCTGTCGTGGAAATTTTTTGATAATGATGTCATCTCCAACTAGTAGATTTTTCATGGAACAATTGTGATGAAGATGACACCTAAAACTACTAGACTATCAGGAAAAATTTGTGATGAAGATGGAACCTCCAACTACTAGGATATCATGGATTTTTTTTAATGAAGATGACACCTCCAAGTACTAGTCTATCATGGAAAATTTGTGATGAAGATGGCACTTGCAACTACTAGATTATCATGTAAAACTTGTGAAGAAGATGACACCTTCAACTATTGGACCATCATGGACTAATTGTAATGAAGATGGAAAATATAATTACTGGACCATCATGAAAAAGTTGTGATGAAGATGACACCTCCATCTACTAGATTTTCATAAAAAAATTGTGATGAAGATGACACCTTCATTTACTAGATTGCCATGGAAAACTTGTGATGAAGATGGTACCTCAAACTATTGGACTATCATAGAAAAATTATGATGAAAATGACACCTCCAACTACTAGTCTATCAGGGAAAACTTGTGATGAAGATGACATCTCCAACTAATAGACTATCATGGACAACTTGTGATGAATATGACACCTCCAACTAGACTATCATTAAAAAATTGTGTTGTTTCAAATTGTGGGAGGGAGGGAGGGAGGAGAGAGAGAGAGAGAGAGAGAGAGAGAGAGAGAGAGAGAGAGAGAGAGAGAGAGAGAGAGAGAGAGAGAGAGAGAGAGAGAGAGAGAGAGAGAGAGTAATGAATTGAGGCACCTCCAAAATTATATCCATACATTCACTAGAGCACTTATCAACATGTTTCATTATTTCAAGATCTACACTAAATTAGTTAGCAATCTCAAGAATAAATTTTTCTTTCATCTTGGCAAGAGCTCCAATACTTTGTTTGGATATTCGAGAAGAATATTGTTGTAGGTTTTCTTGTTTGTCATGGAAATGCACCCTTGGCTCAATTTTAGACCCTTCTTCCTCCTAATCTTGACATACACACAAAAAAACATCACTAAATATTCATACATCATAAAAATCAAAGAGAAAGTTAACTAAAATGAATCAGCATACCTCAGAGCCTTCACAAGAGTCCTCCGTCATTTCTTCAAAAGATGATTTATCTTCTAGTTCAACCACACGAATCTTTCCTATATCTTGATCTTATATTGTATTATTTTATTGTAATCAGGTCTTCCTTGTAAGGGTTTCCATTTGGATGAACAAAAAATTAAATGATTCCAAAATCCACAATCTGAGTTCAAGAAGCTAAACTTTCCTTGATAGAATTGTCATTTGAATCTTTGTATAAAAAAACCACTATGCGTTGTCTTGTTAGGATTAACCATAGATAGAAATAATAGTTACATGAAAATATAGCCAACATCAAAAAATAATAAATCACACAAAAGAGAACAAAAGACACAAGGATTTAACGTGGTTCACCCAATCCCTAGGCTATGCCCACCACCAACAAGTCCAATATTATTATTATCCAATGATAACAATCTACAATCCCTTATAGCTCAATACCACCACAAGAAGCTACAATATCACCACACATTATGAAATCCCTATCCCTAAGCCATTTTATACAAGATTTTTACACTTACAAAACTAGGGCTAGAATAAGTCATCCTATAGAGAAATAATAGCTACTATCTTTTACAATAGTGAATCATTTTTGGCTTTGGGGGTGCTACCCATGACAAACCCCCTACAAGAGAATTTCTCCTCAACACCACCCTATACTATGAAAGGGAGCACACCTGTGGTGCTGCCCCAAGACCCCGCAAGGAGTGCTGCCCCTTGACCATGTCTTGGGGGTGTTTCCCCCAGAATCCTGCAGAAATAATCTTAGGGGAAATTGCATCAAATAAACCTCTAAGTCTAACTAGGCTCCATGTCACAACATATCCCTCTACCACACTCTTTTTGTGATGGGATTTGAGCAGTCTTTAGTAATACACATGCTTTTCTTACAATGTTTTTTTTGATTACTCTCACAATATTATGAACTACATGATGAAGCGATTGAAAAATGTGATAGCTCTAATGTGTTCCATGCATGTCTCATTCAAAGTGTGAAACTCAAGATTTAGAATTTTCTTATAGTGCCCTAGTTGATCAAATCATTTATTTGATTAAATCAATCCATTTTTAGGTAGTTTCTTCATCAACAAGGCCTAATTAGGCCTCTAAAAAATTGACTATACTTTTACATAGACATAACACAATTGTGTTATGTCTAGTATGATAGTTTAGTCATATGAAGCATAACGCAATCACATTTTGTTAACAAAAAAATGCAATCATGTTTAGGCTTGATAATAGGCATGTTAAGCTACCCAAAGGCTTGGGTTGGTGTTTTCCCTCCATTTTTCATTGCTTTAGATGTTTTTTCATCTTCTAAATCAATTGTCATCTTTGACTTCATCAAGTTTGAAAATGGTGAAGTGGGTATCTCTAAAATTACCACCATAATCTCACACACTTTCTTACCTTTCTAACCATACTTAAATTTTTTTTTTGGACAAGATTAGCATTGTGAAGTTAATATTTCTATATTAGTGTCCTGATAGTTAGTCCTCTGTGACACATGTATATCATTTTTTAATAACTTTTGATACACTTAACCAAATGGAAAATAAAATATGTATTATTGTTCTACACTTGATTCTCATATATACCACTTCCTAACTTGATTCTCATCATCATAATCTAACTTGGTGTGATCCTCCTCAACAATATAACATGATTTATTTCCCTTGTCTTTATACTCATTTTAATCCTTGTTCTTTATATATTTTTTCTCCTTCTTGTCTCTCTTGTCACACTTGATCTTGTTAGGACATCTAGAAACAATATGACTAACTTCATTGTATTTAAAGGTTTGAATCTTGCTTTACCTCTCAGTAGCCTCCTTGCCAATAGCGCTTCAATCTCACCTATCTATTTATCATCTAAATAAAAGTCACTCTCATCCTTTCTATCCTTTTCTTTCTTTGAACTTCCTAAGGTTAGTGATGAATTCAAAGCATTCTCAATCTTAAGAAAAATATCATCAAAGTTACTTAATTCAAATGCAACCAATCTACCAGCCAAACCATCAAGATAAAAATCATTACTAGGTACAACTTTGAATTCTTGAATAGAAAATAATCTTATAGAATAAATAATCAATAATGTTCTTAGAAAGTTACTTGCAACTTCTTTATTACTGATGAATCCTCCAACAACTTTCATGATACTCATAGCTTCTTTGATTCAGTTAACATATTGAACAATGTTTTCACCTTTCATCCTCATCTCATCATACTTGTCTCTTAGACTTTCTTATTTAGATCTCAATACATTTTGATCTCCACCATGCAAAAGTATCAATTTGTCCCACATCTCTTTAGCAGTAGCACAATCTCTAACATCATCCAAATCAACATCATTCAATGCATAAGTAATGTTAATCATTAAACCATTGTGTTCATTCTTTAATCTCCTCTACTTTCATAGAATGGTTAGGAGGTGGTGTATTGGCCATCCAAATAATATTATGAATTATCTCCAATCCTTGATAGAAGCAACTTCATCCTTATTTTTCATGTAGATAAGTTCTCCTTGTTTAGCTTCGATGCCTCTCTTATACATCTTTGGATCTTTAGCTTTAGTTCCTTCAAAATTTTCCTTCAAGCACTCAATTTTAATACTAATATCTATATATCTGAGAGGGGGAGGGGAGGGGGGGGGGGGGGGGGGGGGGGGGGGTGCGGGCCTGAATCAATAATAACCTATTATTGTACAAGCCCTTAAAATATTTTTAACTAACTCAAACACTTAAATCTCTCATATCATATGCTTGGTAACTAGATCTAACATCAAAATATAAATTTATATAAACTTTATAATAAATTTTCAACTTAATACACCAAGAAAAAGAGTAATCTTCGATCTTATACTGAGTTGCAACAATAAATAGTATACATGTAATAAACTTGTAGCATAATAAGTAGTCACACAATTTGACACAAGTATTTAATGTGGAAACCTTGTAAAGGGAAACACCACCTAGGAACCAACAAACCAAAATTTTCTCTCTTCTAAAGTGAGCTTTGTAAGGAGATAACCTTGTTAAAAGTTATATTAACATTGTTAATGTGACCTTTTTAGTGGTTTTTCACCAAAGATCTTCTAGACCTTGTTCATTCCTTGAAACTTCTGAAGAATGACATTCTCTAAAGGACTTATAAAACATTCAACAAAATGTCACCATAAAGGATTTCAAAATATTATTAGGTTCCCTCACTTAAGATATTTTTCTAGTACAATTATTAGAGAGTAAAAATGAAATAATATGTTAGGTTTTAGCACTACCTTGCTTGTTCATATCTCTATGTTTCTCAATCTCTTTCCTTTTTCCTCTAATATTCCCTTCTAGTTGATTTATGCACTTCACTAATCAACTTAGCACTTTTCCTTATTTGATATTCACAATGCAGTTATACTCAATTCTCTTCTTTTCTATAACTTCTTCAACATCATCAATGATAATAAAATCAATGATATCAATAGCAATAAACATTGTTTTAATCCCTTAAAAAAAAACTTTTTTCGCTCCTCTAGAATCTTCCTAGGTTTTCCACTTAATAACAATTGTTAGATCTTCATCAATTTCACATTCATTGAATCTAGAGGCTTAGGAAATATACTTCTACCTTGAACTTTATGCTCCATTTTCAATTGTTAAATCTTCTTTGAATTTCTCCAATCATTATTCTCATAAAAACTTCATCCTTATCTTTGAAACTTCTCGAACAATCTTTATTTTTATCAAATGTTAGCATTTTAGCTCTTTTTTAAAACTATTTTTCCTCTTCATGCTTAGATAAAATCGCATCTTTCTTGGTCAATACTAGACTCAATTAATACTGAAATTTCTTAGTTGACACTATAAATTATTTATTTGTTCAGCAAGTGCTAGATGACAACTGTAGTAGCTTGATTAATACTACGATTCTTCATTTAGCAACCAAATTGCCTTTCTTATACACAATCTAATCACTTAATCAAATCATGTAAAAAAATCAATGATTCAAGTACCCATTTAATATCATACACTTATCAACACTTACATCATCATACTTTTTCAAATCCTCTTCATCAATCAAATGATATGGCAATCTATTGAATTATCATAATGTGAAACCATCTAAGGCTTGAAATCAATGAAAACAAAACAACTAATATGAATCTTCCACATACATCAATGTCATTATCAATTAGGGTAACACTCTCCATGTGTCACCATAATGGATGACTTTAACACATCTTTCCTTTTTGTCCCTCAAGTTTTCCCCATTGGGATTCCTGGTGACCTATCACTCCTAACTCCTACTAATGGAGCATGGTCTTAAATGAACCCCTAGAACATGGATATCTTGAAAGAAGCCTTAAAATGGGAAAGATTGGTCCCCCCATATACCAATGATCCTTCTCATTATGTGTTTAGTAAAGACCAATCAACTTTTAGTTCATAAATGGAACACGACTTATTCATGAAATATCAATGGAAAAATAATTACGTTCTTCAATGAGAACTCATATTCACTCAAAAGTTGGAGTCACCAAATATAGGAATGAAAATCAACCTCTCAATACTGAATACAAGAGATGAATTATTTGATTCATATGATTCAACTAAAGATAGAAACTTATCAAAATTGATAGGATGGCAACATCACTCAATAACTAAGGATCATTTTCAAGATATCATGAGACCCTCTCCTCTAAAAGGATATATATACTCTTAAGAAAATAACTGAGAGAAAAAAAGAGAGAAATTTAACAAGAAAATTCTTGCAGTTTTTTTTTTTGGAAGACAACTCTCCTTCATGTTCTTCCCAAATGAATTATATTTCTTCTAGATCTCTACAAAGAGTGAAGGAGATCAAGTCAAAGTAGTATAATCATTCTTATATCTATGTAATTGCAAAGACTGCTACTAAGTTTTAAGCTTTAACTATGTCCCAAGAATTAGGAATAATATTGATCATGCCTAAGGCCCTTTCATTTATTTTATGATTAATATTACTTTTTATAGTTTAATTACTATAAAAACTTATGTTTGTCTTTTACAATGCCTACTTTAGATAGATTATTCCTATGTCGCTTCTCTATTCATAAACCAATAATTGTATTCTTTACTTTATGTTGTTATCGAAGTCATTTATGAATCTATGGATGCACAAAGTGGTTGGTCCATCTAAGCCACATGGTTTCCACTTTGAGATCACATGTGGATCAAAGTCTTGGAGTTTCTTTATATTGAGTGAATTTCCTCATGCATTTTCATCTTTTCCTAATGTTTTCTCAACCTCAAGCATTAAGAGTCAGCTTCTAAAATCATGAAGGTTGTACATTGGTATGCAACCTGGTCCCCACCACCATTGTTACTTCCCATTTATCTATTACATGTTGGAAGTCTTAATTGGGAAACTAAGATGCTAAGAGGAAGGGGAAGGGGGCAAATTAGGATCTGAAAATTTAACAATACTTTAGTGCATTTACCATACATACCATCTCATATCTAATGTATGCAGAACATAACTTATAAAATCAAACTGTAGTAAGATGCAGATCTAATATATCAATCACATGCATGAAAAAAACATAACACAAAGATTAGGTTACCCAAAAAGCCTCTAAACTGAAGGTAAAACTAGGGTGGGGATGACACCCACAAATCTTCATTACTACAGTAATAAAGTTAACCTATTAGGGTTACAATGTTGACCACTTTTGATGATCTACCTTGTGAGAGGTCTAACATGTTAAAAAATGTTAAGACTATTAGGTCTTATCCTATGAGAAGATTTTTCACTTACAAAAAAGTAACGAATCAATTAATAAATTTTAAAAAGATCTATTAAGACCACTCTATTTAGAGATTATCCCTGATGCAATCTGTTAAAAATGATTCAGTACTTGATCCTCGATTTGCTCTGAAAAATGGTTTTGGATTTTCTCTCATTAATTTGATCTGATCTCTGATCTGATATATCTTTACTATTTTTCACTTCTTGATAACTTCACTTCCTTTGTTCTACCATAACAAAAGTCAACTCTTTTTCCTTCTTCACAATGCTCATACTTTCACACTTGATTTACTTTGTGATCAGACAAATATATTGATTATTCCTTCTCATCATCATATCAAAATAGATTTTGATCTCCTCTATTTAAAGATTTCTTAAAGAGTTTTCTAGATACTTTCCCTTTTCACCTTGTCATTTGATTGTTTGATCACAACACATATGGATCTATGATCCATGTCATAAAACACATAATAGCCTCTATAAAAACCTCTAAAAATATTAAATATCATGTCAATATCAGCCCAAAATGGTTTACCTCAAATTTTGCATCAATTCATGACTTGAATGTCAATTTTGCATTACTCAACACTTATTGCCTCTGGTATTCGACATTCATTGTATACACTATTATTTCTCAGTCTCTACTATGCTCTACATCGTCTATATAAATTTGTCTTTAACATGTTTAGAGTGCTCGAAAATCATTAGGATCACCTTCTACTTAAAATACTTGGTGACCAAAGAATTACTTGGCTCCTATAGAGCTCGACACATATATATTTATTCACAAATCTTTACATGAATTAGCCTATATAGAGTAGCTCAGTCACAATGATGAATTTCTAAGTCTACCTACTATATGACTAAGTGTCTGCACTAATAGACAACAATAGTTAGAGATACCAACAATCTTCCCTTTTGACATTAGTGGAAAAAACACTTTGTCATGATATTATCATTACAATGATAATAAGAGTAGTCCCAACAAGCCCATGACTTAGCTCTTATGGAACTACAAAACTTTTGCTGAATGAATAAAAAATAAATAGTAAGTAATATAACAATACATATATGCACATGAATCTAAGTAGTCTGATTGTTTCAGTGTCCCACCATGTTTATCTTCTAAACTTTGATCTCTGAATTCTGATTCTTGCTCTGACTCTGACTCTTCTGATCTGATGTTCCCCTTCTGATCATTTTCCATTCAAAATTTCAAAATATGCAATTGTAATCATTATTATATTCCCCCCCTTTTTTTGTCACTTATGACTATTGTTGGGGTTGAATGGGTGGAATCAAACCGTATTTCTCAATAAATGGTTTGTGAACCTAGTTAATCATAAAAAGTACATGATCCCAAGTGGTTCTAGTTGATTCCAAAATGTGATTCTGCAACTCCAATCTAATTGCCAAATCTATCAAACTATTAACAACTAAAAGATTATGATCTTCTTGAATAAGATCTTCTGCTAATTTTAGTTCACACTGCATAACCTCTTGATGTGGTATTAACATAGATTAAATAGAGATAAATTTTGACCTCATGCTACTATCAACTGTTTGAAGCTTGACCAATTTGCCTTGAGCAAACAATAATTTATTGTTTAATGTCTTGAGTTTGATTTAGCTAACTGTGAAATGGTGCTACTTGTTTGCTGTATTTTAGCTTGAATCCACTAGTTGTTTGCCTAAAGATCACTTGTGAATCCTAGAATATCACACAAAATGTTGTACCTTTTGAATAAGTTCCTTAGTATTCTATACATGTTCCTTCAATTCACTTTTTCTTGACAATGGTTGTTGAGATTTTCTCCACAACCTTATTCTCAAATTTCTTGGTTGACCATGCCATCAATTTTTAATTTGCTTCTATGTCTCCAAATTTTTTTTGTTCAATAATCTGTACAGGCTAAGAAATAATTGGGGCTTGCCCATCAAAATTCTATATATCAAAATGCATCAATGAAAAATTCCTTTATATCATGCAACACTTTCTTATGTTGCTTCTCCCTTCTCATCTCTTCCCATTTCTTCTTTTTCACCAAAATCACTTGCAACATGATTTTTTGTTCAAGAGTAAGATTTTCCAAATCCCATTTTGGTATCTCAATTACTTCATGCAGACTAAATTGAACATCCAGAGAGCTATCATTTGTTATTTTCACTTTTCTTAGGGATAGAGTGCCACTACTCAACACTGCTTTTTTAGTTGATGAGGGGGTGTCACCACTCAATCTAGCTTGAATATCATTGCTTGAGACAATAATAGTAATACTTAGAACTACTTAATTTTCCTCCTTATTTTTCCTTAATATGAGGTTTTTCCACATTTGGTCCTTCTTGACCTTTGGCACAAATGTCTACACTTGTGTCTTTATTCAATTCCTCTACCTCTTGCTTCTCTTTATCTACATATGAGGGCTTCTCTTGCTCAACAACTAGAGTGCCAAGTGTGGAGACATGAATAGGTAAAATGATTCCTTGCATACTTAGCACACCTGAACTCACTTCATCACTTTGATCATCTTGGATGATCACTATCTCAATTTCTTTCTCCTATTCCACTTCTTTAGTGATGAGACCAAAAATAATTTTTCATAGTAACTCATTCTGTTGAACTACAAATTCAATCTTATTTTGTAAAAACATAAAGATTCTAAATTTAGGAACAAATTGGTTCCTATAATTCTCCAAAAATGTTTCCTTCTACTCCTTTGAAAAATAAGGCATAACCTTGACTAAAATTCCTTCTCTACTAATGATGCCTATTGCTATATTTTATTTAGTCTATTATACAAATCAATAGGAATTTTCTTATCTATTTCATTATGAGCCAGTTTATTATTTGCCATCATATCTATCGTGGCCTCCTCAACTCTAGTTCTATTAGTATTATCCAATGTGTCATATTTTAAAAATCTAAAATTGGATAAGCCTATAGATCTTTGTAGGTTGGCAGATACATTATCAATATTCTTTGCTCCTTTAGGTACTATAGTAGGTTCATCTAATTCTATTCTCTTTGCACCATCTTCTTCATCTACTTTCTTCTTGACCAAAATTCTTCTCTTTTGCTTG
This sequence comes from Cupressus sempervirens, assembly GCA_028749045.1. NCBI lineage: Eukaryota > Viridiplantae > Streptophyta > Pinopsida > Cupressales > Cupressaceae > Cupressus > Cupressus sempervirens. Next base: position 266,008,848 of record CM053793.1, read on the forward strand.
CTCACAGGGGCTTCTGATTTCTTCTTCTTTGTACTTGAGCCACTCAATTTAGTAATCTTTGCTACCCCTTTCCTTACAGATGGCTTAACATACACTACTGCTGCCCTAGTCCTTAGTTTGGTTGGTGGTGGACGAGAGAGGGGTACCACTACTGTAATCTTTGTAAGTATCTTTTGTTTAGAATTAACAGATTTAGCCTTCTTGCTGGGCAGTTTCACAACAACTAGGATTTTACCCTGATCCTTCCTCTTCCTTATCACCACTATCTTTCTCTTCATCTTCTCCAAGACTTTGTGTAAGTTGCAAAGTTTCTTTGCCTTTACCTTGTGTGCCTAGTTTTTCTTGTAGGTTTTCAATCATTTTTTTCCATTTATACTCCTTAGAAGCTATTTTGATATGAACAATAATTCTCTCTTTAGCTTCATCATACTTTCCAAAAGATTCTTCTTTCAGATCAATCTTCTCTTTGAGTAACGCAACAATGTTTGCACTTACTGAGTCACTATCAATTTCATAATCAAATTCTTTTAGCCATGCCTTCCTTGGCTTCACTGCCTATACAAATGTGTTATTTGTGTCCACTAAAAAACATACATCACTATACTAATTCATTGCCAACTCTTTTGGTATTCTCATTGTCATCTTGGTGCAGGGGCCCAATGTCTTAACTAGTTAGGTCAAACAACAATTTTGGTGTGTTGGGATGGTAATAAGTGTTTTAGATTGACATAAATCAATAAGTTAGGTTTCAAGCATCTTTTGTGTTCATTCAAACAATTTTGATCATGTTTGTAATAAGACCTATGTTTAAAGTCTAGGTCAGTCAATGTTGGTCAACACTAAGGTTTGTCCAAAAATATGCATTTTTTTATGTTTTTAATAAGTCTCTTATGTTTTATCATGAATTTTAATCTATTGTAAGGTATTTAGAGGTCATAAACATTAAAAAATGAAAATTTGTAAAGCAACAATTTTTGTTGTTGAGTAATTTTTCAACTTTTTTGGCAATTTTTAGAGGCCAACAGTCATGGCCATTGAATGATCAATCAAGAATGTAAGAAGGTGAAAGGTCCAATGATATGACCTATATCTTTTTGTATTCCAACTAAGGAAAAGGTTGTCGAGTTGAGGATTTTAAGCAATAAATAAATTTCAAGTTTTTGGTAGGAAAGTTTGTGCAAGACAGTAAGTACAATTTGACATCTACTTGCAGTTGGTATTACTTTGTACATGTTTTCAATATAGATAGTTTCCTTTTTTATTTTTAGAGGATGAACTGAATCATTTGGTCATTGTAGATAAGTTTTGCATAAATTTTTGGTTTTATTTGTGTCCATTGGTTACCCTAACCTATAACTAGGGTTTGAAACTAAATGGGCTCTCCCTCCTAAACCCCACAGTGGAAAATCATGAAACTTGGTGTGCAGAAGGGGTATAGGATGGAGTCCAAGTTTTTATAGTTTATTTTTATGCTACCCAATAGCTTGGAGTTCCTTGGAGGATATTATGCTAAGCATCTTCATGTTCTTAGCAAGCATATAATCAAAGAAAATTTTGTAGAGATTAGCAAGGGAGATATGGATGCTTGAAACCCTAGAGTTAGAGATGGTTTGAGATGCCCTAGATGTTGTCATGATCAATATTGAAGTGGGTTATAAAGTAAGGTAAGTTTAGATCAAATTGTGATATTAGCCCTTATTAGGCTTAAATTAGGGCTCACTAGTTAATGGGTAATTAGGACAACTCCAAGTTCCATCTTTTGGAGTTTGTTAGAGTTAAATGATTTATGAAATACTCCTAAAGTTTTTTGGTAGATTCTTTTCAATATTTTTGGGATTTATGGGCAAGATAGTAACATAGGGCTACAAGAAAGAGGCCCCATTTAGGTCTGCTAGTGTGATTTGTTGTTTGAGCCTTAGAGAGTGCCCAAAACCTATTGTTTGGTCTATAAAATTTGTGGGAAGATGAAAAGTAGAGTAAAGGAGTGTAGGATTGTTTGATATTCTTGAGTGTGCAAGAGAGTAAGGTGTAAGTTGAAGTTTGGATACCTTTTGAAGGCTTATTGTGTGCCTAGAAGGTAGAGGTGGGTTTGGAAGGTGAATGAGGTGGGTTAGAATGGCCATTCACCACATCTCTAGCTAGTAGTATGTCTTGAGGGACTTGGAGAAGTATTGGTAGAGCTTATGATAATATCTAGGAAGTAATAGAGAGAGCATTTGACATTTACACTCACTAATTGCATTACATCTTCATTCTCTATTTGAATTCTTCAAAATATGTGTCCATGAGATTTTCAAAGTTTTCTCCTAACTGAGTTATGTATTCACTAAATTTTTTTGTCATTGGTTTTCCTTTCTTCCAAACAATATTTCCAATACCAAGAAAATACTTCTAAACATAAAAGAAAATACACATGATAAGAGATCCAAACTTACAAATAATTCTTTGCTTTCCTAATGGATATTAGGTTTTTTTCCAATTGTAATTTCTTCAACTTAGAATGATCATATTCATGATATCTCATGATAATTTTCCATGCCTTATTGACTACCATACATAGCACACTATTTAGTCAACTTGATTGATAAAATTTGTGAGAAATTACTCTCACTATGAATGTAATCAATGGATTAGTGATATTTGAGATGGACAAACCTCATCTATTGTACTTAGCCTTTGTATTTGGCTCAATTTCTTCATGACTTAGACATTGCATGGTCTTTTTCTTATCTAAGGTGGGATAACTTGTAACCTTGTAAATAATTTTCTTGGTTATCTCAACTGGTCCATTATATAGCCATAACTTCATATCATGGATTCTACTCAGTACAACCTTGATCCATTAAATCTTAAAGTTCCTTGGAAAATCTAGGGCACAAGTTAATCCTTTCCTCTCAAAAATTATGAATTCATCCTTTAGAACTCCTATGTCACACAATTTTTCATATGCTTCTTGAATCTCATAGTCACCAACTTCTCTGATCTTACACATTAACAACTTCATACATCATGGATCATGATTAATTCAGGTGGTATCAAGGATAACACACCCATTGAGTCTCCTTTCATTACAATCTCAAGAATAACTCAAAATTTTGGTGGAGGAAAAGTGTCTCTTCTCACCAATTGAATGTTACTTACCTCTATTCCTTGGCTCTTTCATGCTGATGATGAAGCTACCATATTTCTCTTTTAGGTTTTTGAAAGTTCTTTTCTTGGCACAACTCAAATCTTCACTCGATCAAACTACTATTCTAAATTTTCTCTTCAATCGCCTTAAGATCGCTTTTTCAAATTGCTCAAATTGCTTTGTGCTCTTAAATTCTGTATGCAAGATGTGAAATAACATCTTCAAATTTCAACATATACTTCCTTTTACTTGAGTTAAGGTCTCCATTAATGTTGTGGTCAGTGGTAGGTCGAATCCAACTGTCTTAGTTCATATCTTGCCTTTCAAACTAAGTTTTCATTACACAACTCGGTCTATTCCATCTATCTCAGCCTATACACTACTGGAATCCTTTAGAATAACTAAGAGGGGGATAAATTAGTTATCCAAGGTCTAGATGTACAAATAAAACTTTTAACAGCTTAGTGAACCCATATCCATAAACTATTTTCATCATGCATGCATCCATTAGATTATGCAATCACTTAAACTTGTAGGTTACTATCAAATCAATTTGCAGAAATGTAAACATGAAACATAATAGATTCAATAACACATTTGACACAATGATTTAACATGGAAACCCAATTTGGGAAAAACCACCAATAACATGCTACTCATTCTCACTCTTCTGAAGTGATGTCCTGTGAAAGTCTAATCCTATTAATGGTTACAATGCACAATGTTAAATGTGACCCTATTAAAGGATTTCAATCACCCTCTTAGGAGTGAGCCTTGTTAGAGGACTTTAGATCATTCACTTGGAATGTCACCTAGTTAAAGAATTTACAAAGGAATGTTAGGTCAACCTTAATCTAGAGGATTTATCTTAGACTGATACAATAATTAAAGAGTAACAGTAAGGCTTGATCTAATAACAAATTACAACACACTTTTAGATTATAAATCTCTATTTTAGTCCTCCATTCTTCTTGGCTTTCACACTCTTCAACTCTAATAGCTTGTTCACCATTCAAGCATCCATACCCTTAAGACTTCTTTATTTTCTTGTTAATGCAATCTCTTTCCTTAGGTCACTGAATGAAGCAATACCCTAGACTTTTTGTCTTCCTTAGGTTTTTGCACATGACAACCCTTACTTATGACCAACCATTTTTATAAATAGAGAATTAAGATATTTTCTGTTCAACCTCCATTGTCCAATTTAGAGTTAGGTTGGATTAGGTAGGATTCAATGAATCTACCCCTCATTTCATTTCATTCCCTTATAAAAATTTCTACTTCAATCCTCTCTAAATTTGCCTCAAAATGATTTACCATGAATTCTATGCCACTAGCTCATCAAACTTGTCTGTCACATGGTTCACACAATCCAAGAAACTATAATTTTTTGCTCATATTCATTGAGTTCTTGATCTTTCTCATAATGCTGACACTTGACATTAATTGGCTTTTGATGCTCGACACATAGTGTATTGCTTAGCATCCTCTGTCAAAACACTCAATACTAACTAAAGTTTACTAGTGCTCAACATCAACTAAGCTTTACTCAACTTACAATGTCTTACTTGGATTACACTGAAATTAACTTTACTCCACTCCAACTAATTTTTTACTCTTGGCTTGCACTAACTTTTACTAGCACCCACAATGTAGAATGTTAAGCTTGGCAAGAAAACTTTGTGTAACTTATTCTTTTGAACTTAATCAGTGTAACTAACCTTTGCAACCTTTAGTAGATTATCAATGAACTATAATATCACTATCTTAATTGATTTTTGTACTACTTTTCATATCATAACTCAACCTTTCCTTGAGGTGCTATTGTTACCTCATTTGATCAAATCATCTTCATCAATCAAATAAATAATAGTACTTAAATCATATAAGCAATTGTCTTGCCTGAAACTAGTAGGTTTGACATCAGTGACAAAAAATTGATTGAAACATATTTATCATACTTGTATAAATCTATTTTCAAAAATCTCCCTCTTTGGCATTGATGGAAAAGCAAACTGACTAGACTTAATCAATAAGACCAACAAAATACCAAAAATAAAAGAATTCATTCTATTGAAATCTCCCCCTTTATCAAAAACTTTCATCTTCTAAATAGGTTACACAATTCTTTTCTGACCAACAAAAAATCATCAATCAACTCATCCTTATGATTCCCTCCTGATTACTTCTTATGTCTCCCTTAACATTATCTCCCTCTTACTAGATAGATGTAATCAATAGATACACTTTCTCCCTCAACAATCATAATTAGATATATAAAGATTTTTGCTTCATCTCCCTCAAATTTCATATCTCAGTACACTTTAATTCTCAGTATATTTTCCCCCTCTTTGACATAAAATGACAAAGAGTTGTCATCTTCATATGCAGATATGAATATTTTAGTTTCTCCCTCGGTCACATTTCTTGTGATTGATTTATAGCTTCAACTCTTTGATTACTTTAGGAAGCTCATAAAGTAAGATCCACTACATCAATGTGTAACATATGCCACCTAAAGTAAGATCCACTGCATCAATGTGTAACATATGCCAATCAACTTGTTTGATGTAGGGCACCTCTAATGCTTCTTAAATAGTCTTTGATAGGGGCATCACCCCTAGTTTGCCTCTTAGATACTCATGAGTATCCTTAGGTAATTATTTTGTGAAGATATTAACATTTTTCTCTTTTGTGTTAACATATTCCATCTTCACCTCTTTATCTTTAACTAATTCTCTCAAGTAATGATACTTGATTGCAACGTGCTTAGTCTTTGTATACATCACAAGATTATTTGATATATTTATAGCACTTGTATTATCATAATAAAGTATCACAAGTTTATGATTTCTTCTTTCATACCTTTGAGTAGTTGTTTGATCAATACAATGTTTGTACAATTTATTACAGTAGCAACATATTCAGCTTCAATAGTAGATTGAGAAATACAATTTTGTTTCTTACTAGTCCATGTAACCAGTCTTTTTCCTAAGAAAAATGCTCCTCCACTGGTACTCTTTTGGTCATCATTATTTTCAGTCCAATTACCATCAATATAGGCTCTCAATTCAAATTTCTCATTTTTCTTGTAGTATAGACCATACTCCTCTGTTCCTTTCAGATATCTCATTGTTCTCTTAATTGCCATCAAGTGATTCTCCCTAGGATTACCATAGAATCTTGCAACTATCCTTGCAGATAATGAAATATTAGGTTTTTTGTGTACTACATACTGTAATTTTCAAATCATAGAACTATATAATGTTTGATTCACCTCAGCTGAATAATCATTCTTTGACAATTTATGTCCTATCACCATAGGAGTACTTACTAGCTTGGAATCTTCCAATACAAATGTTTTTAGTATCTCCTTTACATACTTTGACTGAGTGATGTATATACAATATTTTATCTGATGTACTTGCAAACCCACAAAGAACTTGATCTCTCCAAACATAGACATCTCAAATTCTTGCTTCATTTCATTTGCAAAAGCATTACATAAAGTATCTCGACCTCCAAATATGATATCATCAACAAAATTTTAGATAAAAAAAAACCTTTGCCTTTCTTTGTCTTCAAGTACAAATTGTTGTTATCATCAGTCCTCTCAAATCCAATCTTCACAAGATAATTATAAAGCCTCTCATACCATGCACTTGGTGCTTGCTTCAACCATATAAAGCTTTGTGTAGTCTACATACCATGTTTTTGTTGTTAGCATCAAAAAATCCTTTTGGCTGTTCTATATAAACCTCTTCCTCTAATATACCATTTAGAAATGCAAACTTAACATCCATTTGATAAACTTTGAAACCTTTGTATGTAGAGTAATCAAGCAAAGTTCTTACTCCTTCTAGTCTTACAACACAAGATAATGTCTCTCCATAATCTATCCCTTCTTGTGCATATCCTTTACAAAATAATCTTTCCTTATTCCTTGTGACTTCACCATTTTCACATAACTTGTTTCTATATACCCACTTGGTAGCAGTCACATTTTTGTCTTCTGATCTAGGAACTAGAGTCCACATCTTATATTTCTCAATTTTTTCAATCTCTTCTTCCACAACTTTACTCCAGTCTACATCTACTAAGGCATCTTTCACTTTTTTGGTTCTTGTATGCTAAAAAAACATGTATCATTTCTCAAATTGTTCCTTGTCATTGGTCTAACATCTTTATCTCCAATGATTTGTGTAGTAGGATGATGTCTCTTGACATACTTAGACAATCTTGGTTCAACTCTGGCTTCTACATTTGGTCTCTCAATTTTTGAGTCACCATGTACCTCTCTATTAAGTAGTTCAACATCTCTTTCATGTACCCTAATCTCTAAATCAGAATGTGCCTCAACTTCATTCTATAACTCAACATCTAAATGTAGCTTGGTTCTTGAATGCAACTCAACATTCATACTACGTAACTTGGTAGTCACTAAAACTTGCTGTTGGTTTGCAACTTGATTTACATCATCTTCTTCAGTAGGCATACCTTCATAAAAGTACACAAATGATTTGTATTCTTCTAGTTCCTTCATAGTTTCAACCTTTTATACTTCTGTCAAATTTCGCATTTGCACTTTCCACAACTTTGTTAGTGTTAGTACCTAAACATTTATAAGCTTTACTTCTTGTGGAATAACCAAGAAATATACCTTCTTCTATTTTGCATCTAGTTTACCATTCTTGAAATCTTTGAGAATATAAAATTTTCTTCCAAATACCTTAAAATATTTTACATTGGGTGAGTATCCATACCATAGTTCAAAAAATGTTGAATGAGTACCTTTTTTGACCTGTACATGATTCAAGGTATAAATAGCTATACTTACAACTTCTCTCTAGTATTTCAAAGCAACAATTTTCTCCATCATGAATGTCCTAACACAATCCATTATAGATTTGTTCCTCCTTTCAATTATTCCATTTTATGGAGGGGTTCTAGGAGTAGATGTTTGTCTTTTGATTCCTTTGTCATTACAAAATATCTAAAAATCATTTTATATAAATTCTCCTCCTTTGTCAAATCTCAAAAATTTTAGACTTTTATCTATTTCCTTTTGAACTCTTGCTATGTACTACTTAAACATTTGGAAAGAATCAGATTTCTATTTCAAAAAAATAACTGTCATCATTCTAGAATAGTCATCACAAGAAACATAATGTACTTATCTCCTTTGTAGCTTTGCACTTCAATTGATCTACACAAATTAGTATGAACAATCTCAAATATTTCTTTATGTTGTGATGTGTAGTCTAATAAGGATTAGAGGTTTATTTAGCCTGGCTTCCCTTCAGATTATTTCTACAGGGGTTTGGGTGCAGTGCCCCCAAGATGGGGTCAAGGGATAGCAACCCTATAGTGCACTCCTTATTGTAGTATAGGGTAGAGTTGAGGGCAATGCCCTCATGAGGGTTTCTGGGGGTAGCACCCATGAAGCCAAAAATGACCTTATATTATAAAAGTTTTTGACTACTATTTTTTATTATTCTAGATGTATTTTTTTAAGCAACAAAAAGCTTGTATAAAAAGGATTCTCATAAGGTGTGATGTGAATATTGGTTCTTGCAGTGGTATTGAGCTATAAGGGATTACATATTGTAATCATATTGTAATCACTAGATCATAATAATATTGGACTCTTCATTGGTGGACGTAGCCCTTGGATTGGGTGAACCACATTAAATCTTTGTGTCTTGTGTTCTCTTTTTTGTAATCTACTATTTTCTAGTATTGGTTATATTTGCATGTAATTGTTATTTATTTCTAAGGTTAAATCCTAACAAGTGGCATCAGAGCCAGACAGTCATAATTCCTTTTAGCTAGACCGTCATCAATTTTTTTTTTTAGCGATCCTCTATAGGAAGGTCTCACGGTTGAGTGGGAGCTATGGTAGATGAGGGTAAGCTAAAGGTGGAGAAATTTAATGGGTAAGAATTTCAGTTATGGAAGATGCAAATGTAAGACTATCTTTATCAAGACTTATAGAAGCCATTAGAAAGAAAATCCAAGAAACAAGGAACTATGTCAGATGATGACTAGGAGATTTTAGATAGAAAGGCAATTGGAAGCTTTCGATTATGCTTGACACTATTAGTGACATTTAACATTACAAAATTAAAGATGGAAGAAGAGTTAATGAAACCCTAGCAAAATTGTATGAAAAACTCTCCACTTCAAATAAGGTATTTTGCATGAAGCATTTATTTAATATAAAAATGACAGAAGGTGGATCTATTGTAGACCATTTAAATGAGTTTAATACTGTTACTAGTTAGTTATCTTCTATGGGTATTAATTTTGATGAAGAAATTATGGCTCTCTTGATTTTGTGTTCTTCAACTGAAAGTTGGAATGACTTGGTAATGGCTATGAGTAATTCTATTTCTAGATCTAATACCCTAAAATTTGATGATGTGATTAGTGTTATTTTGAGTAAGGAAACTTGTGGGAAATCCTTAGGTGGATCTACATCAAGAAGTGCTTTGAATGCACAAAGTAGAGGTAGAATGACTGAGAGAGGAAATAATTCCAAATATCATTGGAAATCAAGAGGAAACTCAAAGGGGTAGATGTCTCAATCCAGAGGACTGAGAGATTGCTGGTAGTGTGGGAAAACAAGGCATAAGAAGAAAGATTGTTGAACTTGAAAGAACAATGAAGGAGATAAACTAGAAGGGAACAAGGAGGTAGACGTGGTAAGTAATAAATTTGAAGAGGATGCTTTTCTTTTGTCTTTAGAAAGTGTTGATGATTCATGGGCTTTAGATTCTGGTGCTTCATTTCTTGCTACACCTCATAGAGGTTATTTTATTGATTATGTCCAAGGGGATTTTGGGCTTGTTTATTTAGGGGATAATGAAACCTGTAAGACTGTTGGAAAAGGAAAAGTTAAGATTAAGTTGTAGAATAGGAATCATTGGCTGCTACATGAGGTAAGACATGTTCCAAGGCTAAGTAAAAATTTAATTTTATCAGGGCAACTAGGTGATGAGGGCTGTGTAGTTACTTTTAATGATAAAAATTGGAAGGTTTTAAAAGGTTCCCTTGTAGTAGAAAAAGGTGTAAAAGTAGGCACCTTATATCTTTTTACAAGTTAGATTTTTTCTTCTACTTTCATTGTTTAAGAGAAAAATGAATGTTTAGGAATAGTTGCTTCAGTTATGTAGGGAGAACAAATAGTTGTTGTAGATCCTGATACAACGCTATGGCCCAAGAGACTTGGGCACATGAGTGAGAAAGGTATGAAAGTACTTCATTCAAAGAAAGTTTTACCAGGTCTGAAATGTGTCAATATGGAATTCTGTGAAAGTTGTGTGTATGAAAAACAAAAGAGAGTGAGTTTGGGAAGATTGATAAGTAAAAGAGAAGTGAGAGATTAGAGCTTGTGTATATAGATGTATGGGGATTGGCTTAGGTATCTTCCCTTGGTGGCTCTCATTATTATGTTACATTTATTAATGATGCAACTAGAAAAGTATGGGTTTATTTCTTTAGACATAAGTCTAATGTATTTCAAACTTTTAAGAAATAGAAATGCTTGGTTGAAAATGAGACTAGAAAGAAATTAAAATGTATCAAATCTGATAATGGTGATGAATATTGTAGTAATTAATTTGAAGACTATTAATCTACTAATGGTATTTGTAGACAAAAAACTATTCCAAGGAATCCATAGGAAAATGGAGTAGTTGAATGCATGAATAGGACTATAATGGAGCATGCAAGGAGCATGAGGTTGCATGCTGGGTTGCCCTTAAATATGTTGGTGAAGTCTGTCAATACTATTGTATATTTGATTATTAGAGGTCCCTCTATTCTTTTGGGTTGTGGTATTCCAAAGGAAGCATGGACTAGTAGGAAGGTGAGTTATCATTTTCTCAAAACCTTCAGTTGTGAATCATTTTCTCATTTAGATTTTGAAACTAGAACCAAGCTGGAAGCTAAGTCAAAGAAATATGTATTTGTTGGATATGGCATTAATGAATTTAGTCATCGACTATGGGATTTTAAAAATCATAAAATTGTCAGAAGCAGGGATATCATATTAAATGAGAAAGTATTATACAAAGATCTATTGTAGCAACATGAGAAGAAAGAAGATGATTATGTAGTGCTTGATGATACTCCAAAATTTGATGTTCTAGCAATTCCTCATGATGTGCAAAAACCGCAACAACAAATACCACACACTTGAGTGAATGTTAGATGGTCACCAAGGATAAGCAAACTTCCAAAAATATTTTCTCCTTGTACTCTATTTTACTTACTAATGCTGGTCAACTTGAATGCTATGATGAAGCTGTGGAGGTGGATACAAAGATTTAGTGAGAGTCTACAATGAAAGAAGAAATAGACTATTTGCTAAAAATTAAGACGTGTGATTTATGCAAGTTGCCTGCAGGTAAAAATACTTTGTAGAATAAATGGGTTTACAAGTTAAAAGAAGAGGATGGAGGTAAGAAAGTATTTAAAGCCAGGTTAGTTATAAAAGGATTTGCGTAGAAAAAAAAATTGATTTTGATGAGATATTCTCTCTTATTGTTAAAATGACTTCTATTTGCGTTGTTTTTAGTTTTGTGGCTACTGAATATTTGCATTTGGAGTAGCTTGATGTTAAAACAACCTTCTTTCATAGCGATTTGGATGAAGAGATATATATGGCACAACCATAGGGATTTGAGGTCAAAGGTAAGGAGAACTTAGTGTGTAGATTGAAGAAAAGTTTATATTGCTTGAAGTAAGCACCTCGGTAATGATATCTAAAATTTGATTGGTTTATGCATGAGCATGGATATAGAAGGTGTTTTTTCAGATCATTGTGTTTATCTTAAGAGGTTGGATGATGAAAACTACATTATTAAATTATGTTTATATGTTGATGATATGCTTGTAGCTAGGTCTAACATGGATCATATTAAAGGGCTGAAATGCTAGTTAGCACATGCATTTGCCATGAAGGATTTGGGGACAGAAAAACAAATCCTTGGTATGAAGATTTGTAGAGATAGGAAGAACATAAAATTGACATTATCTTAGGATGATTATATTGAGAAGGTATTGCAACATTTCTCTATGGAGAATGCTAAAGCTGTCAACACAACTTTACTTGGTCATTTGAAATTGACTAAGGAGATGTGTCCCAAGACACATAAAGAGGAGGACAAGATGTCTAAGGTACCCTATGCTTCAGCTATAGGAAGCTTAATGTTTGCTATTGTATGTACTAGGCCAAATATTGCACATGCAGTGGGAGTTCTTAGTAGGTATATGAGTCATCCAGGAAATGAGCATTGTAATGCAGTTAAATAGATTCTCAGATAATTGAGAGGAATATCTAGTAAGTGTTTACACTTTGGGGGCTCTACTACTGATTTATAGGGATATGTTGAATTAGATTTGGTAGGAGATATTGATACCAGGTGGAGTACTATAGGTTATCTTTTTATTGTTGGTGGGCAGGAGTGAGCTAGGTTTGTCAATTATAGTACAGGTTAACACTTTATCCACTATAGAGGGAGAGTATGTTTCTACTACAAAGGTATCCAAGGAGATGATATGGCTTTAGTTCTTCTTGGAAGAATTGGGACACCCATAGAGGGATAATTATTTGTTCATAGATAGTCATAGTGCCATTTATCTTGCAAAGAATTCAGCTTTGCATTCAAAGACAAAACACATACAGTTCCAATACCATTTCATTTGCCCAATTTTGTATGATAGATAGGTAAAGCTAGAGAAGATACATACAAATGAAAATCTAGTAGATATGTTTACAAAGGTAGTGACAAGGGAGAAGCTGAAATCCTCTTCAGCTTCAATTGGTCTTCTAGACTGAACAAACTAAAAGAATAACATAGTCCAGGGTGGTTTAATATTCTAGAGCTATAGGTTTAGGAGTGCTATGATCAGTCTCAAAGTGGGAGGTTATTATTATGGAGTCTGATCAGTCTCCAAGGGGGAGATTGTTATGATGTAGAGCTTAATCAAACTTAGGTTTATTTGGTGCAGTTTTCCTCCAAATTATTTCTATGGAGTCTGATTAGTCTTCAAGGGGGAGATTGTTGTGATGTGGAGCTTAATCAGACTTAGGTTTATTTGGTGTAGTTTCCCTCCAAATTATTTCTATGGAGGTTTGGGGGTAGCGCCCCCAAGATGGGGTCAAGAGGTAGTGCCCTATGGGGTTCTAGGCAACACCCTAGGTGTGCTCCTTATTATAGTATAGGGTGGGGTCAAGGGGAAATGCCCCCATGGGGGTTTTTGGGGGCAACACCCCCAAAGCCATAAAATGACCTTATATTGTAAAAGGCATCAGTCACTATTTTGTATTATTCTAGCCCTAATTTTGTAAGTAGAAAAAAGTTTGTATAAAAAGGACTAGAGTTATGGATTTTCATAAGGTATGCTATGAACATTGGTTCTTGTGGTAGTATTCAGCTGTAAGGATTATAGATTGTAATCAGGTTGTAATCACTAGATCATAATAATATTGGACTTGCTATTGGTGGATGTAGACCAGAGATTAGGTGAACCACGTTAAATCTTGGTATCTTGTGCTCTCTTTTATGAGATCTACTATTTTCTAGTATTGGTTATATTTTCATATAACTGTTATTTTTATTTGAGGTAAAATCTTAACACTTTAGAGGTATGAGTCTTACTCTTAAAACTTGACTTTGTCATTTTGTCTAACTTACATTGTTTGCAAATTATATTATTAGGCTTCTTCAACTTAGGAAAACCTCTTACTCTTTCCATGTTACTGATAATAACAAAGTTATAAAAATTAACATGACATAACCTCTTGTGCCATAGCCACACATCATCAAATTCTACAACTAAAAAAGTTAGCATCCTCTATATCAAGGTAGAATAGATTACCTCTAGTTTGATCACCTTTTTCAATCAGTTTTCCATCAGTGTCATATATCTTAACATTTTTGTTTTCAAACTCAACCTTACATCCCAAATTATTCAGTTGTGACACACTCAACTAATTATAATTAAGTCCTTCAATATAGTAAGCATTGTCATAGAAAATCTTTTCTATGAGCTTGATAGAACCTTTTCCTTTTATTAGACATGGTGCATCATTACAAAACCTTACACTATTTCTATCATAATAATTGAAGATAATGAACTTAGTTTTATCTCCAGTCATGTGATGTGAACACTCATTGTTAATGATCCATCTATCATTCTTGTTGTGTGCTGAAAAAATGTGCAAATTGCTGGAAGCCTAAGGAATCAAGCTAATCTAAAAGAAATTCACAAAAGCAAACAACAAACCAAAATTCTAATCACCTCTAATACTCAACAAGGGAAGCTATGTGTAGCCATTGTTGGTGTATCCTTGATGGAGGGTATGTTTGGTATGCTCTCACAAACACAACAATAAGTAAATCCCTTGTGTGGAAGTGCAAATGTGAGTGTGAGTGCAAAGTGAATGTGCAATATGATCCTAGACTATATGAAAAGACAAATAGATTCAAGATATGACTATGGAGGAAGTCACACTCAAAGGTACTTTATGATGCAATGAATATGAAATGATAAAAACTATCAATGAATGAAAGGTATAACTAGAATGAAATCTAAAACTAGAATGTAAACTAAATATGCAAGATGCAAGCTACAATTAGAATGAAAGCTAAACTAGAATGTAAAATAAATATGCATGCACAACAAAAACTAAGATGCAATACAAGATGTAAATCTTACCAACTATCAAATCACTAAGATGCAACCTATGAACTCCATATGAAAATGTACCTATAATGCAAGCTCTCAATGTGGTGATTCTAGACTCAAAGCGACGACGTATCAATGCAATCCAATAATCCTCTATATGCAATATTTGAGACAAGGCTTCTATTTAAAGACTCTCAGGAAACATCTAGAGGGTGTCTAGAAGATAAGGATAAGGATAAGGATAAGAATTAAGCACCTTATCTCCTTATTTCATATCCTTAATTGGGAGGATAAAATGATGAGGTGGCACATGTGTGTAGAAAGTTCTCAAGTTGTAGACACCATGTGCTTAAAAGATGTGCTAACAACTCATATGAATGCAGGCAGTTTGAATAAAGATTAAATTAAATAAAATTTAATTTAATCAAAGTCTAGAAGAATTAATGGGAACATGGAGGATTTTAAATAAATAAAATTTATTTAAAAAAAGAAATACGTGGAGAATCATGTGTTAATTAAATTAACACATTAGAGCTAGAAGTATTTAAATTAAATTTAAATACTTAGGCAAAAATGAACTTATTTAATTAAAATAATTAAATTAAATAAGTAGAGGAATGTAACTAGTATTAATTAGATTAATATAGTCATTTAGGACAATTTTTAGTGTATACATTTTGCCTCTCTTTGATGTGATGTCGACACGACATCATATCAAAGAACATAGAGGTTGCCCCAGAGAAGGAAGGAGAATCCTAATGCCCCCTCACGAAAATTACGCAAAAAATATAAATTTGGGCAATTTTCATGAAAAGGTTGCGGAACAGAAAGAAGAGAAAGAAAGAAATGAAATGAAAAAAAAAACAGGATGAATATATGGAGAAATCATGAGACAGACACGGCGCGGAGCGGAGAAGGGCGCAAACGGGGTCCACAGGGCTTACATAAGCCACCAAGGGACCCATAGGAAGGTCATTGTCACACCACAAGAAGAGCATCCAGAGAAGCTATGGACTCGATTGAGAGATTGCAGCTTGGTGAGCGCGTTCGAGAGCACCAGAGGCCAGCCGCGATGGGGGCATCGGTGAGTCATCTGATCCTCCTAATAATTTGATAGGTAGATTAGGTTAAATGCATTTATGATGCCTTAAATGTGGCAAAAACCTATCCCGGGCGGAGACGACAGTCTCCACCTTGTCGTCTGCACAGACGATAAAAAAGGATATCGACGCCTGCGGAGACGACAAGGAACATCCTGTCATTTGTGCAGATGCTAAAGTTGCGACGAGACCAACAAAGACGACAGACTATAGTCTGTCATTTGCGCAAGGGATAGTAGCGTCGAAGATGACAGAGCATGCCATGTCGTCTTCGAGAGCAAATTGAAGATGAAAACACAAGTTTTGCGTAAGCGCAGACTAGCATCTCCATGAATTAGCCTCTACGTTGATCAACGTCTCCGCCAATCAGTGTCTTCATCGGACACAACAAAAATAAGAAATGGCGAGCATAAAATGCCCCATTCTAAAAATGAAAAGACTGACTGATTGCATGTCCATGCTGCAGGAGGACATGGTACTTTTTAGGTCACGGGAGCACTATCCACCGACTATGGTGATACAAGAGAGACTGTCAGACGTGAATTGGGGACACGTGCGGTTGTGTGGACTGGAGCATGTCCACGAGTTGCTAGACTTGAGAGCTCACACAACACAGCTATCGGCTCTCATAGAGCGATGGCATACACCCACAGGGAGCTTCCATCTACCGACAGGGGAGCCTACCGTCACTCTCTTGGATGTATGGCAGATCCTGAGAGTGCCTATCAGAGGCACATATCCAGAGTATGTAGTTGAGGGAGCTGATCCTTTCCTGAGAGAGTGTTTTGGTAGGCGACGACAGAGACTACCAGTACAGTGATCCTGGTTATCCTGGCGAGGAGCCCTGGAGCAGAGACTACCAAGACTGGCGGTATATCTAGCCTCTTTGATATGGCGAATGCTACCAGATCATGTAAGGCATGGGTGGCCTATTGGCTGGGCACGGGTGTTGAGCACCCTATTACAGGAGGATGGCGAGGTCTACTGCTGGGGACAGACCATCTTAGCAGAGTTATACCATGATTTACACATGTGTGCATACCAGACACAACGCACTATGGGACCAGGTTTGACACTACTGATGGTCTGGTCTTGGAAGCACATCGAGGTTACTCGAACCATCACACGGAGAGAGACCAGGCAGCCTGGAGAGCCATATGCATGCAGATATTGGCCGCCTATCTAGTATACATCAACAGAGTCAGTGGGATTCTGGTGCAGGTGCCTAGACGAGATCATCATGTTTGACTGGACTCTTTATGATGGAGTGGAGCACTAGGGGATAGTACAGGCAGTAGGGGTGAGGAAGATACGAAGGATCAGATGTATCTCTCATTTACTCAGACCGATTGCTAGATTATTGGTCGGTCCGCGCATGTGATTATGTGATATATGCCTTCTCGGGTGCAACGACAGTTTGGGCATAGCCAGGATGTGGTTCCAGATAGATTCCTGTATCCTATAGTGACCCATGAGTATGGTCAGCTGTGGGGTCGGGGGATGACACTACGATTTGCCCGGGCGTCATGGTTACCGCTGGATAGAGTGCCATGGGTTCATGGTCAGGATAGGGGAGATGCTGGTATGACACCGACATATGCGCAGTGGTGGGCAACACACCAGCCAGTCAGACTGATAGTGCCTGGGGTAGTGCCACCAGCAGAGTAGGCACGGGGAGAGGGAGATGGTGCAAGAGATGGGGGATAGGCTGCTATGGTAGCAGTGCTAGCTCAGGGAGCACAACAGGGACCACATGGTCGCAGGGCAGTTGCTAGGAGGGGTGTCATAACAGTACAGGTGCCACCACAAAGGGGTCATCAGATACAGGCACAGGTACAGTCATAGGCACAGGCACAGGCACAGGCACAAGTACCACCATAGGCGCCTTCATAGAGATAGGTACCGAGAGAGGAGCCAGACATAGTCAGGGCTGAGTGGGATAGTCTATGAATAGAGGTTGCCAGGCTATAGGCAGAGGTATAGCTGCAGAGAGCCAGAGCAGATAGCACACAGGAGGCACTAGCAGCCTTACAGGCACGAGTGGATGCCAAGGATTTTATGGGTATGGCTGTGCGTGCTGATGCTGAGGAGCGAGCGAGGTTACAGGGAGAGGTGGCTACCTTACATGCCGAGCGAGCGACATATCAGGCTCAGGTCGATGAGTACCGCAGGCAGCGTGATATAGCGAGGTAGATGGTTACGCCGGGGGCCAGCATGACAGTGATGCAGGAGGCCATCTCAGCCAGGCGATCTGAGGCACGGGTAGTAGGAGAGGCAGCCTATTACAGGTCACTCTATCATGATGCCGTACCTGCCGACCAGTGGCAGCCTGATTTTGAGAGAGGGGCTAGTTCCTAGACCACAGGTGGCAGGGCTAGATCAGAGAAGTCAATAGGGCAGAGCCGACCACCTCGAGGGGGTGACACAGGAGGAGTAGGACCCTCATAGCATGGCTTCCTGGATTTTGTATAGATATCCGATAGTTTGACAGATATGTGCAGATGATGCATTTGTACTAAATGATTCTATATGTATTTGGACTGTACAGACATTGATTCTTTTGTGATATATATACATGACATGAGTTGATGATTCTATATGTGTATGAGTATTTATGATGCATATGTATGGATTTTATATGATGCTTATGAGACTGACGTTTATGATGCAGGATGTGATGTATCTTTTCTATTTACTATATGATGCTTAACATGTGTGATGCAGATTGGCTAGCAATTATGAGACTTATGCATTATGATATGTATGTGCCCCTAAATGTAATGATGATGCTAAAAGGAACTAGATTATCTAATGAGCACTAAGAAACTTAATTTGACGAATAAACTAATGCAATCTATACTGAACCATTAATGTAACTTAAAAGGATGAAAAATGAACACTCCATCTAAAGATGCAACCGAATGAACATCTGTCAATATCATCATCCATAAAGATCCAGGAGCATAGCATATGAGGAGGACATAAATAGAACCTTGTCTCAAGCATGACTCAAATGAAACCCTATACTACATGGACCCTAACTAAGTGAAAACAAGGGATTCTGTTGTGTTTATATGGAGAGCACACCATTATTTTTATTTTGCAAAAGAGTGTATGTATTATATGCTATAGAAGCATAAATTTCCAAAGCCCCTTTGCGTAATTGCCCCCATTGCGGAAGGCATTAATATCTGAGACATACACACAGTAAAACCATAAAAGACAACGAAAATATGACAAACCAAACAAAAGAGACCACATGACCAAGTAGTCATTTATCTCACAGTTCCTGCCAAGAACCTTAAGTCTGGAAAAGTGAAAGTCCCCATATCACCTACAGGAAGGAGTCAACCTACGGGGAAATGTTGAATCAAGTGTTTTGTGATAATGTGATTGTGTGATTTCGGCAGGGGCTTGTGAAATGAACAAACTTCTCGAATCATAAGCCTCCAAAAAGTGATTTTATGTGTATCCAAGTGTGGTTACTATAGTAAGAGTGTGCAACAGAATGCGATTAAACAACCATTTGACAGTAAGTATGCAAAAATGGAAATGGAAAATGAGGCCTCGTAGACAAGAGGTCTTTTGTTGGGCTTAGCAATAAGCGAAAGACTAAGTACTACTCTGCACAAATGGAAAAGGGAATAATGGTAGGGCATGAAAGGAAGGGTTTTGAGAGACAAATGGATTGGCTTTTTTTTTTTTTTTTTTTTTTTGAGTTTTTTTAGGACTTTTAAAGATTGTACAAGATCTACAAATGCTCAAGCATAAAAATGCTTGAGATGCTGAATATTTACAGGTTCAGGGAGTGGATCCCCCTCAGGTGTAGCAATCTGATATGCCCCAGAACCATACTTGGCTGTAACAACGAATGGACCTAGCCAATTTGCTTCAAATTTTCCTTTCTTTTCACGGTTATGGAGATTCCTCATATTATGTTGTAGCACTAGATCACCCACTTCAAATTCTCTCGGCTGTACCCTCTTATTATATTGTACTTGGAGGCGATGTTGATACATGCGGAGGTGGTTAAGGGCACGGAGGCGTCTCTCATCAAGGAGTGCCAACTCTTGCAAGCGAGCAACTTGGTATTCTTCATCGGATATAAGGTTTTTTAGAGAGACTCTAAGGGAGGGTAACTCAATCTCAATGGGTAAAATGGCTTCAAAACCATAAATGAGGGAGAACGAAGTGGCTCCTATGGGGGTACAGATGGAGGTTCGATAGGCCCAAAGTGCGGGAGCAATCTGGAGATGCCAATTACGGCCAGTTGCATCAACAGTTTTCTTTAGGATTTTCAGGAGGGTTTTATTTGTGGCTTCAGCTTGGCCATTGCGCTGAGGGTAGCATCTGGTGGAGAAATGATGGGTTATTCCAAATTTTTGGCATAACGTGGCTACCTCTTGGTTTTTAAATGGGGTTCTATTATCCGAGATAATATCTTGAGGTATACCAAAGCGACAAATAATATAGTTTAGGATAAATTAAAAAATTTGCTTGCCGGTGATGTAGGTTAAGGGAATGGCTTCAACCCATTTTGTGAAATACTCAGTTGCGACAATAATATACTTGTGGCCATTAGAGGAATTAGGATACACTTGACCAACAAGATCAAATCCCTAGTGGGAAAAGGGCCATGGTGTGATGGTAGGTTGCAAGTCTTGGGTGGGAGCATGTATCAAATTGCCAAGCTGTTGACAAGGGATACATCTTTTCACAAAATGATATGCATCTGCTTCCATAGTGGGCCAATAATAACCTATCCTAAGAAGCTTTTTCGCTAATGTAAAGCCACTAGAGTGGGCACCACAAATCCCTTGGTGAACCTCTTCTAATGCCGTTTTGGCTTCATCTGAATTGAGACATCGGAGGAGGGTTCCATCAAAGTGTTTTCGAAAAAGGGTATCACCTATAATGGTATAGCGAGCGGTTCGACGAATAAAGGTCTTACTTTGGTTTGGAGTGAGGGTTATGGGAATAGTTTTATGACATAGGTAGGCAAAAATGTCAGCGTTCCATGGAGACTCAGGACCAACAATCTCACACACCACTTTAGAATCATTCTGCTCATAAGCAGGAGTAACAAGATTCTCAACGAGAAACTCACATTTTGGACTATATTTTGGCATGGCAATCATAGAAGCAATAGTGGCCATGGCATCTGCTACTTTATTGTTAGCCCTTGGAACTTGTTGAAAGACAATTTCTATAAAGTGTTGCTTAAGATTCTCAACTATTCGGCGGTAGGGCAACAATTTCTCATCTTTGGTATGATATTCATCAGTCACTTGTTTAATAACCAGTTGTGAGTCTCCAAAGACAAGAAGATTCTTGATATTCCATTTAATGGCTTGATGCATTCCTGTCACTAATGCTTCATACTTAGCTATGTTATTTGTACAAGGGAATGAAATTTTGTAGGACTTAGGAATTAAATCCCCTTGTGGTGTTACAAACAAAACTCCTGCCCTCGATCCCTTTTGTGTAAAGGATCCATCAAAAAATAGTTTCCATGATATACTAGGGGCTATAGTCATAGTGGTATCATCTGGAAAGTCTGCCACAATAGGGTGACTGCTTGGAAGAGGTACTTCAGCTAACTGATCTGCAATGACTTGTCCCTTAATAGCTTTACGATCCTTATACACAATGTCGAATTCACTGAGAATTAAGACCCACTTTGCTGCTTGACCAGTGAGGGTGGCTTTGGACAATAGGTATTTGAGTGGATCAATTTTGGCAATGAGAAATGTAGTATGATTAAGCATATAATGGCATAGCTTCTGTGTACAGAAGACTACGGCCAAACATGCTTTTTCAATAGGAGTGTAATTCAGCTCATAACCAACTAGTGTTCGACTGAGGTAATATATGGCTTGTTCATTTCCATTATCATCTAATTGTGCCAAGAGTGCTCCTAAGGCAATGGAAGTAGATGAAATGTACAAGATCAATGGTCATCCTGCTACTGGAGGGACTAAGACTGGAGGATTAGTCAAATATGCCTTGATTTGTTCAAATGCTTTTTGGCACAAGCAATCCCATTGAAACTGATTTCCTTTACGAAGCAAATGCTGAAGGGGATGAACTTTATGAGCTAGCTATGACACAAATCTTTTGATTGATTATAATCTTCCTTGGAAACTGTGAAGCTCTCTTAATGTGGAAGGAGGAGGCATATCCATGATGGCCTTTACTTTTGCAGGGTCTACTTCAATTCCTCTTCTGGATACAATGTAACCCAATAATTTACTAGATTTGACCCCAAATACACACTTTTTTGGATTAAGGCGCACTTTGTATTTTTCCAATCTTTCAAAAATAGTAGTAAGGACATCAATATGGGCTTCTCTAGTCTTGGATTTTCCTAAAATGTCATCAACATAGTCCTCCATTATGATGTGTAGAAGATCATGGAATATGGTAGTCATCGCACGTTGATATGTGGCACCAACATTTTTCAAACCAAAGGGCATGACTTGATAACAAAAGGTTCCCCAAGGTGTGATAAATTCCGTTTTATGTTGATCTTCTTCTACAATCCTGATTTGGTTATAACCGAAAAATCCATCCATTAAAGGCAACATCTCATGTCCAGCTGTCAAATCCACTATAATGTCTATGTTGGGTAGTGGAAAATCATCCTTAGGACATGCAAGATTTAAATCTCAAAAATTGAAACAAACACGAATGCCCCCAGACGCTTTTCCTACAGGAACAATATTAGAGATCCACTCAAGATAGTCAATGGGTCGAATGAACTTTGCTTCTAGCATCTTTTGTAATTCTGCCTTGACTAGAAGTGCTACCTTAGGATGCATTTTACGCAACTTTTGTTTTACTGGCTTAATTTTGGGATCAACTATCAAATGATGTACCACTAAATCTGTATCCAATCCAGGCATATCCTTATAGGTCCAAGAAAAGTTGATCTTTCCTTTCTTCAAGAATATTGTCATAGCTTTTTGTTTTTCAGGGCTCAAGGTGGCAGCAATGTAGGTAATCTGTGGATTATCTTCTGTTTCCAAGTTTATTGCAATAGTGTCTTCATTCAAAATGGATGACTTTTCTGGTGGCAAGGATCTGAATGGCAAATTCAATTCTCCCTCTTCTGGCGCCTCTACGAGTTTTTCACCAGAAGATGCATCCTTTATTTTATCTTTTTCCTCATCCAAAAGTGCCCTAGAAGGGTTTTCACTAGAGGATGTTTCTTTGATTTTTTTACTTTTATTTTCCTTTTCATTTTTGCGACTAAGAGAGTTGATTTGGCTACCAAAGTAGGCTTTTTCACCATATTGGATCTCATGCTCGTAATCTCGAAGATTCTTAAGGCCAAAAAGTGCCATCACTGCCTCATCAGACTTACAAATGTCCAGACTTGGTGGCGTATCCTGAAGGTCCCGTCTCTCATGTCAGGGTTAGTGAGAGGTAAATCCACGGATGAAAGGTCATTTATGTTAATGGTATGGACATGATTATTTAGGTCATCTTCGATGTATTGTAAAGGCACTTCGAAGAATTCCTCCTCTTCAGTCTTAGATTTAGGTTCGGCCAAATAGTTGTCAGCAAAGGTAACCTTAGGTTTGAGGGAACCCAAACCGCATCTTTTAGGATAGATATTAGCTTCTAAGGGTTGTCTAATTCAATTTTCATTTGGGCCAAGACAAGTACCATGATATCCCATGTTTTCAACAATGGGAAGTGCTTTGACATATTTGTCCTTACGAAACTCCACAGGTTCGTCTTTGCCATCATAATATAACCAATCCAAAATATTATCTTCCATGTGTTCATCACTAAGGGAACCCCAATGTTCAAATGTCATTTTGTTAACTTGCATGGTTTCCTTATTAGTAGAGGATGGAAATTGTGAAGGCTTTCCAAGGGAACGAGGGGAGAGTGGTAATTGTCCCACACACAAAGCATTTTCGAACTTATACTCTCCCATTCGCAAGTCAGTAAAGGTAGTCTTTTTCCCTGTAGTGCTAACTTTAACATCTTCAACTTTCTCTTTTCCTTTACAGGAATTTGAACTCTCATGGGCTTCTTCTGGTACTGTATGGGAAGCAGTTTCCTTAATGACAAGTGGCTTAAGTATGACTGCAGAAAACTCACTTATGGGACAAAGATTTGCCGAAGTACCTTCCAATCTTCTACAAAATTCAAAAGGTGTAGGATCCCCTGGAATTGTAACTTCTCGTCCTTGGTGTGGGAATTTCAAACATTGGTGATATGTGGAAGGCACTGCTTTGAGAGTGTGTATCCATGGTCTACCAAGCAAGATGTTATATGGCAAATCTAAATCTAGGACATGACATTCAGTATTGATAATGGCTGGTCCAACTTTGAGAGGTAACATAATAACTCCTTTTGATTCCCTTTCTCTTTCATCATATGCCTTTATAGTAATTCTTTTGCTAGAATCAAGGAGATCCTCTGGAAGTCCTAAGAAATGAATCATCTTTAATGTACAAAGATTTAAGCCGGATCCATTGTCTATGAGGACTCTTTTTATTTTATGTCATTGTATGAGAACTTCAATATGGAGCGACATATTATGGTTGGGATTGGGAGCTTGGAAATCTTTATCTGTGAAGACCAAATGTTGTTGAACGACAAGGTTTCCAATTATTGCAGTGAATTGGGCAGAATTAATATTATCAAGGACACGGGACTCTAAAAGGGCCTTTTCCAAGATTTCCTTATGTACAGGCGAGGTGGTAAGAAGCTCAAGGATGGATATTTGTGCAGGAGTCTTACCTAGTTGGGATAATACATCACTGCTGGTGGAGTGGACGGCGCAGCAAGCGCATGTGGAGCTGGTGAATTACTGTTATTAGGAGTAGCTACTTGCAAAGTGAGTCTTCCATGTCAAGTGGTTGCATCACAATCAGCTGCCTGTAAGACAAGGGTATTCACATGAGTGTCTACCCTTTCGATGTAACCAAACAAGGAATCAAAACCACATATATCATTGGTGTCTATTTTACAACACAAGGAGTCAAATCCTGATATGTGGTTAGTAGAGTAATCATAAGGTACAACGTTTGATGTGGAGGCTTGATTCATATTATTGTTTCCATCATTGTGATCGAGAAATGGCTTTTGAAATATTTTCAACTTAGCATTCTTAGAGGAAGGAACTCCTTCCACTTGAATTGCTCCATTATCAACAAGATTTTGGATAAAAACTTTGAGTTTGAAACACTTATTGGTATCATGTCCTTTGATGCGATGGTACTTGCAATACTCATTTTCTTGATACCATCTAGGTTTTGGTTGATTTTCATCAAAAGGACATGTATTAGGAAACACCATTAAGTTATGATCTACCACCTTTTGAAAGATGGCTTCCAATGGTTCACGAAAGTTGGTGAATGTCCTATTTCGGTCAAAATCATGATTGTAATTGTTACGTGGAAAGAATCGCGTTTGCTGATTGCCCTGGTTGTCTTGATTTGAGTTACTATTGTTACGGTTGCGGTAATTATTGTTGCTACCTCCTCGAAGGTTTTTGACATCCATAACACCATCGTGTACAACACCCTTATTCTTAGACCATGACCTAGGCTTGTTATCATTGTTTGATTCATTATGAGAAGATGAAGAACTATAATGTTTGATGGTGCCTTTTTCTAAAAGTCCACTTTCAAAGTTTTTACCCTTTTTGATCAAGGTAGGAAAGTCCTCAGGACTCGCCATTTTCAAGTGAAAGGACGTTTCAGGTATCAAATTTTTGATGAACATATCTACAAGCTGAGAGTCCTCAATTTTGTATGGCATACGACTAGCAAGATGTCTCCATATTTGCAAGAAATTGGCAAAAGTTTCTCCATTTCGTTGCTTAGTATTACACAAGTCACTTAATGAGACCTGATTGTCTGTGTTGTATGGGTACTGTGCTATGAACTTATTTGCCAATTCATCGAAGGTAGAATGAGAATCCTTAGGCAGATTTATGTACCACTCAAATGCAGGGCCTCCGAGACTTCGTGGGAAGAGTCTCTTAAGGTAATCATCACTGTATGCCACCTCTTGACACAAAATATAGAACTCCCTTACATGTGCGACAGGGCATGTTTTTCCCATATATTTGTCAAACTTTGGAATCTCAAAACCAACTGGGAATGGAGTAACAGGAACAGATTTATCAAAAGGACAAATCTCATCAAAAGACAAGTGTTTTACCCCTTTATTGTTTGTGCTGCGCACCTCATTTTGTAGTTCATGAATCATTTGAGTGAGATGTGTTACTTTAGAGTTCATTTGGGCTTGTGACTGCTGGGGTGGTGGAGTTGCTCCATTTGAACCACCTTGCCTATATGCACTTGTTGCATTTGGCGCGGATGTTGTTACCATGGTCATAGGCACATGCAACTGAGGTGAAGGTGTAGGCTGTGTAGAAATGACGATTGGTTGAGTTGGCGCTTGACTAATACCAAGGCGTCCTAAATTTGAAGTTGTTGAGATGTTTTGTGGAGTATTAGCATATGTGGAAAAATTTGATAGAGCATTGATGAATTGTTGATAGATATCAGGGTTGGTTTGAAGCATCGGTTGTGGTAAAGTGCTAGATGTGGGCATTGCACTAGTTGTCACCGTAGGTCCTTTTCCTTTGCTTGATGTTGGTATTGCACTTGAACTAGGTGCTAAGGGAGTGCCGCATTTCTTGACTTGAGTAAATAGGATGTTCTCATCAAAACTTGTAGGAATGTTAACACCATCCTTGATCAGATTTAAGAATATGTCGGTCTTGTTTTCCTTAATGGATTTCTCCATCATCTCTACATTGTAAGGGTCTGCAAGGAAGGTCTTAACCTCACTAGAAATATCACCAAAACCAATAGGGTCTTCATCTTGGTCTACTTCTTCATCATTATCACCTAGATTGCTATTATGAAAAGGTTGTTGTGGCTCTTGGATATTAGGCATACCAAGGTTCGGATTAGAGGGAAACACATCCCCTAATGAAGTTGCAACTGAGGGAGGAAGATTCTCCATTACTGATTGCTTTGTTGATTCCCACAAATGTGTTTTGGGGTTGAATGTAAACCTTCCTAATCATGTGTTTACCATACAAGAATGGCCAAATGATGAATGAAGGCTTATGAGAGAAATAGAAAATGAAAATGAGAGCTCTTAACCTTAGATGATCAGTGGGTCAACTATCCAAATTTGAACAAGAGACCTTAGTTTAGCAAGCAAAATGATATTGAAAGATAATAGTATCCTTTTCTTACCAAAGATAGTCAAATATGATCTTGTAGGCAAGATAAGACACCAAATGGATCACATACTATTTGGAGACTGACTTGTGGTCCCAAATAAGCGAGTTAAGATATTGAGTGAATTGCTTACTATTTGGAGATTGACTTGTGATCCCAAATAAGTAAGACTTGAGTATCCTTCTCTCACCAAAGATAGTCAAATATGATCTTATAGGCAAGATAGGGCACTAAATAGATTGCTTGCTATTTGGAGACTGACTTGTGGTCCCAAATAAGAGAATGTGATTAGGATAAGGTGTTTGCTTATGGATGTAAGGTCTAATGTCATGAGAAAAAGATGTTTCTAGGTTTTTAGCTCTCTTAGAAGGAAGTTTGAAGATGGGAGAAATGGAAATGAATAAGAAAGACGAATGTATAATGACCACTTGTACGATTGATTCAATTTTTGTTTACAGGAAATAAGAACCTTGGGTTTACACCTGGGAAAGCATACCAGTTTCAAAATTTTTTGTTATAGGTGATCCTATCATAACGGTCTTGCCTAGCTTCCTCTTTTTGAATGTCCTTGATCGCGTAGCTAAATTGTTTGTCATCGTGGTTTAGTCTCTTCCTTTCTTTGTAGACAAGGGGTTTGGACAGTTTCACTTTCTTATGCTTGGTTTGGTTGACTTTTTTGGTCATGGCAAGAACAAAACAAGGCTCAAACTTTTTGACATCAAAAATAAACTCAACCACAACTCAAAACATGACTCTAGTGCAAAAACTTCCCAAAAGATGACTATGAGTCAAAGAGACCTCACCTAACCTATCTTACTGCAAAGGTTCCCTCACAATTTCACTCATTTTTTTTTTTTTTTTGTTTTGTTTTACTTTTTATTTTTATTTTTTATTTTGATTATTTGAACAAACACACCAAACACAACAAAAATCCTAATAAGGCTGATACTAGGCTGTACAAGGCTTAGCTAAAGGGCATCCTCGATATACACTAGGTATGTGAGGCCCAATTCTGTAGATGAAAGGAAATACTGCCACACAGCCGGGGGGAAACGGTAACCCAATCTCCTCCTTCACTTCCCAAGGGTATAAGGTTCTTTGGAGCTTAGCCAATAGTGACAACATTTACACTTCCAAGAGAGGTGTCTTTCGATTCACCTCCCGATTTTTATACTCTGCCAGAACGCTAGAGTTGAGGTCATCCCAAGGGGTGATGAAATCCCCAAGCAGGCCTCCTAATAAAATGAAAAACAAATCCACTTATTTCTTGTGCACCCAAGGTCACCCAAAGGCACGAGGGGAGAGAATACATAAGTGGATTTGGGGTTTAAAAGACACTTGTTCGTTATCCACAAAAATTTAGGTTTGCTACTCTAATTGAAGACACGCGTGTTTAGAGCATACAAGGTTCTTTCCAACTTTAAATAGCAGCAAATAAAATACTAAAAGAAAATGCTGAAATGAAATTAATTTTCCTTAGGGCTTTTGATGTGTGTTCATTTTAAAGCCCAAATCCAAATGTGCTCTATACTAAATGTACCCGTTTAAAACGCTCCAATTTCAAATATGACCCAGTCTTTTGCACTTTAGTTCATCCTCTAACACAAATCCTCGACCTACAAACTCACAAAATGCTTTAGAAAATTGTTAACTATTAGTTTAAACCACAACAGTCGTAAACGCTAATAATCGAAGACGCTAAAACATGAAGATGACAAAGCATAGAGCGCAGACGACAAAAGCACAGAGCGCAGACGCTAAAATGCAGAGCGCAGATGCTAAAATGCAGAGCGTAGACGCTAAAATGCAGGGCACAGACGCCAAAATGAAAATTGCAGACGCTAAAATGAAAAGCAAAGACGCTAAAATGAAAAGTGAAGACGCTAAAATGAAAATCAGAGATGCCAAATTCAAATCGCAGACAACAGAACACAGAGCGGAAATGACAAAGAAATAAGCAGAAACGACAAAACCCTAACGCAGACGAAAGAATAAGTAATGCGCAAACGTAAAAAGAAAAGAACCTAATTTTTTGACGGCGATGCAAATGCTTGTTCTCAGAGATGCTGATCTGCGGAGACACTAATATGCGTAGACGCGCAACGCAGACGACACTGCGACTATTAGAGACGACAAAATGCTAATCTGAATTGCAAAAAATTGTATTAGCGGACTTCTGAAGCGAGATCAGGGACGTGGGTCCCACCGGGCATGCCAAAATGTGTGCTGGAAAAATGTGAAAATTGCTGGAAGCCTAAGGAATCAAGCTAATCTAAAAGAAATTCACAAAAGCAACTAACAAACCAAAATTCCAACCACCTTTAATACTCAAGAAGGGCAGCTATGTGTAGCCATTGTTGGTGTATCCTTGATGGAGGGTATGTTTGGTATGCTCTCACAAACACAACAATAAGTAAATCCCTTGTGTGGAAGTGCAAATGTGAGTGTGAGTGCAAAGTGAATGTGCAATATGATCCTAGACTATATGAAAAGACAAATACATTCAAGTTATGACTATGGAGGAAGTCACACTCAAAGGTACTTTATGATGCAATGAATATGAAATGATGAAAACTATCAATGAATGCAAGGTATAACTCAAATAAAATCTAAAACTAGAATGTAAACTAAATATGCAAGATGCAAGCTACAACTAGAATGAAAGCTAAATTAGAATGTAAAATAAATATGCATGCACAAAAAAAACTAAGATGCAATACAAGATGTAAATCTTACCAACTATCAAATCATTAAGATGCAGCCTATGAACTCCATATGAAAATGTACCTATAATGCAAGCTCTCAATGTGGTGATTCTAGACTCAAAGCGATGACGTATCAATGCAATCCAATAATCCTCTATATGCAATGCTTGAGACAAGGCTTCTATTTAAAGACTCTCAGGAAACATCTAGGGGTGTCTAGAAGATACGGATAAGGATAAGGATAAGGATTAAGCACCTTATCTCC
This sequence comes from Cupressus sempervirens, assembly GCA_028749045.1. NCBI lineage: Eukaryota > Viridiplantae > Streptophyta > Pinopsida > Cupressales > Cupressaceae > Cupressus > Cupressus sempervirens. The sequence continues at coordinate 266,038,970 of CM053793.1, forward strand.
TTATCTCATAGCCTTAATTGGGAGGATAAAATGATGAGGTGGCACATGTGTGTAGAAAGTTCTCAAGTTGTAGACACCATGTGCTTAAAAGATGTGCTGACAACTCATATGAATGCACGTACCTCTAGGCAGTTTGAATAAAGATTAAATTAAATAAAATTTAATTTAATCAAGGTCTAGAAGAATTAATGGGAACATGGAGGATTTTAAATAAATAAAATTTATTCAAAAAAAAAAAATACGTGGAGAATCATGTGTTAATTAAATTAACACATTAGAGCTAGAAGTATTTAAATTAAATTTAAATACTTAGGCAAAAATGAACTTATTTAATTAAAATAATTAAATTAAATAAGTAGAGGAATGCAACTAGTATTAATTAGATTAATATAGTCATTTAGGACAATTTTTAGTGTATACACTTGTTCACACAAGACACTAGTTCAATTGCCTCATCTTCATTAGATTCATCCTTCATTGCAACATAGACCACTTCATCATCATGATCATTAGATCCATATTTTGTTTCCTCTTTATCAATGTAACAAGACTTCTTGCCTTTGTCTTTGTAGTCTTTGCTGTCTTCATCTCTTCTACTTTTGTACTTGTTAACACCTCTATAATTCTTCTTTTCTGGACATCTAGAAACAATATGACCAACCTCATCGCAATTAAAACACATGATAGGTAACTTACCTTTAAACTTGTCTTTACCTCTGTGAAATCTCTTTGCTAATAGTGCTTCAAGTTGATCTATAACTTCCTCATCTGTGTCACTATCACTAGACACATATTTTTCCTTTTTCTCCTTCTTCTTCTCACCAGGTTCTTTTCATGACAACTTATATTTAAAAGCAAATTCAATATTTTCAAGTTTATAATTATCAAAGTTAGATAGCTCAAAATAAGTGATCCTACCTACCAGAACTTCAAGAGTTAGATCATTCCTACAATACATCTCAGTTCTTGTATTGCAGAAACTCTAATAGCATAAATAGGAAAAAATGTTCTCAAAACTTTACTTAGTACAATATCATCATCTATTTTACTAGAAGCTCCTCTTATTTCATTAACAATATCTTTTATCCTAGAGCATGTTGAGTAGTATTCTCACCTTCTTACATTCTCATATAATTGAAATTGCCTCTGAGACTTTCAGCTTTGGCTCTCATAACATTCTTGTCACCTCCAAAGATAGTGTGTAGAGCATCCCACATTTTTTTTCCACTATCACAACCTTTGATATCATCAAACTTGGCATAGCTTAGGGTAGAGGCAATCTCCAACATTGTCTAGTTGTGTTCATTCTTCTTTTTTAGATCTTTAGAAGTTAGGGCTCCAGTAGGATCAACATGCTTAATAGTAATGGTAGATTGTGCATGATCTCGAAGACCTCCTAGGTGTAGTTTCATTAGAATTTTCCATGTATGAAATTTATTCCTATTAAGCTTGGGTACTTCTCTTTTTGACATCTTGATCTTTTTGCTTCTAGTACCTTCAAACTAGTCCTCTTAAGCAGATGGCTCTGATACCAATTGTTGGAATTCTTTAGAATAATTCAGAGGGGGGATGATTCAATTATCCAAGGTCCAGATGTACAAATTAAAATTTTCATAGCTTAGTGAACCCATATCCATAGAAAATTTTCATCATGCATGCATCCATTACATTATGCAATCACTTAAACTTTTAGGTTACTATCAAATCAATTTACTAAAATGTAAACATGAAATATAAAAGATTCAATAACACATTTGACACAATGATTTAACATGGAGACCCAATTTGGGAAAAACCCACTAGTAACATGCTATTCATTCTCACTCTTTTGAAGTGATACCCTATGAAAGGAAAATCCTATTAAAGGTTACAATGCACAATGTTAAATGTGATCAAGTTAAAGGATTTCAATCACCTTATTAGGAGTGAGCCTTGCTAGAGGACTTGAGATCATTCACTTGGAATGTCACCCAATTAAAGGATTTACAAATGACTATTAGGTCAACCTTAATCCAAAGGATTTATCCTAGAATGATATAATGATTAGAGAGTAACAGTAAGGTTTGATCTGATAACAACTTACAACACACTTGCAAATTATAGATCTCTATTTTAGTCCTCCATTCCACTTGGCTTTTACACTCTTCAACTCTGATAGCTTGTTCATCCTTCAAGTATTCATACCCTTAAGCCTTCTTTCTTTGCTTTCTAATGTTGTCTCTTTACTTAGGTCAATGAATGAAGCAATAACCTACATTTCTTGTCTTTCTTAGGTTCTTGCACATGGCAACCCTTGCTTCAGACCAAACATCTCTATAAATAGAGAATTAATATTTTTTTTATTTAACCTCCATCACCTATTTTTAGGTTAGATTAGGTAGGATTCAATGAATCTACCCCTCATTTAATTTCATTCTCTTCTAGAAACTTCTCCTTTGATCCTCTTCAAATTCACCTCAAAATGGTTTTCTATGGATTCTATGCCACTAGCTTATCAACCTTATCTTCCACATGGTTCACACAATCAAATAACTTAGACTTGTCAGCTAGATTCATCAAATTCTTGATCTTTCTCATAATGTTGACACTTGACATTAACTAACTTCTAATGCTTGGCACATACTATATTGCTCAACATCTATTGTCAAAACACTTGGCATGAACTAAAGTTTGTGGTTCTCAGCATCAACTAAACTTTACTTGGCTTACACTATTTCACTCAACTTACATTGAAATTGACTTTTCTTGGCTCTAATTGATTTTCTTCTCAGCTTTCACTAACTTTTCTCAACACCCACTTCGCAGAATGTTAAGATTGGTAGATACAATTTGTTTAACTTGTTCTTCTAAACTTAATTAGTGTAACTACCCTTTGCAACCTTAAATAGATTATCAATGCACTATAATATCACTATCTTAACTTATTCTTCTACTCCTTTTCATACCATAATTGAACCTTTTCTCTAGGTGCTATTGTTACCTTCTTTGATCAAATTCTCTTCATCAATCAAATAAATGATAGTACTTAAATCATATAAGCAACTGTCTAACCAGCAACCAACAGGCTTGATATTTGTGACAAAAAAATGATTGAAACACATTTATCATACTTTTATCAATTTTTTTTGAACATAAACCAGTTTAGTATTTGATTACTCGATCCATATTGCAATGATCAATCAATATAGATGATTTTACTAACATTTGACACTAACTATATAAATGATTCTTTTGCACTAGTCTTTACATATATCTATTCTTATGCATCTTTACTTATGCCAATATGAACTTTAGCTCATTTTATATTCAAAATTGTTGTAAGATATTTCATTAAATATGTAGTTCCTTACATACCTATCTTGATTAGTTTGAAATGATATGATCACATCCTCCATTAGATTGGGTGATCTCAATTCCATTCATTTCACTGTTTCCATCTTCTACCTTTTTCTTTAAGGTTTTTTTCATCTCCTTGTTTGTTCAATGTCCACTTTTCCTTTACCCTTTGTGTGATTATGATTTACTATTGGTACTTGGGTTCTACAATTTTTTCTTGAATGTCCAAACTTTTGAGATTTGGAACATATATTGTTAGGTGCATAATTATGCCTTATGTTAGTCCAATAGGGCCTTATTTATGATTTGCATTCACATGCTCTATGTCCAAACTTTTGATGACTGTAATAATAGCCTTCAAATCTAGGTGTAGTATATGTGTTCTTTATTCTCGATCTACACTCATGTATTTGATGTCCTTGATTCTTATAGTAAAAACAATAACCAGTAAACTTAGGTTTAGGGTTTTACATACCATTTTTTTTTTGTAGATGTTTGTAGTGTGACCAAGTTTTCCAAAATGGTAACATGTTGGCTTTCTTTTTTACTTTGCATTCCTTAGTTCTCCACTCTTGGATGATTATCCTTACTCAGTAGATGAATGTTTCTTTGCATGACCTGATCCAAAAGTGATGCTAGATGACTTAGGCAATCTCATTAGTTATTTAAAGTATTTCATTGCTTCATTAGGCTTGTTCAAATTTTCCACAAGTTCTTTCTTAGTCTTCAGTTCATTCCTTAATAGATCATTCTGTGATCTCAGATTTTCTATGTCCACATCCTTTATGTTCAACTCCTCATTCACAACCATTAGTTGATTCATCATGTCTAGTTGAGTGTTTGTAAGGTTTTTCACATCAGATGACTTTCTTCAAGTCTAATTATCATTTTCCTTTTGTCTTCCTTAGTGACAAACTTGTCTTCCTCAACTTTATTCTTTTGTTTGGTTACTTCACATAGCCTTACTGGTTGCATCTCGTGTTCCCTTTTTAGTCCTCTGGCTTCTTCATTTAGGATACTATTCTTTCCTCGTAGACCTGTAATGGCTGCATCACTCTCACTTGGATTTCCAGTTTCAAATAGTCCTTAATGAGTGTCAACTTCTTTGTAATTCAACTCATTTAGCTTAACTCCTTTATCATTTTTAGGGATTTCCTCCATTCTTATCTTTCTACCTCAAGTTGCTGCAGTATGAGATGGATGTCAATCACTTGATTGTCAATAACTTTTTCCAAATTGTAAGCCTCCATTTCCATGATCTAAATTCCCAAGTTGTTAGACTTTTTCAAGGGAACCTTCACTCTGATACCAATTTTTGGAAGTCTTAATTGGGAAAATAAGATACTAAGAGGGGTTGAATCAAGATCTAAAACACTTTTCCCTTTTAACAATACTTTAGTACATTCACCATAGTTGCCATATCATATCTAATGCATGCATACCATAACTTGTCAAATCAAAATATAGTAATATGTAGATCTAATCTATCAATCACATGTAAGAAATGTAAGCACATAACACAAAGATTTGGCTACCCATATACCCTCCAAGGTGAAGGTAGAACTATGTTGGGGATGACACCCACAAATCTTCACTACTACACTAATAAAGTTAACTTGTTAGTGTAGACACCTAAAAACCTTTAGAAAATAAAGTATTTTTATTTTCTGAAAAATTCTTGATGACATCATCATTTATTAATTAATTAATTATTTAATTAATTAATTATTTATTTAATTAATTAATTAATTTTTATGCCATTAAATCCCTTTATCTTAATTAAAAATATTTAATTAAGGAATTCCTCCCAAAAATGTTTAAATCTTATTTAAACATTATTTCCTTATTTATTAATTATTTAATTAATAAATTGACCAAAAAACCCAAAATAAATAAAAAAATTATTTTTTGCCCAAAACTTGGACAATTTCCTTAAGACCACTAACCTCTTCCAAAATCTTCTAATCCTTCTTTAATTTTGATTAAAGGCTAATCCCATCATTTCCTACCCCTAATCCCAACTCAAAATATTTAATTAAGATTAAATATTAATCCTCATGTTTATTAAAAAAGTTTTAATAAATATCTCCTCAACCCAAACCCTTGAAATAAATAAATTTTTATTTATTTCCTAAAAATCTAATTTATCCTCATCCTAAGAAGTTCTAGACTCTTCTATAAAGTCTTCATCCTCATCCTAAGAATTTCTAGACTATTCTAGAAAGTCTTTATCCTCATCCAAAGTCTAGACTCTTCTAGAAGATGTCTTTAAACCTAATCTTAATCCCCTCCTAACCTTGTCACATTCCCTAAACATGGGTTAAAACTTACTAACCCAAGCCAAAGTTAACAAATATCTCCTCCTTCAACCACCCTCATTAAATGGCATCCACTTGCCTATCCCTAAGCTAATCCTAAACCATCCTAATCCATCCTCTAATCATTTGCACAATCCTAAGCAAGCTTAAAACCTTCCTAATCAAGCCCAAGTCAAAATTCCTCTCATCTCCTTCAAAATATCCCAACCATAAAACTTTATGAAGCCCACTAGGCCATAAATCACAACTACATCTGAGGCCACTTTTTGACCATTATTGGTTGAAATTTTGACTTACATTTCGACCAATCTTCGACCAACGTCGACCAAGTCATTGGTTGAAATTTTTCTGGTCGAAAGTTCGACCAACATAATAGTTGGTCGAAATTTCGACCACTATGTTGGTCAAAAAAGCCTCCATAACCGAAGTGAAAGTTTTCCTAGAATTGGTCAAAATTTTGACCATTAAAGTTTTCCTTTTCGACCAATATATGTAGAAATTTTGACCATTAAAGCTAAAAAGTTCGACCAATGAAGGTAGAACTTTCGACCAAAATAGGTAGAAATTGTGACCAATAAAGGTCGAAAAGGTTGACCAACAAAAGAGGGAACGTTGACAAGGAAAGGTAGAAATTTTGACCAAAGATGGTCAAAAAGTTTGACCAATGAAGGTAGATAATGTTGGTCAATAAAGGTAGAAATTTTGACCAATGATGGTCGAAAAGTTTGACCATTGAAGGTAAGAAATATTGACCAAGAAGGTAGAACTTTCGACCAATGCAGGTCGACAATTTTGACATCTGAAGGTAGAAATTTTGACCAATGAAGGTAGAAATTTCTACCAATGCCTGGGTGTAATTTTTTTTTAGGCATTTTATAAAACAGTTCACATGCTTTCCCTATGATATGACATTTTGCATGCATCCTGCAATGTCTCATCCAGCTGATGATGGATTACGGAGAGTGATCTGAAACGATGATGCTAAAAACCATCACAATAAAATCCAAAATGAACTTGCATTACAAATGGATTGTGGAAATCTGATATTGTTGATTTTGCATGCATGTCTACCAGGACAATCACAACTTAAACATGCATGCAAAATCTACAATATCAAATTTCCACAATCTATTTGTAATGCAAGTTTATTTTTGATTTGATTGTGATGTTTTTTAGCGTCATCGTTTCAGATCACTCTCCGTAATCCATCATCAGCCGGATGAGACACTGCAGGATGCATGCAAAATGTCATATCATAGGGAAAGCATGTGAACTGTTTTATAAAATGCTTGAAAAATATCGACAATAACTAATCAAATTGTCATAATCACTGACAGTAACTAATATGCTTCTTCATTAATATGCCCGATAAAATAACCAAACTTGGCAACTATGCACAACAACTTATATGCTAAAAGGAAATCATTTAGGAGATACAATATTTGAACATCCATATGTTAAGATTCTACAATAAAACATCACTTCCTTGAGTTTGACAGTTGAAATTAAGTTTGTCATCCTCTCTACAGTATGTTCTGATGGCCTGCACATCCACAAAAGTTCTAGCATCTCGAATTTGTAGAATAAGAATTGTCTCATAGCAAATGGACATGATTGACAATAAATCATCATATAAAAATACTCCCGTGTGAAGCATGAATAGAAAAGGAAATGAATAGTGTGATAGGGAAGAGAATTCAATAATAGAGGCTAAGTATACTTTATTTTCTAAGTATACTAACTTCTGCTAATTCTACTAACTGCTACTGATAATGGGGCTCCAAGACTACCACTCCTTGTCCATGCTTGCATTGTATTATTCTTAATGAGAAGGGTTCAAAAAAGAAGATATTCCATCCAGGTAGACCAAAAGGTCAAAGGAATAACCTCCAACTCGAGCACCTGAAACAACACAAACAAAACTGAAGTAACATAACAAAGTAGAAAGTCTACATGTAAAACTGAGCAAATAGAAGCTAGCAACAAGTATGTAAGGAAGGTTTGGGTACTCCTAAAGCAATCTCTCCATGTAGATAAAAATGTTCCTAGTCTAAAACTCATGGACATGTAACAAAGATTTTGGAACTATTATCCCTTGCTTAGCCACCTCAAAAGCATGCATACAAGTGGCTTTGTCAACTGGCCTTTTCCTTCACTTGATCGTACACTCTTTGTATTCTTTTCCTTTTATGTTCTTGGCTATTTGGATATCTATGATAGCTTGAACTTCTTTTCTCTTCAGGGGCAGTTATCATACCCAACTTTTCTTGTAACCTTTTGAAGCTGCTCCTTGTTTTCACAATTTTGTTCTTGCTAACAATAATATGAATCAATATAATGATAATTGGTGATATATCCATACCAAAAAAAAGGACCAAACTAAAGTAATACATTGAAGTAGAAAATCTACACCTAAAACCGAGCAAATAGAAGCTAGCAAGAAGTAAGGAAGGCTTGGATACTCCTAAATCAGCCTCTCCATGTAGATAAAATATGTCTGTGTCTCTAAATCTCTTGAATCTAATATAGCCAAATCACAGATGAGAACTGAAGGCTCTTGCCACTGGGAGAATAAATCAACAGACATTAAGAGGTCAAGGGAATCAAGAGAGAGCTTAAATGATTGTGTCGAGCAATTGGAATCTTAAAAAACTAATTAAATATAATACTATGTAAATGTTTATCAAAAAATATCATTACCATTTGAAGATTCTTTTTTATAGCTATAAGAGAATAATAACATTGGATCATAACTCATAAACGGTTGTGAAGCCAGCTCCACGACAATGAAAATCCATACAAGCTAAATTTTAACCTATAGCTTATTCATATTTTATTCCATGTATTTGAATATTCCTATTGCTATGAACACATGTGAATTGCAAACAGCTAAACAAGTTCCTAACATGTTTCCATAATTAAGAATTGATGTACATGGCCTTATATTATTATAAAGGCTTATGATCATTTCTTTTTTTGGAATTGTACTTTTTAAAAGAGTATTAATATCTATAACTATCTAGTGGATTTTTTAATTTTTTAAGTGATGAGGAAGGCCCAATTCTTCAAATCAAAAATCTTTTGTAGCTACCCTATACCACACAACCTAGCATAACCAAAGAATGGATATGGATCCTTGCAAAAGACCACCTTCATTTATTGAAAAAAGAACAATTGATATTAATCATTAGAAAGGACTGAATTCACTAAATCATATTAACGAAGTAGAATTTTCTAAAATACAATGTTGTTTCACATGATGATACTTTATATAAAAACCCTACTCAAATTATATTTTCATCTAATACAAACTAATTCAACTCTCTCTACCTCAAGAAACTTGAAGTCTGGTTGAAGAGTGAAACAGATTCCTTCTTGAGTCAGCAATGAGCGAATAACAAGAGAAAACCTTTCAGGTATGCGTATTGGATACTGGTACATGAGTCTGTTGAATTTTTCTACAAATAGAGACTACACATTAATTTCATTAAAAATGAGATTGCCAATAGGAGTTACAACACATGAAAATTAAGAGAATAAATATAAGACTAAAGAGAGTGTAGGACATGAGGATCACTCTTTGCAATTCTAAATAATATCTTTTGAATTAAGAAATTGATCTCTGCTTCATCAAGAAATATTAGATTGCTTCTTTCTTTAATCATTGATAAACTAATAGAGCCACCCAGAAAAGAAATATGAGGACTAACATATAGAAAGAACTCAAATGTTAGAGAAAAAACCAACTATTTATGACTAAACAACTCAAAAAAATTCAACACAAAACTTTGGTTTAGAAGATAAAATCATACCGATTAATGCATCTTATGCTTATACACTTTGAATTGTTGAACACACTAACTATTCAACATTAGGATGTAAAATTTAGATTAAGATCACCAAAATCCAAGGAACTTAACATTAGGTGACTACAGGTAATGTCAAAATACAAATTCAATGATCCACTAGAATAGGATCTCAAAAAGATAGGCAGGTATGATGTAATATTTAATTTCTACATATATAACTATATCCTGAACCAGTTTGTTATTAACATAAATATTAAAATTTCACCTGAAAAAAAAAACTGTATCCCGAACCATGTCTAATTCAAAGGATATCATCATTGAATATTTGAATCAGTATTGACATTATGAAAATCATACATGCATCCTTAGAAGATTGCACCCTCCTTTCCTTAGTTGATTTGGCGAAGCAAGGACTGGTTGAGTTTCACCTCACCATCATTGATATCTTGCATGTTGAAGTGGTCATAAAACTCGCATCAACAGGTACATTTCCCTCCTAAAGAACCGATCACCTTTTACAATAGGATTTAATCAAACCTAAAGAATGAACCTAACATGGATCACTCCAAAAATGATAGCTTGTTTACAACTTTGATAAGCAAGAACTCCATGAAACTATCTCCATGACATTGTAGATAAGTTATAACAATGAGGAATTCACTGAGCCATTTAAAGTAATAAAACAAATCACCATCCTTTAAATATGAATTATTTAGGGCAATGATCCTACATGTATCAATTTTTAAAATATTAACAGAACCCTACGAGAAGTACAACTACATAATAATGAAATTAATTGTCATCATTTTCACATCATAGGGACATACTCATGACACTCCCATTACTCTTGGAAACAAAATGCATATTTGTCTCGAATTTTTGAATTTTTTGTTGTTGACTGGAACAATGTGCAGATATTATTCAGCCTTTAAATTCTTACAAAATTAAATAATATAATGCATTTTTTTTTTAAATATGGAATCTTTGCTCAATTCTCACCATCAATCACAATAAGTTCCCTCTAGTATTCACACAAGGAATACAATGGAAGAGGACACATTTGATGTCCATGCTGCTGACATCAACAGGCATATAGTCTGGCATTGACACAATGTCCATATTGGTGTGCATCTAAAACCATTCACATTCTATAAAAGGAGATTCTGCATCACTACATAGAGTAACTCAGAGAAACTAAACTAAACAAATCCAAGGGTCTTTTTTAATACATTGAAGAGAATAGAGACACTCCTAATCTATTCTTGTTATTGAAGAGTACAATATAGACAAAAAATGAAGCTATGGTGCAGAATTTATGTAGAAGATACTGACCTGATGTTAATTATTTATTCACAAAGTGCTCTAGTCGTCAATATCCTTAAGACTGAATCATAAGCATTTTTGTAGTAAAATCATGCATCTAGAATTAGAAACAAAACAAATTAGAGAAAATGTCTTGTACCCTAGATAACTATAGTGCCTATTTGCAAAAAAAAAATATTGTAAATTACGATTTTGTACTAGACCATGTTGATTGTTGCATAACAAGAGAGTTTTTTGAGTTTCTATCAGCACTCTAAACTGCAAGTTTAAGTCAAGGAATTGCTCATCTGTCTCATATAATTCATCTGATGTCATATTATATATCATAAACACAATCTTATATACCCTTGTATTATTTACACATTTCTAGAACTAAGAAGTTTTTTAGTGTCTTGAGCTATAGATAGAGTCAGTTTTTATCATGCATCAGACAATCAAATTTTAGTTGAGCCATGGACAAAAGCTATTTTTATTCACGAATCAATCTAGATATTGTGCCAGATATCTTTTGAATGGCAACCATTTCTATGAAAGAATTTGAGCATACATAAGACTTGCACAGGGGAAGCTAAAATGAAAAAATCCAGTTGATGCTTAAATGTTTAGGGAATAATCAATGGAACAATGAAAGCACCCACAAGGCCAGAAAATTGATACGGGCATTGGAAATATAGGATACCAGATATCTTGGTTCTCACAATGTAAACCACTTTAATGAAAAAATTTAGTAGTCATTAAGTTTTGCAGATAGAAAGCTGATAAGAATAATATAATTGATGTATAAATGCTTGCAAAGTCGAAGGATCAATAAAGCACCTACAAAGTCAGAACAATCATAAATGATAGAATAAACATTAGAAATAAAGGTACGATTAAGTAAAAATTTTCATTACATCTCATATAGCAGATTCAAAATTATAGCCCATTGATATATCAAAGACTTCAAAAATAATTTGGCATCAACTGTACAAATTATTTGGGTCACCAGCACAGAAAACAATCTTTTCATTAAAAGAGTTATTTGAGCTTAAAAAGGCTAGTTATGACAACATCAAAAGATATAAATGAGTTAAGGTCTCTAATAAAACAACTAGTAGAGATATCTGTTATTAAATATGAAGATATTCAAATTGTATAATTGAACAAGTTAATCCTGAATATAATAATATTACATTTCACTTGGTATGCTTATTTCAGAATTGTTCGATACTATGGTTTCTACTCTCTAGTAGAAGAAAAAAAATTACTTAAGATGAAATCCAACAAGATGTAGGTTTTGGAAGAGCAACTAGAAAAAAAGTTGGCAAGAGTGGGCATTAAACTTGCACCATGAACACTGATAGTATTTACCATAGCATGCTAATTCAGAGATTATCAAGAGTCAAGGGCAAGTCAAATTATTACCAAAAATTGCATAGAATTGTCTCTAATTTACAGTGAATACTGACTAATATTCTTAAGTTTAGTTTGAGGCTTGAGAATTAGAAGTATTAAAAGAATGAAAACAAACTAGGAAAATTGATGATCTACAATAATGAAAATTACTCGAAAGCCAAATGAGACAAATTGCAGTAAATTGCAAGGGTTGGAATAAGTGTTGATAAGTTTACCAGTAACACTCCTAAAATTAAAGTCAGCGAGTCCTTTCCCAATAGAATTTTTCCATATTGCTTCTAATGCTGGAACAATAGGAGCTACATCTGTACCAGGAGCCAGAAATCCCAGCCTTGTAAAATCATTTGCCATTTCTACATAATCTTCATTTACAGCATGGACAACTGCATCGATCAAGATTTGTTTATTTTGCTGAGACAACACAATCAAACAAGAGATATTAATTCATTGTTGAGCAATAAATACACCAGTTATCTCTCCTCTCTCAGACAAGTATAAAATTCAGTTGGTTTCAATTCTACAGATCTAAAAAATACCTTCTAAGACTTTCAGTTAAATCAAGCCACATATAAGATATTCTTGAGCCAAAACCGGAATTAAGTTGAGAAAAACAACAAGTTCTATGGAATTTTAATAGACTAAACTTTCAAACTGCTACAAAATTATCCTAAAAGCAATGTTGGTTGAAGCTCCAAATTGCAAGAAATTGAAAACAGATGCCTTTCTAGCTCAAAGATGCAAGTGATTACTTGAAAAATAAATTATAATTCATTCCTTTACTTGATTATTTGTGAACACTAAAGGAAAGATTATAGAAACCTTTCTATGATGCTATAAATAAATTAAAAATGAAAAAAGCATCCCCAAAGCATTTGGATGAATTTTGGCATTAAAAATCAGAAAAAGAAAACACTTCTTTCTTAGAATTCTCTTTGCCAAAGTAGCAATATGGCAGGGGGGGGGGGAGGCACAAGGTTTAAATTCATGTCTGTGGACAATAAGATTGAAATGAAGTTCTGCATGGGAAAGGATTTGGCAATAAAAAGGCTCGAAACTTAGAGGAATGGATTAAAATATTTCTTAAAATAGTGAAAATTAAATATGATACAATACATCCATTTAGACAATATGATTTTATCTTTTCTTCCTGTCACTTCTTAAATTTCCATTGGTTGATTGCTTGGGCATAACCCACATCCATCTATGCAAATTTTGAAATTTGGAACTTATACATATTATGGTGTTATGACAATATGATATTATGATGAATTTGTAATATCTTAACATTTTAATTTTCAACTCTCGACCATATGAGAAACCTACAATTTTTTAATATGTCAAGCTTACAATTTTCAATTTATCACCTCAAACCAATACACCATGTCATGATATCTTAGCTCTATTATTTGAAGCCCCTAATCATATGGAATGTCATGACATCGTAATAGTCAAACTCTATCCTTCTGATCTTATGGCTATAGTGTAGCATCTTACATCTTCCTCCTTAGTGTCCTGACCTTATGATGAGCCTCCTGTAGATGCCACATGGCACTTCCTACTGCAAGCATTTCATTGGTCAAAATAATCATTTAGTCATTGCCATTCAATTGGCTAGAAGGGTAGGCCCGTCCACATGTGGGCCAAAAATCATGATTGTCACTATTTTTCAAGGGTAAAACATGAGGTTTTACAAAGCAACTATGCAATATACTTATCCCAACTCCAGAAAATTCATAGATTCATCATATTTTGTGTCTAATTAGACAAATCCATCATCAATTTCATCCTACGAGGAATTTTGATATGAAACCCCCAAATTCAAGCCTTAAAACCCTCAAAATCAAGGGTATCACCAATCTAGGTCAAGCAAACACTTCCAGGATCTAAAAATTAGGATTCACCATCCACTCATCATTTCTTCAAAGAATATCAAATAAAAAGTATACCTTGTTAAGCTAGATGTACGGCTGCATAACACCTAGCACTCATTTCGGTACCCAAATTAGTCGTTCCAGCACTCAACTTTGCATTTCATTCACAATAACTTGCAAATATTCACTTTTCTTGCATATTAGAGGTTAGTTGGGCATGTTAGTGCTATGGGTTCCATCCCAAGAAGCAATAAAGAGTACACATTGGATGGAACCCTTATTTCTTCATGTTAAACTAGGCAAAACTGTGACTTTTGGCGTGACAGCAACAATAAAGATTTAAACATGTTAATAAATGTATTAAATCTGATTCAAAGTCTCTTGATAACACTTTCCCAAAATGAATGAAAGATTACACCACCAAAATATGCTTCAAATGTGCAAGAAAACTCAAAAATTTTATTCAATTCTTGGCTGTCCGTACAATTTCTATACTATTCCATACATACCAATATAGACACTAGTCATATTAAAAGTAATTTACTTCAGGATTAAAGATGATTGGTGATCAAATGTGTATGGGGGGATCAATTATGAAGTGTTTATGCAATTATTTTGTTCTGGTGATATGGTTAGAGGTCCTGTTGAACAGGCCCAAGATTAGTGACCCCAAAACCAAGGGTTTGGTGGCAAATGTGTTGTGTAAAGGGTAGAACCCTAAAATATTGAAAATCTATTGTTTCTCAACCCCTAGAAGGACTGTTTCACCCTTTCGAATCGTAGGGTTCAGTGGAGTTGTGGGTTGCTGTGTAAAATTGGAGAATTAGGCCTTGTGTGGATAGGCTAGGGGTAGCAGATCTTGGGTATGGTCCAAAAGGGTTGATATTGAAACTTAGGGAGGATGTATAGATCCCAAAAGGGTATCTTAATCAGGTTTTAGTTTCTATAGCTATTTGGGAACTATTGGAGAGAAATCCAAATTAGTGACTGGTGAGAGCTACTAGCTTTAAGGCTAGATATGAATGTTGGTAAGAGATTAGTTGTCCAAAATGAATGGATGGATGGAACATGGTGGAAGGGCCATGAGGAGATGATTCACAAAGGAAGAATGAAGGTTGAAGCCTTGGAAGAAGTTATGGTGTTTGGGAAACTCTAAGTGCACTTGGGGTAGCGTGGAAGGTAAGTCCTTGAGGGGACATTGGAGTAAAGAGTTGTTGCTAAATGAATGGATTTTCTATCTCATATGAAGAAGATGGATACCACACACCACCTCTCAATCATAGAGTAAGAGTGCATTGCACTTGTTATGGCGCTTGGGAATGTAGTTTCTTCATGTGATGCATTGGTCTTGGGGATCAATCTCAATTGGGTGTCAATGTTGGGATTTCTCAACAAGAAGCAATGAAACTGGTTGGGATTCACTAGAGTGACCTTGGAAGATATAAGGATGAAAGTTTCAGACGTTTAGGTGTTATTCACCATTTGACTACTCACTTTGTGTCCCTGTTTCATCTAGAGATTGATTGGGACAAGATTCTCAATAAGGATTGGAGCATTGATCAAATTGGTACACTTGAGATCGTTGCTTGGAAATCCTTGGTGAAGGAAGGCTCACTCCTTTAATTGTGAACTTATTGGTTGGTTGCAGACCAGCCACACCACTCTGTAGTTTGCCATAATAGTAGAGAGTTGGAAAGTTCTTCTTGGCCAAGGCGGGGAGAGTTCATAGTCTCAGACTTGTGCAGGCTTCTTCCAACTATAGACACCTAAAAACCTTTAGAAAATAAAGTATTTTTATTTTCTGAAAAATTCTTGATGACATCATCATTAATTAATTAATTAATTAATTAATTTTTATGCCATTAAATCCCTTTATCTTAATTAAAAATATTTAATTAAGGAATCCCTCCCAAAAATGTTTAAATCTTATTTAAACATTATTTCCTTATTTATTAATTATTTAATTAATAAATTGACCAAAAAACCCAAAATAAATAAAAAAATTATTTTTTGCCCAAAACTTGGCCAATTTCCTTAAGACCACTAACCTCTTCCAAAATCTTCTAATCCTTCTTTAATTTTAATTAAAGGCTAATCCCATCATTTCCTACCCCTAATCCCAACTCAAAATATTCAATTAAGATTAAATATTAATCCTCATGTTTATTAAAAAAGTTTTAATAAATATCTCCTCAACCCAAACCCTTGAAATAAATAAAACTTTATTTATTTCCTAAAAATCTAATTTATCCTCATCCTAAGAAGTTCTAGACTCTTCTAGAAAGTCTTCATCCTCATCCTAGGAAATTCTAGACTATTCTAGAAAGTCTTTATCCTCATCCAAAGTCTAGACTCTTCTAGAAGATGTCTTTAAACCTAATCCTAATCCCCTCCTAACCTTGTCACATTTTCTAAAAATGGGTTAAGACTTACTAACCCAAGCCAAAGTTAACAAATATCTCCTCCTTCAACCACCCTCATTAAATGGCATCCACTTGCCTATCCGTAAGCTAATCCTAAACCATCCTAATCCATCCTCTAATCATTTGCACAATCCTAAGCAAGCTTAAAACCTTCCTAATCAAGCCCAAGTCGAAATTGCTCTCATCTCCTTCAAAATATCCCAACCATAAAACTTTATGAAGTCCACTAGGCCATAAATGACTCTTCCAAGTCCTTTTATTGCTCTTACAAGTCATTATGAGGGTCTTTATGAAGATTTTATCCCTTGAGCCTCCTTTGTTGACTCATCCTTCCCCTTTCCTCCATCCTCTCACCATGTGACATGTGTCACTCCTTGATTGGCTGTAAGGAAGCACAATCCATGTGCTCTCCTCTCATGCAATCTGAGCCCTCCATGAGCTTTTTCCCATCCTTGCATCTTAGCCCTCAATCCCTCAAGCCTCTTGCCTATAAATTGGATCCTTCCCCTTTGGAAAATAACACAATCCATGAAGTAAAGTCATAATGCCATTTTGAGAAGCCATTTTACATCAAAACTATACACTCAGACCCAAATTCCAACTCCATTTGAAGCCCTTTTTGAAGCATAAAGCTTGAGCATACATCCTATCTATTTAGACAAAGCTACTCAACAAGAGAGCTTCTCATTGAGAGAGCTCATTAATGGCTCATATTCTGAATTGAGAGCTCATCTTAGTCTATCTTGAAGTTTATGAATTTAGTTTAGTTTGTAGAAGCTTTATTTAAATTTGGTTTCTATTAGCATACTAACATTGCTCATATACACCAGCCACTTCTGAGGCAATCTGGACTGAGGCATTACTCAAAATTCATGCTAGGACTATAGGCCACTCCTATGCTTCGAATAGAGTGTTGAAATTGGTGATATCAAAATGTATTTCACAAATTCATGTTATGGGCAGCAGTAGTCGTGGATCATTTTAGACCTACCACATGCAAAGTGACCATTTTATGTTAGTTTGAGTTTCACTTGGTTTCAAGAATACTATAATATTCTCTACTTAACAAGGCCAACCACGTGAAGGTGGAAGCTTGTCTAGCCTCACCCCCCTCCCCCTGACATCAATCTAAAGTACCCATTATCATCTAATTACATACTTCATTGATTCATTCATCCATTTATGAACCATAACATTCAATCAATACAATCACATAACATTCATTAATACGATATAAAATTCATTAATACACAATACTAATCAAGACTTCATTAAGACATAACAATATTCATTAACATAAGATAAAAATCAGTATTTATATGCATCATTCATACATAATTACTTAAAAAAAAGTTCTTTCATTATCCAACAAGGTTTTTGAAAGAAGATTTTTAAAACATCATTTCTTCTTTTTGTTTTTATGAGCTCTCTTAAGAAAAGTGCTCATAGGAGCATTCATATCTGCATCATTCTCCTCCTCTTCTAGAACGTGTAATGTCAAATTATGATGGCTCCTTCTCTTTGCAGGAGCAGGAGGCTGCTGCACTAAAGGGGGCTCTGTTGCAAGAACAAGTGAATGGGATAAATTGGCATACTCTTTTTCTTTTTTTAACTGTTACCAGTCTATAATTAAGTACTAGTACAACATAACATGCATTTTTCTTACCTGACAATGCCACATCATGTACATTAACATTTTGATCCGCCGCCACGTCAACATGTTGAACACTTGGAACATGTTCCACTCCTTCGACATGATGTTCAACATGCTTTGAAATATTCAAAAAAATATTATCATGAGTGATCGATTCATTTTGAGCACTGCACATGAAATATGAGTCAATAAATTTGACTCAAATACTACATAGTTAAATCATGATAGAAATATCACAATATTTACTCTATGAGATTAGTTAGAACAAATGACTTATCAAAGTACAGAGTTGGAAATCATTATCAAATATTGATCAAAAGCTTAAAGATCCCTATTTTAAAATAATGAATATGTTTCAACAACCAGAGATAATCTTTAAAGTAGTGTTAGAGAAATAAGAACAAAACTATGTGAATGATCCAAATCATATAATAAATTGCCTTTCCAATCTATAAACCTGGTTCTCATTGCTCAAGAATACCCTAAATACATAATACAAGAAATGAAAACTACTATGATTTAATAAACAAAAAATAGCCAAGAGAAAACTCTCAGCTCAAACAAACAAAATCTCATGTACACTGCAATGGAATTGAGTAGCAACACAGACACACCTTCCAGTGATGAAAACTATAGTTATGGATTTTCAAATCATACAGTAAAATAGCCTCAACGATCTGAAGACCTGGTGGTAATGGCTCACAAACTAATATCAATAATTTGTGTTTGATATGCAGTAATTTAATCTACAACCACAATCAATCAAAATATTTTTGGCCTTCTCCTGGCAGGGTTTTGTCATATAATGTACAGGACCATAACTCTTGCTTCATAGTGATTACAGTCTATAATCCTCTTTCAACTATGACCAATATTTGAACTTAGATGGTGTATATTGAAAAAGACTCTCGAAAACTATAAAATATAAAGATACACACATCTTAAAGACTGGGAAGTCAAGTCTCTCATGTCATTTGAGATGCATATTCTTGAGGATGCTAATAAGTGGTCTTTTATTATATTTTTATTACCATGGAACCCTCACTTGGAGAAAAGTTTGAAGAGGTTGTAGTCTTTAAACAATACATTTTCTAAAAGATTTGCACAATGAGCATAGAATATATGTTTCGATAAGAGCATGCTTGGACAATAAATGGAAGGAGAACATTTCATATTTCTGATTGCATAATTAATTTCCAATAGCAAATTAATACCTCCACCACTATAATGCACATTATGGCCTTCGTCACAAGCAGGTTCTGTGGTAGGATATGAAGGCTGCAATAAAATGTTATGCACATTGTTATGTAGTCAATTTACGTTCAAAACTAATACCAAATAAGAAAAGGATCAACTATTCAATTTCATTTACTTTTCATCTAACCAATTTACCTGTGAGATATCATTTGGTGAACTGGATTCTTGAGCAAGGCTTATAGATTCTTTGAGTAGGTGTGCAGCCACGAATTTATAGCCTTCCTTCAAGGCAAGTTTTCTATCTTCATCTGTGACCTCCACATTGAATTCTGTGCCCCGCATTTTTTGCTTAATATCATTAGTTTTGTATGTATGGTTTCACTAAACAAAATTGTTTGCAACATTATATTAAATTTTTTTATTTCATATCATTGCTCCTACTTACAACTCGAGACTGGAGATTCATATAGCCACCAGAGCCAGGTTTGTGTTGGCCAAACTTTTCTACTCTCGCTTTTGTAGCCACGGATGTGTCCTACAATCTATGAACAATTTCAAACATCTTAGATTATATATTTACAAATATGAATAATTAGTGCATGATTACAATGTACGTAATACTCTCATGACATACCTCTTTTTGCCCTGTGCTGCTTCATTACCTCTATCTTCAGATAGCCTTTTCTCATTTGCATCTTCTACTATTTCATTCCACTCCATTGGTGGAATCATAGCTGGACGGTCGTACTTTGGGTTATCCTTAAGAGCCCTTCTATATTGATCCCTCACAATCTTTATATGCTTTGCTGCTCTTTTGAGAAGTAGGCCATTATCAAACATGTCTTTTCCAAATTTCTCGTCAAAAGATGCAATGAGCTGATTTTTTAATTCCATGGTTTGTAAATTCCACCTTTTTAAAAATAAATAGATTGTTAGATCAATAGCTTTAATATATTATAGTAAATGAAAGAAAAGAAAAATTATGTAGAAATGATATGAAACTACGTACCTTTTACGTATCGTGGGTCCAAATAGTCTCAATGTCATATGAAAAAGATGTTCAAAGAAAACATTATTACCTACAAAAACATAAAGGATTTATCAGTCCAAAATGAGTAATATAAAAATAGATTTTTTTACACTTTAAATAAAAACAATTTTAAAGCACCTGGAAGCTTTCGTTCTCTTAACGGAAACATAGTTTTCTTATTCAGAAATAATGTCCCTTCATATGAACCAGTACTAATGACACGAACTGCTCCAGGAAATGGATCAACTTCACCAATATTGCTCTCTACTAGTCTATCAACTGAAACATCGTGACAATTAAAGTAGACACCAAATGAATTAAAGCATACTTATGGATATAATCAAATTGAAGAAATTGACTAGCAAAAATGTTTTTTCCTCACATTCCATTAAGGATTTAATTCAGGATAATCAAATAGTGTATTAAAGATACCATATTTTTAGAATTCATGATATATTTTTGTTTATGTTTATGATAAGATAATGTGTGATTTTTAATCATCTATGTTTAGGATAGCTTTCAATGGTCCATGGTTTGTTATCACAGTGACAGTTCAAGAATATAAAAGTATCTATGCACATACATCATACAGAAACATCGTAGAGAAACATAAAATAATAAATTAAAATATATTTTTTAAATGATGTTTTAGTTTACTTTTGGATTCAAAGGTTAGACTATTTTTTCCATGTGAATCTGAAACATTAATTCAAAAAGTAGCACAAAATCTTGCCTACGTAGTACAATATATGTATGTATGTATGTATGCGTGGTGTGTGTATGCATGTGTTTGTGTGTATGCAGGCTTCTGTAGACATCATTTAAGCACTGATATGTTATTTTGTTGTTCATCAACTTGTACAAATACATTACAAAATATAGCAAAACAAGGTTTTACCATTTCTAGTGGGCATAGATGAAGATGTTTGCATGGCCCTTGTTGCCGACAATGCACTAGGCAATAGTGGACCGACAACCGAAGGAGGAGTCCGCACATCATAATGAGCTGAGGAATACAATATTGTTAGCAAAGACATTTGCAATGGATAAAGATCAAATCAGATACTAGCTAGAAATGTCCACAAAAAAAAAGTAAGTGTTATAATGTTGACGAAAACAAAGTGCTACTTACATGAAGGTTGTGCGCAATGACCATCACCATGTTCACCATGTGATGTCACAAATGGCACAAATGTCTATACAAGTACACATAAAATTAGAGATCAAGATCCATAAGATAGTATAAAATATTCATATCTATTGAACTTCTATTATTGCTTTAGTCGAATTACTGCTTACCTGCAAAGATTGGATTCTACGGCCCAATTCCATTCTCAGTGCCTCTTTCTCCTCACTTTTTTCACCCTCGATGATAATGTTAACAAGTTCATCAGTGTATCTTTGCTTGATTTACTGGGTGATGAACACAGGGTCAGTACTAAGGGCGATGTTATGTAGATATGAAGCTCGTATTTCAAATCGTATTTGATTAGCAGTCATTCTAGCTTTTTCCTATCATTTGTGACATTAAATATCAGTAAAATTTCATCAAAACAACTCCAAAGCCATAAAGAAAAGAACATAATAATATGACATTTGTTTCTATATTAACATTTAAATTTACAATATTTAATGTTTACCTCTACTGAAGGTGTCTGAGATGGTGCATCCATATCGCCCTGTGAAAAAAATTAGTAAGTCTTAGAAATCAACAATGAAATTAAAGTAATAGACTTACCAAAAAAAAATATTAATAATAAAGTAGATTGTATATGTAAATCATTTGTCTTAAGTTAAAAATTTAGTGTAACTAATGTGTATATCTAAAAAAAAATTGACATGTTCTACTTAATGTTTATATGTGCACATATGGTTTACAAAGAAAAGTTTGGTCATACAAAACCCCATCATAGTTGACATTGATCCTAGCTGGACATTTCATTGATCATCATGATCTTCATCCATGTCATCATCATCATCATCAATAACATCACCATCTTCATCACCATCATCATCATCTTCATCACCATCATCATCATGACCATCATCACCATGATCATGATCGTCATTAACATCATCATCATCATTATCACCATTATCGTCAGCATGACCAAAATCATCACCATCTTCTTCATCTTCACCACTGGGTAACTTTTGTTCCTGATAATCATTTACTTCCTCTTCTACTTCTTCAATTTCTTCTTCTTCGATCACATTATACTTTATCGGCCTTCCTCTTGGGTTATGTCTAACAACAAATGACCAACCTGGTTTCTTTGGAACACCAAAATAAAACACTTGCTCACACTGGCTTGGAAGAACATAGGGCTCATCTCCGACTAGCTCAAATGACCTTGTATTAATCATAGTAAATCCACTATTATGTTCAATAACTATCCTATCAGGATCATTTCGATTCAGTTGTAACCTGAACCATTTGACGACAAATAGAACTATTTTGAATGAATTAAAGTCACACTCAAGTATATCATCCAAAATGCCATAGTATCGATTTTTAGATTGTTGAGGATGTATGTCAGTTCTAGATGAAATATTGGTGATCGCGAAGACAACACTTATCCCAGAATCACACGTTTTCTTCATTTCATCTGACTTTTTGGTGCGGAATTTATAGCCATGGTAGTACATAGCTTTGTGGTGTTTGACCTGCAATTATTCAAACATGTCAAGAATATTTGCATTGATCTGTGAGTTGATATTAAACTTATGTGTGATGATTACTAATCTTATGCATACCTTTGTATCTCTTAAGCCATATATTAGATCAAGTACCATTTCTGTGACATTGGGATCTCCATTACGATGACCTTCTTTAACCAATGATACAACACCATCCCATGTTAATGAGCGACCATTTTCTTAAGACTGCTCAATCGATACCGTCATCCAATAAAGATTGTTTGCAATATACAAGTGCAGTGCATCCCACTCACGACCAACTATAAAGAAGACAATTACACTAGTTAGAAACAACTTATATATATTGATAATGAATAATAATTATTAAACTACAAAAAAATAAACTTATAATTACCTGTCAGCCTCCTCAATCTACCTTTCCCCCTCAGGAACTCCCCTTCAAATTTGTTATTAGAGTTGGGATCCCAAATGCGATCTACATGGATATCTGCTGCAAAATTTGGAAGATATTCAGTAATGTACACCATGGTCTGGTATATCATATATCCCTCTATCATAGAACCCTCAGGACGTGCTCTTTGTCGAACCAAGCCCTTCATAAATTTCAAGTGCCTCTCAACCATCCACATTGATCTAGCTTGTACAGGTCCACACAATTCAATCTCCTCAACTTGATGTATGAGGTAGTGTTCTTGAGCATTGAAAAAGGTTGGAGGTAAACAATTTTGCATTTCACACATAAGCTGTGGAATTTTTTTCTTCCAGTATTTTATGTTTTTTTTGTCAATTTCTTTAGATGATAACCACCTAAAAGAGATTCAACACACAAAACCACATAAACGAGATTTCAAATAAAATTATACAATAGATTTAAGAGACATCTACAAATATAAGAAAAAACACTTCTAACCTCGTGTATTTTCCAAGATCATATATAACTTGTTTAATACTGTTGTCAAACTATTGTGGAAGGGATAGAGGTAGGACGAACTGCAATCATTAAAAATGATCATTTCAATATATTATTAAATAATGCAATAGGTAGTACATTCAATCTTACAAATATACTGTAAATGGAGAACATGACTTACCTTGAGGAAGGTATGCCAATCATGTGTTTTCAACCCAGGCCCAAAATCACCTTTCTTTGATAGAAGAGTGCTTATATTTGCAGCAAACCCTGTTGGAAATTTTTTTTTTTTTATGACTTCTTTTAATGCATCACTCTGTTGCTCAGTTAATAACCAAGGAAGGGCGCTTGTATTTATGCAGTCTCTATTGCTATTTGATTCAATGGAAGCTTTTAGTCCATGATTGGATTCATGAATGTCGGTACAAATTTTGGCAATTTGTTCTCTATCACGCCTTCCATCCAACATTTTCCATAGTGTCTCTGTTACATTCTTTCCAATATGCATAGTATCAAACAAATGCGCAATTGGGAGATCCTTGTAGTACGGTAACCTACTAAATTGAGTAGGATAACTTTTCATTCCTCTAGGAAGTTGGTCATTGATGCCTTGATGACCTTCACAAGCATCAATTACAACATTAGTAAATATAAGAGAATATCAAAATACAAATTTTAAACTTCGGACGACAAATTGGATATTACCTCGACAATTTAGTCGATCATATTCCAACTTCCATAAATGAGGTGTCATTCTTCGTGGCCTTGATGATGTCTCTTCTTTCCCATTGAAAAGATGTTTTTCGGCAATTCGATACCTATGATTACTGTGGAGAAAGTGTCTAAATTCATCAAACACCTTCTTTCTTAAAGTTCTTGAATGATGAGATTTAATCTTCGGACCACAAATTGGACATGTGAATTTTCCCTTTGTCTGAAGACCTACAAGATCATGTAGAAGTGGATCATGTACAATTATCATGCACAACTTAAACATTTGATAGTAATGTGTAAGCATTATAACAGACCAAAAATATGTGATATTAACAATATAACATACCACAAAAATGAGTTAACCCAGGGGCATCATGTATTGTCCATACAAGCATTGCATAGAATTGAAATTGTCGATGTCCTATCGGTCTAGAGAGTCATACATAGTGATGCCATTCCATAACTTCAACAACTCGTCAATCAGGGGCTCAATATACACGTTCATATCTTTCACTTGGTATTTACCTAGCAATTGAATGAACATAAACATTACATTATTATTATGACCATTTTCATGCGCTATTTATAAATTAATTTAGATAACTATAAAATGATAAAAATACCTGGCACAATCATTGACAACATTATGTGCTCCCTCTTTATGGACATCCAAAGAGGAATGTTATTATTAATAACAAAAATAGGCCACACTGAGTAAACAGATCTCATATCTCCATATGGATTGACACCGTCCGCTGCCAATGAAAGCTTCAAATTATGAGGTTCTTCTTTAAAGTGTGACCATGTTTCTTCTATCTCTTTAAATGAAAAACCATCATCAGGCATTCACATAATGCCATCCTGACTTCTATTTCATGCATGGTAATCCATAAATTGTGCCAAGGTAGCGCACCTGAATAACCGTTGAAGACGTGGAATAATGGGAATGTACCGAAGAACCTTGTGAGGCACTTTTTTTGTTATTTGATCTGACCGATATCTAATACTATGACAATCAGGGAATTCTGCTGCAAATTCATATTGATTATGATATAGAATGTGATCATTGGGACATGCATGTATTGTTTGATACTTCATTCCAATCTGATCCATAATGTTAGATAATTCTCCCTACAAACGAGGCAAAATGTTTGATGGTGGTAACAAAAACTCACTAATCAACCTACAACAACAAATATGCATTGTTAATATCATGAATAGTAATTGTATGCTAACATTGAAAATGACAAAAATGGCATACCTTAGCATACGTGACATTGCTACATTAGATATACCATTCATAACCTTTAAGTTCACCAACAACACTATAGCCGAGAGTAGAGTTGTTTGGGAGCCTTTGTATAAGGGCTCGTGTGCCTCCTCAAGCAAAGGTATATCAAGACCATCTTCATCATCATTATCAGATTCACTAGTACCATCATTGTGAGCCTCTTCATCACCTGCCCCAATACCATCTTCTTCAATCATGTCCTCTGGTACATTATCATCTTCTTCCATGAGAGTGTTATCCTCAGCTTGGATATTCACACCTCCATCTTCCTCTAGTAGGAAATCCACATTCAGCAATGGACAAAAATCGTGGCCCCCTTCAACATGACCATGTTGCCTACAATGACTTTGGGCTGTTGTGATTAGAATTCTTTGAGTCTTTAAGCCTTTACACTTCTTGCAAGGACAATAACATTTATTAGGTTTTCTTTGGAACTGAGCCCACAATGCAACCATTGTCTCATTTTGTTCAGTGTTCATATTGTCAGGCATGGTCTTTCTTCACAGGAAAATATATCTACAAATAAATTGGACATCATGTGATTAATGTTTATATCTGCACATATGGTTTTTCTTGATTAATGTTTTCAAATGTAACTAAAATGATCCTATAATTTCTAGAAGGCATAGATGTTTGCAAAATGTGCAGTACCACCCTTCTACCAAAAAAACACACCTAGTATAGAATAATGGATAAGATCAAGACAACAATAATACTGGTCCTTCTATTGATACGCCTTTTGAAGGTTGAATAAGGTCATAATTTTGCTAACCCACTCTGTTTTATCTGCTATACTTTCTACTTTCAGCACAATTACACTATGTGCTAGAATAGAAAGCCATGAAACAAAGATCAACAACCATTTGAGCATAGAAGGTGCCAATTTAATATACAAATATGTGCACTTGCAGTTTGAAAATTGAACCCCAAAAAGACACACACCTTTTAGTACTATTCTGTATGAAACCTTGTTGTTGATTTTGAATGTAAGGCTTATAGCTACAACATCAGAACCATTTTCCTTTTTTGAGTTTTTAGAACTTGATTTAGCTAGAGCTAGAGAATCAGAAGTACCATCATTAATTCATTTATTCAAAGAAATTAATTCATTAAAAAGTTTTGTGGTGCTTGCTAGATAATGAAGAAAACCAAATACTCCATATAAAATTACACAATGGATAAACAGATAGAAACAGTCAATCTCATTTTTTCGTTACTTGATTTAGATATTTAAAGGTTCCAATTACAAAACAATTTTTGTATCCTTCGGGGAACTTTTGAAAAAGACCAAAAGCCTTTACAATCACAAGAGATCAACTTATAGTATACTTAAATGTTAGTAAAGATCTGCATTGTAAAGTTTCCTGGAAGTGACTGGCGCACATTACAATTACTATGCCACTTAGGCACCATGATAATTCCACATAGGCACTACGATAAACTTAACCATTTCTATTACTATGCCACTAGCGTAAGAGTCCTACACCTTATCAGTCAAATCCTACAACTCTTGTCATCTTGGTGTGACCCTTGACTAGAGGTGTATCCAACATCTTAGGATTGTCCTACAGTTGAACTAGTGTACCTAGGCAAAGGATTTCAGAACTATGAAGTTAACCTCTCATCCTATCCCACTTGAACTTAAGTCATGTTAGATCATGGGGTTACTAAGGAATAAGATTCCCTCCTTTGGTATTCGAATCCTAGAGATACATGAATTTAACTTCTAATTACAACTACTGAAGAACATCATCTCATAAATTATAATGATTCTTGTCCATGGATTAGTTTGGTAAGTTTAATTGTAATTTAAAACTTGGCTCCAATGGATCAAATGTCGCTATACTTGGAATTGCCCCACATCTTGTCCATTTGTAAGTTTGATCTGATAATTTAGAATTCATAAAATAGTTGAAAGTGTTATAATTTTCTAAATAGAAGAAATATCTTCTACCATCATGCTACATGCTAGAAGAGAGAGAGAACATACAAAATTTAGTTGTGTTACTGGTAGACTCCTTTGACTATTAAAGTTTCACTTTTATATGCTTTGACTTTTGAGACACAAAAAATCAAAGCTCATTGTTAAGATAGTTTCATATTATAGCAAATGATTTTTTTTCCATTTACATATTTTATTTTCACATTAAATTCAGTCTCTTTGGTTTTGTCCATCCTATTGTCAACTGATGCAACGGTTTCTTCTTCTAGAGTATTTAGTCACTTTTCTTATTTAAAAACTATGGTGATTAGAACTACCATTTTTTATTAACAAAAATGATATACAACATACTAGTAAATGATTTCATTACAATTTTCTCAAGGTTTATTATTTCTAGGTTGTGTATGTTACTATCTAGGCTCAAAAGTTTAGTCTTTTTGAAGATTATCTTATAGGAAGAATTATTAATGTTTATATTTCAAGAAGAATGTAAAGTAAAAATGTAGACATGAATACCTTTTGGGAATGCTATAACTATAGAAGATTCAAGATCACATATGGAAAGTTTTAAAGTAGAATAAAGAATTGATAGTCTCTAGGGAGCCACAGCTAAGAGGTTAGGAATTTTGTACATTCTAACTATATATGTTAAGGAATCTTAATGGAAAGATCAAATTAAAGTAAGATTTTAGAGAGATTGGCTACAATTAACATGCCAAAACCTTTGAGAGTTATACGAGGCATAGGTGACTTGTAGATGGAAATGTATGCTAGAAAACTTCGTGCAGTTCTTTATTACTTGAGAGGGGATCTCAGTGATAGCAATCAGTCACTACCTGTGCAGTATTCTACACTAATGCAAACCTGTATCGAACACCAGCAAAAGGAAGGAAACAGAGCTGAATTTGCATAGTCTACTCACAACACCCACCTATAGACACTTGGACTATTCTTGGCTCAATTTGTAAATCTCATTAAGAATGGTTCCAATTTTTGCCATCGCTAGATAAAAAAGAGGGATGTCAGAGTCATTGCCAGTTTTTTCACCATTCTTTATGCTGAAATAGAGATTCAGAAATGCCTGTAATAAAATCTATCGGATCGCACGTGTAAAATTCAAAATAATATACATCCACTATTCATGTAGAATTTTAAGCACAGACGATTAGAACTTAGTCTTCGATTTTTGCTAAACAATGTTTATCAAGATCTTGAACGACTTCCAGCATGGAGAATAGAGTTTCTAAGAAATTTAGAGCATAGATGAGTAAAACCCAGTCTTCAATTTATTGAGACAATTGTCTAGCAAAATCTTTAACGAGATCCGGCATGGAGAACAGATTGTCAAAGAAATTTAAAGCACAGACGAGTAAAACCTAGTCTTCAATTTTTGCTAAACGATGTCTACCACGATCTTGAATGACTTCCAGCATGGAAAACAGAGTTTCAAAGAAATTTGGAGCACAGACGAGTAAAACCTAGTCTTCAATTTTAAAGAGACTTAAGGCACAGATGAGTAAAATTTAGTCTTTGATTTCTTGAGAAAGAAATTTAAGAAGAAAGACAAAATTATATATATTTACGATCTCTTGCTACAGAATAAATGTTATAGATAATGAAAAGATTAGTAGAATCACCTCCAATGAGAACCCTGATCCTGTTCGTTCCTCCACAATTGCTAGACATGTACCCAGAAGGATCGCACTTTGAAGATTCTGATGGATTAAAAGCTTTAGTCAGACTTCTAAATGCACAAATCTGAGTAAAAAACATTTGCCCTAAATGTGCATCGTTAAGCTTAATGCGCCATTTCCAATTTGTGAACTTGCAGAAACTTGTGTTGGTCAAAATTTTGACCAACACGGGTTCATCTTTAACCAAAACGAGCTTTTTCCCATCCTTGCATCTTAGCCCTCAATCCCTCAAGCCTCTTACCTATAAATTGGATCCTTCCCCTTTGGAAAATAACACAATCCATGAAGTAAAGTCATAATGCCATTTTGAGAAGCCATTTTACATCAAAACCATACACTCACACCCAAATTCCAACTCCATTTGAAGCCCTTTTTGAAGCATAAATCTTGAGCATACATCCTATCTATTTAGACAAAGCTACTCAACAAGAGAGCTTCTCATTGAGAGAGCCCATTAATGGCTCATATTCTCAATTGAGAGCTCATCTTAGTCTATCTTGAAGTTTATGAATTTTGTTTAGTTTGTAGAAGCTTTATTTAAATTTGGTTTCTATTAGCATACTAACATTGCTCATATAAATTTTGGCACGCTCGGTGGGACCCCACATGGGTCATCTTCACTAGCTTTTTTAGTCAAGTTTTGTATGTCATTTGCTAATTTTGGCTAATTTTGTTTGTTTTTGTGATTGGTAGGATTGTATAAATTGGTTTTGTAAGTCCACATGAGCATGAAAAAGAAAAAGGAACTCATAATCTATCTCATAGTGTTTGTAAATTTTTCAAGCTTATAGGTGGACAAAGCACTTGGAATTCTTCTTCCTCTTCTTGTCTATATTCTTCTTATTCCATCTACTTCTTCTTCTTCTTCTTGTGGGAGATCTTGGCCATTTTTTTTGAAGGAAGCAAAATCATACACACTTCTTTTTAGTGCTTAAAATGAACCCCTAAATCATACTTAAATCCATTAAAAACTAAAAATTTGCAAAAAAAAAAAAAAAGCCTTTTAACAAGTGAAACTAAACCAATTCAATCATTTGCATCCTTGCAACATCAAGGTTTTAGATGCATTCATGCATAGTTAGGAACACTTAATTTTTGGAAATTTAAAAAGAACTTCAAGTTTCCATTTCAAAAGGTTCAAAATCAACACTAAGTGCACACTAAAATCTAAATCAAACTCAAAGCATCAATCATGGATAAAATGAACCTCATTTACAAATATTTTAAAGTTCTTTTAAAAATCTCATGAAAACAAAGAGTCCTAAATGGTTGCCAAAAATTGTCCTAAAAGCTTTGTTATTTGTTCCAAAAAAATGTCTTGTTGCAAAATCTTGAATGTTTCTTAGGTTTTTCATGCATCAAAACAATCTAGGAATATCATTTTTGGGCTTAAAATATGCAAACTAGAACAAAAAATCTTGAATGAAAACCAAAGTTCAAAGAGTAATTTTCACTTTAGAGTCCAAAACAATCTTGAATGATCTAAGGTTAAAACAAAGCACTTCAAAGTTCTTAAAACAACACACAAAATCTCAATCTTGAATGCTCAAAGGAAAAAACTTGAATGTTTAATCACTTGTCTTTGAATGCATGTTGCTAAAATCACTCTTGAGTGCCATGGATTAAAATCAAGTTTTTTTATTTTTATGAATGCATGATTAAAAAAAAAAATCCAATCTTGAATGCCATAGATCAAATAATCATCTTTTGGGGCATAAAAAGAATCCACATTTTTGAAATCTTCAAGTTATAAAAACTAATAAAGACGCTTTGAGTAAGTTTGTAGTTGGACTCACCCTCTTTAATCACCCATCAATTTAACCATTGGTTGCAATCTCAACACCATCTATGGGGATGGGTCTACCTAAGAGAGTGTTAAGTGCTCCACAAAGATCAAACTCCCCTCACTTGGGTCTTTAATTGTTTTTCTAAGTTAAAAAATTCTTTGAATGGGCATTAATCTCACTCACACTTCATTTGGGCATAAAAATTGGTCAAATCTTGACATGGAGGGCCTCCGGGCACGCGCTTGCCAATCGAGTTTCACACATCTTTGTTTTGGGCTTAAAACAAACTCACACTCAATCTTGAATGCCTAACAATCAATGAACATTGCATGGTTTGGACACAGTTTCAATGACGCTCGCATTTCTTATGTTGACGATCTCTCGACTATCATTATGCTGACGATGCTGTCAAATTGGAATGAACATTGCATGCCATAATCACAAGTGTCTTCAATCATAGCTTACAAAATCTAAATCATCAATTGGAATAAGCACATGTCTTTTAAAGCCCAAGATCATGTATGTGGTCTTGCTTTACACTTTTTAGGAGGCCTGCTTGGAGATTTCATCACCCCTTGGGACAACGTCAACTCCAGCGTTTTGGCGGAGTATAAAAATTGAGAGGTGAATCCAAAGACACCTCTCTTGGAATCAAGATTTTGTCACTCGGGCTAAGCCTCAAGAAACTTTATATCCTTGAGAAGTGAAAGAGGAGAAGTGGGTTACCGCTCCTCTCGGCTGTGTGACATCTTTTCGATTTCATCTAAGAATTTGGGCCTCATGTACCTTGCATATATCGAGGACTCCCTAGCTATAAAAAATTTCATCCTTGTAGAAAGCTTCCTAGGATGTTGGTGTGTCTGACGTGCTTGCTCCAAAATTTTGTCTACTTGTTTGTTCATAGCTTTTGAATGAATGTTTGCCAACTTTGGTCAAAATCCCAAAAAAGAAGAAATCTCCCATCTCAAGGCATACTTAGTGTAGTCACCGCCTCATCAGAAAATCATCCAAGCTCCCCTGCTGCAACCGAATCTATCTAGTTCCTTGCTTTAGAACAATCCCAAATCCAAAGTCTCTCCAAATCACCCCCCCAGCCAGCTAGCAACCCAAGCCTTTAGAGAGTTGTTGTCATTCTGCTAGAATTTGCTATCCAATCAATTCGACCAATCCATTAGCCTCACCAAGGTTATCCCTTTGATAGAGCTTTGTCTAGGGTAATCTAGCTTTGTCACTTGTTATCCCTCATCACCTTGAGCTAAAGGTTGGGATCCACAAGTGGTCAATCTCGTGTCATGCCCATAGGATCATTAGTCTATCCTTGAGTTGACACAATCTCCACCAATCCAGCGCATAGGAAACCAAAAATCTCACTTTTTGACAGCATGCCCTTGAAGTCTTCCATCCATAGAAAAGCCAAAAATCTCTAGCCAATCCTCCTTAGGTCTGTCATATAGCTTTGACTCTCCCTAGGAAATCCTTCATCAGCCAATCCAAAATCTGCGCTTAATCCAAATCCAACCATGAGCTTCCATTTTCATCCATATGCAAGACCCCATCCCCATCCGACTCATCATCAAAACATGAAATCCCAAACCTATGATGATGTGTTCGGTCGTATTTTCCTTGCTCCTGCCACCTCCTATTCAAATGATAATGAAAATCTTGTTTACTATGACGGGTATCTTGAGAGCCTTAGAGGCCTTCCACCAACCATCTCCCAAAATACAAGAGTTATTCCAAACTATCTAGTCATGCCATTTGATATCCCAGCTTTTCCTCCATCACCCAATCAACCAAGCTTCCAATCTTCCACCTCCATCACACTAGCTATTCCTGTCAATCCACCTCCACCTTTGACACACGAGTCTCCAAGGAATCTCCTAGAGGATATACAAGAAAAGCCGCCTCCAATAGTCGATAAGCCATGTCATCTAATCCAACCATGTGAAGTAGTTAGTGATGAAGCTTCCCCATCTATAATATCACCCCCATCTCCCATAGCTATCATCCCCCTACCATCCATCAAGTTGCTTAAAATCCTTCCACTTCCCGCAAGCATCAAATTCCCACCACCCATCAAATCGCTCCAAATCCCATCCACATCTCCTCCTCCAAGCATTATCCAAATCCCATCCACATCTCCTCCTCTAGCTTGGGCTTTTATGGCCTCTTGACTTTTTCTTTGATTGGGATTAAATGTTTCTTGTTTTGAACATGTATTTTAGAAGGGACATGTTGAGACTTAGATTTTTGTGGATTTTTGGATTTATGCTTTTGTATTTTGGCATCCAATATGCTTCTATTAGCCATGGGATGGGAACAAGAGCATGGAGGAGATGGAGGGATAATTGATGGAGTGATAGGGTTTAAAGTTTGGAAGGGATTCAAGGGTGAGTGCCTTTGATGATCTAGTTGGTGGATTTGAGGGGATGGAAGGATAGATTGGAACATAGGATATGGATGGAGGGAAGGAAGGATATGGGCCTAAAATAGATGGAAACAGGGAGGTGTAGGTCCCAAAATAGATGGAGGGGATAAAGGATTCATATTAGGTATGTAAGGACCCAAAATGGATGGAAAGGGTGTGGGATTTAGATAAGGGATATATGGACCCAAAATGGAGGGTTGGAAATAAGGAGTAGGATGAGGGCCCAAAATAGATGCGAAATAAGATGGATGGGAACTTTGGGGTGGAGATGGAAGGACTTGGGACCGTGTAGGAATAGCGAGGATATCAACATCTAGAAATACATTTTCATTTCTTTTTTCAATATGATGTTCATTATTTGGAACACAAGATGTGAGTCCATTACTAGCTGAAGGAGTTGGAGCTTCGGATATGATAATTAGTTCTTTTTTGATGGATCTATCATCACGGATTATGGGAGATGTATGATCATGAAGCAGAGGAGATGGGAGGATGGGATCTTGAGTTGGGTGGGCTGAGGGAAAGGGATCTTGAGATGGAATAAGTAAGATGGTAGGATTTAGATATGGAGGGGATGGTAAAAGTGGATCATGTAGGGGAATAAGTGGGATGGCGAGATCTATTGTTCTGTCAAAGCATTATCCAAATCCCATCCACATCTCCTCCTCCAAGCATTATCCTTTGACAGAACAATAGATCTCGCCATCCCACTTATTCCCCTACATGATCCACTTTTACCATCCCCTCCATATCTAAATCCTACCATCTTACTTATTCCATCTCAAGATCCCTTTCCCTCAGCCCACCCAACTCAAGATCCCATCCTCCCATCTCCTCTGCTTCATGACCATACATCTCCCATAATCCGTGATGATAGATCCATCAAAAAAGAACTAATTATCATATCCGAAGCTCCAACTCATCTCATCTCTTTATATCCATCATAATCCTACCTATCTACCATCCTATCTAGCCATCTCATCCTACTCCTCTAGCTATCCTTGGTCACAAAATCTCTCATCATCATTCGATGAATCTTGCCAAATCCATATCTTTCGCTATCACCCCACCCTTAGCTTTCGTATCTTGCACAACATCGAACCATCCCACTATCCTATCATCCTGAGCTTTTGCTTGCTTGTAACTATCTTGGTCAGCTTCAACTTGTAAATATCTTGGTTCATCAACTTGTACATCCTCTTTAGCTTAGTATGATTGTATCTATCCAGCTTTTGTGTCAGTTCCTCCTTGATCAACATCTTGCACACATCGCACATCTTGGTTAGCTATTCCAATGCATCCTTTAACTAGATCTCCTGTCACCAAAGTGTTATCCTTCTTAGTTCAGCTTGCTAGACACATCACTCATCTAGATCCATCAGCTTAGGTGCTCTCCGATAGATCCTTGCAGGATATAGCTTTCCTCATGTCTGATCTTGGTTCGTTAGTACCTTGTCCTACCCATCTCATTGGCAAACAGTTCTCTTTTGGATTTTCACTTTCTTTCGATTTGGAATCTTCCCTTTTGGGTCTTGAGGTATCTTTTCCAAGCAATCTTTTTGTTCCCTCCTCAAGGTTGCCATGATCTTCCATATCATGGTATATTGCGAATGGGACAATCTGGGCATAATGTCTTGATCAAGTCTTTTGTTTGTTTTATGCTTGTGGGTTACCCAGTGTCAGTTCCACTCTGATTCTTTTGAGATTCATGTGTGATGCTGGGGCAATCCTTGCATGTTTGTTTTGAGTCAGTCCGTTGGTCCTCTAGACAGTTGGTGAAAAGGCCTTGATGTTCTTGATAACCTTGGCAATTAACCAACAATCCTATAGCAAATCTAGTGCTCAACTACATGGTGGTACTTCTCTTTGAAGTATCCCCCCACTCAAAAAGCTTCAATGGTTTTCCTTCATCTCCATTGTCCCCCATCCATATCCAACATCTGTCTCTCCCACCCTAGCTTATGCATTAGTATCTCTTTGAATCACTCCTCACCTTTAGCTTTAGGGATCCAAAATACTAGTCTTAGGGATCCACCAATCCAAATCAATCCACCAAGCCTCATCTTTCGAGATCCATAATCCTAGTCCTAGGGATCTCCGAAACCCATCTTCCACCAATATGACTCTTTGAAATCCTGTTGCATTAGCTTTTTAATCCTCTCATCCATCTCCCCATCCTGGATTCCTTTTATAGCACTCCTCTCCTTCATCCTCTGCAATCCCTGAGATCTTAAGCTTGCTTCCTCTTGTGCCTCTTATTCTCCCTTTATCATTCTCTCGTAGTGAGAGTTTGAGCTAATTAAACCTCTTTTCTTAAGCCAATATGAGTCTTCTTGCTCATCTCGGATTCTTATACTTTTCAAGAAGTCGTCGAGCCTCGCTTTCTCTCCCCACCACCTTCTTGAGGGGGCATCTTGCAGTCTATTCTCTCCTCTTCTGCTCTAGCCTTGGGCATCTTATTTTCTTATCTTTGATGCCATGCCACTTGCGGCATCACATTAAAGAGGGGCAAAATGTAGATACCTAAAAACCTTTAGAAAATAAAGTATTTTTATTTTCTAAAAAAATCTTGATGACATCATCATTTATTAATTAATTATTTATTTAATTAATTAATTTATTTTTATGCCATTAAATCCCTTTATCTTAATTAAAAATATTTAATTAAAGAATCCTTCCCAAAAATGTTTAAATCTTATTTAAACATTATTTCCTTATTTATTAATTATTTAATTAATAAATTGACCAAAAAACGCAAAATAAATAAAAAATTTATTTTTTGCCCAAAACTTGGCCAATTTCCTTAAGACCACTAACCTCTTCCAAAATCTTCTAATCCTTCTTTAATTTTGATTAAAGGCTAATCCCATCATTTCCTACCCATAATCCCAACTCAAAATATTTAGTTAAGATTAAATATTAATCCTCATGTTTATTAAAAAAGTTTTAATAAATATCTCCTCAACCCAAACCTTTGAAATAAATAAAACTTTATTTATTTCCTAAAAATCTAATTTATCCTCATCCTAAGAAGTTCTAGACTCTTCTAGAAAGTCTTCATCCTCATCCTAGGAAGTTCTAGACTATTCTAGAAAGTCTTTATCCTCATCCAAAGTCTAGACTCTTCTAGAAGATGTCTTTAAACCTAATCTTAATCCCCTCCTAACCTTGTCACATTCCCTAAACATAGGTTAAAACTTACTAACCCAAGCCAAAGTTAACAAATATCTCCTCCTTCACCCAGCCTCATTAAATGCCATCCACTTATCTATCCCTAAGCTAATCCTAAACCATCCTAATCCATCCTCTAATCATTTGCACAATCCTAAGCAAGATTAAAACCTTCCTAATCAAGCCCAAGTCAAAATTCCTCTCATCTCCTTCAAAATATCCCAACCATAAAACTTTATGAAGCCCACTAGGCCATTTTTGACTCTTCCAAGCTCTTTTATTGCTCTTACAAGCCATTATGAGGGTCTCTATGAAGATTTTATCCCTTGAGCCTCCTTTGTTGACTCATCCTTCCCTTTTCCTCCATCCTCTCACCCTATGACATGTGTCACTCCCTGATTGGCTGTAAGGAAGCACAATCCATGTGCTCTCTTCTCATGCAATCTGAGCCCTCCATGAGCTTTTTCCCATCCTTTCATCTTAGCCCTCAATCCCTCAAGCCTCTTGCCTATAAATTGGATCCTTCCCCTTTGGAAAATAACACAATCCATGAAGTAAAGTCATAATGCCATTTTGAGAAGCCATTTTACATCAAAACCATACACTCACACCCAAATTCCAACTCCATTTGAAGCCCTTTTTGAAGCATAAAGCTTGAGCATACATCTTATCTATTTAGACAAAGCTACTCAACAAGAGAGCTTCTCATTGAGAGAGCCCATTAATGGCTCATATTCTCAATTGAGAGCTCATCTTAGTCTATCTTGAAGTTTATGAATTTTGTTTAGTTTGTAGAAGCTTTATTTAAATT
The DNA here is from genome assembly GCA_028749045.1 of Cupressus sempervirens. Lineage (NCBI taxonomy): Eukaryota > Viridiplantae > Streptophyta > Pinopsida > Cupressales > Cupressaceae > Cupressus > Cupressus sempervirens. The sequence continues at coordinate 266,076,735 of CM053793.1, forward strand.
TGGTTTCTATTAGCATACTAACATTGCTCTTATACAGTTAGGGTTACAATGTTGATCATTTTAGATGATCTACCTTATGATGGGTTTGTCCTATTACAGATTGTTAAGACTATTAGATCTTACCATGTGAGAGGATTTTACACTTAAAACAAATTAAGGACTCAGTTAAAAGATTTATAAAAGATCTGTTAAGAGATTATCCTTGACTCAATCTGCTAAAATCGTCTTAGCACCTGATCCCCAATCTACTTTGAAAAGATGGTTTTGGATCTCCTCTCCTAAATCTAATCTAAACTCTAATATGATAAATCTTAACTATCCTTCATTTCTTGATAAGGTTGCTTCCTTTGTTCTACAATAGAAAAAAATTAACTCTTTTTCCTTCTTCACAATGCTCATACTTTCATGCTTGATCTACTTGATTATTGCATGAATAGCTTGCTCACTCCTTCTCATCATCATATCAAAATAGGTTTGGTCCTCTCTATTTAAAGATTTCTTAAAGAGTTTTCTAGATGCTTCCGTTTTTTGCCTCTTCATCTAATTGGTTGATCACAAGACATAAGGATCTGTGATCCACATCATAAAATGCATAATAGTCTCTATAACAACCTCTAAAAATATTAAATATCATGTCAATGTCAGCCCAAAATGGTTTACCTCAAAGTTTGCATCATTTTTGACTTGAATGTTGATTCTTTGTTACTCGACACTTACTTTCTTTGATACTTGACATTCACTATACACGTTGTTGTTTTCCACTCTCTACTGTGCTCCAAATCTTCTGTGTAACTTTGGTTTGAATGTACTTGGACTATTTATAAATGATTAGGCTTCACTTATATTGAAAATACTTAGCGACCAAAGACTTGGTTGGCTCCTATAGAGCTTGACATATACATGTTTATTCACAAGTCTTTATATGACTTGACCTATATAGATTACCTTGGTCACTATGATGACCTTATGACTCTACCTAGTATATAATTAAGTGTTTGGCACTATAGACCACAATAGTTAGAGATACCATATTACAATCTAATGAAGGAAACTTTGGACCAAAATGAAATTATAATGGTTAATAATTTTTTGTTTTGGCATACTCGATGGGACTATATATTATAATTCATAAAACACCCACTAATTACAATAGTTAAGAGCATCATGATGTGAATTTTTTCTAGTCTTATAAATCTGTAACCACAAGTCTTCACTATGGAAACTCATTTTCTATTTCTCCTTATCCAAAATCCCCTTTTGTGCAAGTCCACCCAAAAATCCATTTTGGTAATTAACCATTTATGCAATATCCCTTGCATACTTTTATACCCCCACTTCTGATATCTAATATGATCAGTGAACTCTAATTCATAGTGATGGAGTTCCATAGCCAAGGTGTTGAGAGCAATAGATCTCAAGAATCATATAGACCTCTAGATTTTGATGAGTATTAATAGGGGTATGCCTATGAAAGATAAATGGGAATTTAAGAAATGAAATTACAAGAGGATTTGGTTGCCAATTACATAAAAAATGAACATATGATAGAACTCATATCATGGAGGATACAAGAACTAAAGACCCAAGTTCCATCTCCCACCAAATATAACTATTGAACCAATGAACCATCCTTGGAATTACTTCTCCCTCACCTCCAAAAAATGCTTAGAATTACTTCTCCCTTACCTCCACAAAGATAGGGTTTTATGTAGGTAGATATGCAATATAAGTATGAACCTAAAGGAATAGAAATATATATTTAAATATAAAAGGGAAGAAAAAACAACTTGAGAAATAAAAACATGCAAATATGTTGTTAGATGGTATCAAAAACTAGTAAACATGAGGTTCTAGAATTGAAATTGCAAGATATGAAAACCAAAAAAATGTTTAGCTCTAAGATAGAGTCAATTTTTTAGGATGGGGAAGAAATGTATCCTATTTTGAAGATAGGGAAGAAATGAATCCTAATCTTGTGCCTCATCATGAATCTGATTTTAGATCTCCAATGTTTGATGAAATGGGTATCTGGATATGTACTCCTTTCTACTTTCTAAAGCCTGTAAATTGCAAGAAGAGGAGGTTTTATTTCTTGATGATGGTTTTTCCTTGGTCAAACCCTAGCTTAGGAACTAACCTTGAAATTAAAATAGAGATGCTAGCATGTAGTAGAAGTATATCTAACATTAAGTAATATTAATCTATGCATATGCTTCAAATGTGTTGATATAATAGCCTTGACTCCACTTCAAAAGCCCTAGGAAATGAATTAAAGTAAAACCAAAATATTCATGAATGAATTTCTTGAGATTCACCTTAGGAATTAATGTATATCTTGGAGAGATAAATGTAGAAGATGGCAAAAAGGATCTAAAATGCATTAAGGGAGATCTTGAATGTTCAAAATGATATAAAATACTTTGCATAAACTCCTTCAATTTCTTGAGTTCTTGAATCCTTGATCTTTAATGGAAAATTTTAAATTGAATATTTAGATTTCTTGTAGAATGCTTGAATGATTTTATGCTCATAGATATTGGATGAATTATTGATATATTTATTGATTACCCTTGTTCTTGATTTTCCCCTTACCTCCATATATCTATCTATTCCAAACAAAGCAACTGAGTGTGCTTATAAAGGGATTCAAAATAAACTTTTTTATGATGGTTGACTGGTAAAAAAAAGATGCCTTAGATCAAACCTAAACAAGGGCCAATAAGGTGACCCAAAAAAGGTCATTGAACTGGGATGCACCACATCCTAGTCCTAGGATAGGGATGTGCTACATCATAGTCCTTGGATAGGGATGTAATAAATCTAAGTCCTAGGGCCCAAAAATTTAGTGGGATACCCCCAAGGTCCCAAAAAAGGCAATGATTTTGCGATATCTAATGTAGACTTTGAGAAAAGGCTTGTTTTCATGCAGAAAAGGATTCTTATGATTGGAAGATGAAAATGACATCATGCGAATAGGTCATACCTTGAGTTTTGTATTACTAAATAGGAATATCAATAATGATCCATTAGATCCTACCCCAATTCCATCTTGGAAAGATAAAAGGATATATGTAAATTCATCCTAAATGCAAATTTAATATAAAATTACATTGAAAAAGTACTAAAATGTCACTAAATTAAAGTTCTTCCAATTTAGGATGATACATTTATCCCCTCTTTAGTGGGAGTATGGGGCTTCAACATGGTCATGGTAAAGTAGAGAAAGATTCTGGAAAATCATAATGACATATATAATTACTTTGTCAAACTGCATGTGCCTCCAAGACAAAGGGTCATATGTCCACACACATGCATAAGGGCACAAAAAGAAAGAGAAAAAATAAGCAATGCCAAAAAACCAAGAGAAAGACACAAAAAGGGTTAGTACTAAAAAAAACTCAAATCAACTAGTGAAGAGAAGTTGGCCATCAATGTCTCACCCCCTATTATCATATTTGGAAGCCTATAACAAAAGCATAGTTGTTGACATAATAAAGGTAGAAGAAACATCATAAATAATTGATGGGGACACAAACCACACAGAATGGACACGACAGAAAAGGGGAAATTATATTAATTGAGAAAATGAGCTAGTACAAATAGTATAGAGAAAATAAACTTCAAAACATGCCCTCAGGCTTACAATAGCATAAATCTAGAGATAATTTCTCCTTTCAGTACCTCCTCTCAAACTCCACCCTGAACTACCTTTTACAATGCCAAAAATCTCCTTAAATAGAACCCAGAGGGTTAAGGACTAAGAGTACATTCTAGAAAGTGCTAGTAGCCATCCACCAACAGAATAGAAGGTTCCAAAAGTTGCATTAGAAGTCGACACAAATCTAGAAGAATCTAGAAACGGTAACCGAACTTTTGGGAGGCATAACTTTTGAACTGTAGCTCCGATTGGCGAAGTGTTTACATTTTCAGAAAGCTCTCGAAGTGCTCTATAGCCCTATGGACCAGCTTCCCTTGTCCCCCATTTTTTGGCCTTTTTTGAGGTCATTTAATGCCCCTAACTTGACTTTGAAGAATTCTTAGGAGGTCTCCACAACCCGAAAAATTGTAATAAATATCAAACCATGGGGCCTTTTGAACTGATTCTTTTTCTAGAATGCTCTAAATTACAATTACATTCATCTAGCCAATTTACACCTTCTATTTTACCAAAATGATGGCCCAATTACATACTTCTATTTTTTTGGGATTTACTAGCACACTGATAGTGGAACTGTGAGAGTTGGAACCTTTATTTGACCCAAATGGGTGTCCAAAAATGAAAATACATGAAACAAAAACTAAGTCTAAGTACATTTTTTTTTGGGTGACACAAGATTGCCCTTATACCTCTGGATGCTCCTGCATCAAACACCCAGGGTAGATTGAAAAGTGACCTTGTCACTTTATGAATGGTAGAGGAAATCCCAAATGAGAAACCTCAGCTGCTGAAATCCAAGTTGAGTCCTCAATCGGTCGTCCTTTCCATTTGACCAAATACTCTTCATACTGCCTGTTTCTGGTACTCCTACCCACACGATGATCTAGAATGTCTTCTATCTCCTCCTTCTTAGAAGTAGGAATTGGACATGGCTCTAACACTAGCTCCTCATCTGCACCATCATCATGATACTCTATTAAATCTGCAATGTTGAAAATGGGAGAAATGTGAATACCATCTGGCAGCTCCACTTCATATGCATTTCCTGAGTCATGTTTCTTCAAAATTTTGTAGGGGCCAAATTTCTTCATTTTCAGCTTGTTGTAAGTACCGGCTAGAAATATTTCTTTTCATAAGTGCACCATGACTAGATCCCCTACTTGGAATTCCTTATGTCTTCTCCTTTGATGAGCCCTAGCTTTATACTCTTGATTCATCTTGGTAATGTGTGCTTGAACCTCCTCATGTAGTCGCTTGATATGTTCAGCAAATTCCTTCGCTTTAGCACTTATCCTCTCCCCTTGCTCTATCTTCCTCAATTCTGGTGTAGTCCTTGGGCTATTCCCATATACAATTTGGAATGGTGATTTTTCAGTACTCCTATTTATAGAGTTATTGTAAGCAAACTCTGCTTGTGGTAGAATCAAATCCCATCCCTTGGGCTTATCCCCAACTAAACATCTCAACAAATTTCCCAGACTTCTATTTACCACTTCTGTTTGGCCGTCAGTTTGCGAGTGATTCATGGAACAGAATTTTAGGTATGTTCTCAACTTCTTCCACAATGTCCTCCAGAAATAGCCCACAAATTTAGTATCTCTGTCAAAAACTATACTCCTTGTAAGACCATGTAGTCTTTCCACCTCTTTGAAAAATAAGTCTGCAATATGGACAACATCATGAGTTTTGTGGCATGGAATAAAATGTGCCATTTTGGAGAACCTATCAACCACCACGAATACTAAGTCATTACCCCTTTGTGTCCTTGGCAATCCAAGAATGAAATCCATACTTATGTCCTCCCATGGCCTTGATGGAATAGGAAATGGCTGATATAGGCCAGTATTGTGACTAAACCCCTTGGCAACTTGACAAACCTAGCAACTTTGTACAAAATTCTTCACATCTTGTGAAATTTGAGGCCAAAAATAATGTTCTCTAAGAATGGCAATGGTCTTATCTCGACCAAAATGTCCTGCCATCCCTCCATTTTGTTTCTCCTTAATCAGATTTTCCCTCATGGAACTCGTTGGAATGCACAATTGACTACCCTTGAACAACATGCCATCCTGAATCAAATAGTCTAACCACTTGGTTCTATCTACAACAATAGGTTCTTTACAAGCTTTCCATGCTTCAACAAAATCAGGATCCTTGGGGTACAATTTCTTGAGTTCATCAAACCCAACTACTTTAACCTACATTACTTCTTGTCTTAATACAACCCCAATAGCATTGCCATTGGTATCACAATCCACCTGGAAAACCTTTCTAAACTATGGAAGTGCCAACATAGGCTTTTTTGTCACCATCTTCTTCAACAATTCAAAACTTCTCGCAACTGCTGTAGCCCATTTGAACACTTTTCTATCCCCTCTTATTGTATCAGTTAGGGGTGCACATATGCCACTAAAATTCTTAATAAACTTCCTGTAAGAACTAACCAGACCATGAAATGATCTTACCTCAGCAGCAGACCTTGGAGTAGGCCATTCCAAGATGGCTTTTACCTTCTCTGGATCCATTTTGAGACCTTCGGGTGATATAACAAACCCCAAATAGACTAACTCCCTTTTTGCAAAGATACACTTCTTCAGATTAATTAACAATTTCTCTTCCCTTAGCCTTTCAAGGACACTACGACTATGTAGTAAATGTTCTTCCAAAGTCTTGCTGAAAATTAAAATATCATCCAAATAAACAATAACAAATTTTCCCAAGAACTTCTTAAGTACCTCATTCATGAGCCGCATGAAGGTGCTTGGGGCATTCGTCAATCCAAAGGGCATGACTAACCACTCATAAAGACCCTCCTTGGTCTTGAAGGCTATTTTCCACTCATCTCCTTCTCGAATCCGTATCTGATGATAGCCACTCTTGAGAGCTATCTTTTTGAAGTATTGAGCTCCACTCAAGCAGTCCATAAGATCATCCATCCTTGGCAAAGGAAATCGGTACTTGATGGTTATCCTATTTATAGCTCAAGAATATGTACACATCCTCCACTCTCCATCCTTCTTTGGTGCAAGTATTACAGGTACTGCACATGGACTCAGGCTCTCTCGAATCAAGCCCTTCCTCAACAGCTCCTAAACTTGTCTATTTAGATCCTCTATATTAGAAGGAGTCATCCTGTGAGTAGCCTTGTTAGGCAAACTAGCTCCTAGAATTAGATCTATCTTATGACTAATTTTCCTTACTGGTGGCAATCCATTTGGAACATTATCAGAGATAATATCTCCAAACTCACCTATTAAATCTGAAACTTCAAGTGGTATTTCACTACTACCTTCTTTATCTTTCCTAGGAATCAAAGCATAACACATATGTTGATGTTTCATGCCATCTAAAAACTTCCTTCCATCAACAAGAAAAATCCTAGCATTGCTACATACCTTTTTGCCTTCCTTTTTCATGGGCTTCAATTTGTGGTGAACTCCATCCTTTGTTAGAGAGTATGTGTTTGCATGACCATCATGTATTGCATGCCTATCAAATTTCCATGGTCTACCCAATAATAGATGGCAAACATCCATCAGAATAACATCACAGAGAACTTCATCATGGTAACTCCCAATTTTGAATTTTAATAAACATTTTATACTTACCAGGACCTTATGATCATCTTTTACCCAAGCAATCTGATAGGGCTGAGGATGTTTCTCCCTCTTGAGCTTCAGCTTAGAGACCATCTCTTCTGATACCAAGTTATCAATGCTACCACCATCAATGATCACGTTACAACATTTATCATCACACTTGCATCTGGTATGGAACAAACTCCTCTATTGTCCTGGTTCAATCTCACCACTTAGTAGGACTCTTTCATTTACCAAGGTCTCTCCTCTTTTTGCATCCTCTAAATGTGATGATTGTGCATCCTCATCCACATGAGCAACCCTAGCTTGGCCCTCAACTCTCCTATCTGTTCTTCCTTGTCACTGAGGGCATTCAAAGGCACGCTGACCTTCTTCATTGCAATGAAAATAGGTACCACGAAAGCCTCCTCTTCCTTGTCCATGTCCTCTACCTCTTCCTCTCTGATTTCCAAAGTCTTGATCATGGGAGCAGTTGAAACCCTCATTCCTCTGGTTCCTACTAGTACCCACATCTTCATTTTTCTTTTGGGTTTCATTGCAGCATCCAGATGATCTACCACTTCCCCTTCCTCCTTGACCATGCCCTCTTTGTCTTCCTTCAAACCTTTTATTCAGCTTCTCTTCAACTCGTAGGGAAAACTAATATGCCTCTTCAATGCTGGTCATTCTTACTAGACTTAATTCCTCCTGGATGCTAGGTCGCAACCCACTGATATAACGAACAACCTTCTCCTTATTTTCTTTTGCATGCCCTACTCTAATCAAGAGTCGGTAAAACTCCTCTTTATATTCTTGGACTGATCTTCCTGCTTGCTTTAACCCATGCATCTTCTTAAACAAATCAAGCTCGTAGTCCACAGGAATGAACTGCTTCTTCAATTTGTCCACCATGCGATCCCATCTTGTGATCTTCTCCTTTCCTTTTCTATTTCTTTCCAATTGAATCTCTTGCCACTAGATTTTGGCATGGCCTTTCAGTTTGGCCTTTGCAAACTTAACCCTATCTGGGTCCCTGATATCTTCATACTCAAAGTATTCTTCCAGTTCATTGATCCAATCGATCAACTCATCTGGTTTTAGATTTCCTGAAAATACACCCACTTCAAATCTAGGTCTTTTCGCAAACTTAGTAATGTCCCTAAAAAGCCTTTCCTCTGCATGATTCAGAACTTCCTCGTAAAATTCCCCTTCTAGTCCCATTTCTTCTTCTTCATTGTCATCCTTACTGTCGTCACCTACGGTAACATTTGCTCCTCTACGGAGCTCCTCTTGCAATGCCTGTACCTGCCTTTGGAGGGCTCTAACCTCCTCAAGATTAATAGCTCTAGCCCTTCTACCATGCTCTCTTCATGGAGGCATCTTCTAACTTGAACCCACAACCACACAGTTCTAGTAGAAACTGCCTCACAGTCAGCGCTCTATCTACACACTCAGGAAAACTAGCTCTGATACCACTTGATGGGGACACAACCCACATAGAATGGACACAACAAAAAAGGGGAAATTATATTAACTGAGAAAATGAGCTAGTACAAATAGTACAGAGAAAATAAACTTCAAAACATGCCCTATGGCTTACAATAGCATAAATCTGGAGATAATTTCTCCTTTCAGTACCTCCTCTCAAACTGCACTCGAAACTGCCTTTTACAATGCCAGAAATCTCCTTAAATAGACCCCAGAGGGTTAAGGACTAGGAGTAAATTCTAGAAAGTGCTAGTAGGCATCCACTGACCAAATAGAAGGTTCTAGAAGCTGCGTTAGAAGTCGATGCAAATCTAGAAGAATCCAAAAATGGTAACCAAACATCCGAGATGCATAACTTTTGAACTGTAGCTTGGATTGACGAACCATTTATATTTTTGAAAAGCTCTTGAAGCGCTCTATAGCCCTATGGACCAGCTTTGCTCGTCCCCCATTTTTTGGCCTTTTTTGAGGTCATTTAATGCCCCTAACTTGACTTTGAAGCATTCTTAGGAGGTCTCCACAACTTGAAAAAATGCAATAACTCTCAAACCATGGGGCCTTTTGACTTGATTCTTTTTCTGGAATGCTCTAAATTACAATTACATTCATCTAGCCAATTTACACCTTCTAGTTTACCAAAATGATGGCCCAATTACATACTCCTATTTTTTCGGGATTTACTAGCACACTAATAGTGGAACTATGGGAGTGGAACATTTATTTGACCCAAATGGGTGTCCAAAAATGAAAACACATGAAACAGAAACTAAGTCTAAGTACATTTTTTTTTGGGTGACATAGGATTGCCCTTATACCTCTAGATGCTCCTGCATCAATAACATAGCTTGATGATATATTTATAGTAGAATAAAAGAAAAAGGGAGAGAAAGGAAAAAATAAGTGATTACCTCAAGTACTAAGGTGGCTACCCCACTGTAAATCACAAAAAAAATTGCAAAAAAGATGGCAGTGAATAGTTTGACTGGGTCATAACCTACTAGTTAACCCACTATGGAATCTATCATTCCTAGTGAACTTCAAAAGAACTATTTTGAGAAAAGTAAGTTCTAGATCAATGACTTCATACTATTGGAATTTTTTATCCTTTTGTAGGGGTAGTTTAAAATTTGATCTGTTAGAATATTTGGAATAACTAAGAAGGGGTAGGGGTGTGGGTGGGGGTGAATCTATTATCCTGATACCCAAATGTATAAATCAAACACTTGAAACTTAACCCAGTAACTCACTGAATAAGACTGTTCACAATAATCCCAACTTATTCATTCTATTATATCTCTCTTCTCTATATGCACTAACTTGTAGAAACTTATCATAGTTAATAGTAAACTTAAATTTTAAATATTTAGAAATATAAATACACAAAAAATATCCACACAATTTTTGACACTAGTATTAACATGGAAACCCAATTTGGGAAAAACCACCATTAACATGCTACTGCTTTTTCACTCTTTTGAAGTGAGCTTTGTTAGGAGCCAACCCTGTTAAAGGTTACAAAACACATTGATAGGCCTATTAAAGAAATTATTCACTTTTTCAGAGGAGTTAAGAACATTCCATTAGAATGTAACCTTGATTAAATGATTTACTAATAATTGTTAAGTTAACCTTATCAAAAGGATTTTATAACTACCACAATTGTTATGAAGTAACAATAAAACTTTGATCTGATAACATACAAATCACTTTGCAAATTCATATCTATGTTCGACTCATCTCTGGTTCATTTAATGGACTCCATCAATCTCATCATCTCAGATCTTCTTGCAACTCTTCAAGCAATTCTCCATATCAAAAACTTTGCACAACTCCTTACAAGTTTTTTCACCACCCATCTTCACTAATTTCTAGTCTAACAAAAAATAAAAATAAATATCAAATACCTCCTTAAATAGGTAGGTTTTATCTTTTTCTACTTAATCACAATCATAGATCTTAGGTTTTATGGTTAGATCCAAAATATTCAATGAATCTACCCATCTTCTTGTTCCTCTTCTATTCTCAACACTTGTATAATTTTTTAATCAAATATTAGACTTTGATCACTCAACTAATCCTTTCCTTTCTATATAATATAGTTTATCAACCCCTAATTTCAACACATTTTTATTATTCCAAGATTTCAACTATGTCAACCACAAATTTTGATTCTTTCATAAAATGTTCTTTTGCTGTCACTTAGTCATCACTCAGCAATCACCATGTTTTTCTTCTTGTTCTTCATTTCTCAACTAGATTGATACTATCACTCAACAATCTCTGTCACTCTGCCAACACATATACTCATAGATACTCGACCAACACTATTATGCTTGACAATGCTTAAGTTCCTTAATCTTCCACTTCAACTCTTTCATTAGCTAACATCGGTACTTGGCCAAGCTTATCACTTTAACTTGCTTAAACTCTTAGCTTCATTCAACTATCTTTTCCACTTTATGTATTAATTAAACAATAAATTATCTTGTCAAGTACTAACTTATCAAGTGCCCATTGTAATTCCATCTCACTTAAACATCTCAACTCAACCTTTCACTAGATCATCTCATGATCTCTTCTTTTGAAACCCTCTTCACCAATCAAATGATATGGCACTCTACACTATTAGTGAATGTCTCTCTAGTAGGTTTGACACTATTCTTACCAATAGGTTTGACATTAATGAAAATATGAAAATTGTTCCAATTACATTCTCAACAATTTTAGATCCAACAATCTCCCTCTTTGGCATTGATAGAAACAACCTAAAGCTACCATGTAATCCAAAAATGACTCAATAATGTAAGTGTTCAACTGTATTACTCCCTCTATGTTTAATAGGTAGATGTTCAATAATATTCTTAGTTTTATTCATTTTCTCATCTAGTCAACTTCAGTGATAATAACAACCTTTTCCTATCTTGTGATCTTCATCTCCTTCTATGTCTATAGCCTTCATTATCTCCATCATCATCTCTCTCTATTTTAACTACCTATAGTCTTCATTACCATCCCTCCCTCTTTTAAAAAAATCCTAAAGACATCTTAGTCACCATAATAATATTAGGTATACTATCATACATATTTTGTATGTAGATATCAACAGTCTTGATTATAAAATTTCTCCCTCTATCATCAAGTTTATCTTCAAAATCATCTCTTCACATCATTTCAAACCTTTAGGTAGGTCCTAAGTGTGATCTTCTACATCAATGTGTATGATATTCTAATCAAAACATTTTATGTAATGCATCATGTCTCCTTAGTTAGTAATAGAGAGAGGAATGGACCCTAACTTGTCTCTCATGTACTAATGTGCTTCCTTAGGCAATGCCTTAGTAAATATGTTAGCTATTTGTTCCTTTGTGCTTACATATTCAAGCCTCATTTTTTTCTCTTGAACCAACTCTCTCAAGTAATGATACTTGATCTCAATATGTTTTGTCTTAGTATACATCAAAAGATTCTTTGAAATGTTTATAGCACCTATATTTTCATAATAGTTTACTATAGGATTAGTAATCTCTTCCTTCATACCTTTCAACAATTACTTGATCCTAATAATATTAGAGTAATTTAGTGCTACAACAACATATTCACCTTCTACTATAGATTGAGAAATGTAATTCTACTTCTTGCTTGTCTAGGAAACAAATCTCCTTCCAAGAAACAAAGTGCCTACACTGGTATTTTTTTGTCATCAACATTTCTAGCCCAATCTACATCTATATAAACTTTTAGCTCAAATTTATCATTCTTCTTATAATATAGGCCATAATCCTCTATTCCTTTCAAATATCTCAATATCCTTTTCATAGCCATCACATGATTTTATTAAGGATTAATAGAAAATATTGCAACTAGAGAAAAAGTTGCTCCATAGTCAATTCCTTCTTCTTGTGCATATCCTTTACAAACTAGTCTCGCCTCATTCCTTGTGACTTCACCTTTCTCATTCATCTTTTTCTTGAATACCCACTTTTTTCTAATCACATTCTTGTTCTTTGGCATGGGTACTAGAGTCAATATCTTGTTCTTTTAAATTTTCTCAATCTCTTCATTCATGGTTGCAATCCAAGCTTCATTCTTTAGTGCATCTTTGATTGATCTAGGCTCATACTCACATAATAAGCATGAACCACTCCTCAGTCTTTTTCTTAATCATAACTCCTAAATCTTTGTCTCTAATAATTGGGCTTGGTGTATGATTTATTCTAACATACTTTTCTAGGGCATGTTCTTTTCTTCTTTGTTCATGCTAATGTTCACTATGTTCACCTAGTTCAACATGTTAAATCACTTCAGATTTCTCTTGCTATATTCCTGTCTATATCACATGTACATCATTTTGATGGTCAATATTCTCTACATGTTTCTCATCATCTATAGTCTAATGATTGGTAGGCTTCTATTTCTTAATAGGGTCTTTCTATTGTGACTCGACAATGTTGAGATTTTGTATTACTTTAGTTGGTTTCTCGAGTTGGGGGAATGGTGTTAGGTTATCCTTTATAGACATATTCAAAATTTTTGTAGTCTTCAGGTTCTTTCTTGCATTCAACATCATTCTTCTCTATAAAATCATCAACTCTAACATTTTCACTTTCCACAACTTTGTTAGTGTTAGAATTTGTATACACTAAAAATTATCCTAAATGACTTTATTAATCTAATTAATACTAGTCACATTCTTCTACTTATTTAATTAAAATTATTTTAATTAAATAAGTTCACTTTTGTCTAAGTATTTAAATTTAATTTAAATACTCCTAGCTCTAATGTGTTAATTTAAATTTAACATGATTCTCCACGTATTCCTTTTTTAAATAAATTTTATTTATTTAAAATCCTCCATATTCCCATTAATTCTTCTAGACTTTGATTAAATTAAATTTCATTTAATTTAATCTTTATTCAAACTGCCTAGAAGTATGTGCATTCATATTAGTTGTCATCACATCTTTTAAGCACATGTTGTCTACACCATAGGAACCTTCTACACACATATGCCATCTCATCAGTCTTATCCATCTATCTAGAATGTGAGATAGGGTGCTTAGTTGTCAATTCTTATCCATATCTCCTGTGCTTAGTTGTCAATCCCTATCCTTATCTCTTAGTGGTTTCTAAGAACATTCTAGATGCTTCCTCCATCCACTTTAAATAGATGCCTTGTCTCAAGCTTTTCTAATGAGAAGAGAACCCCAGCTGGGTTAGGATTCATTAGAAGTCCATTAGAATCTTTTATCATTGCATCATCATTCTGTCATTTTTGATTTCTCATATCATCTAGTCTAGATACATATTCCATCATCCCATTTGCATTCACACATCCAAGAGATTCATCCATTATTGTGTTCCTAAGAGCATACCAAACAATAATCTCCATTGTTATGTTCATAGTTTGAGGTTTGCATAATCTTGGTTACCATTTTATGCAACACATTTTGGCATGCCCAGTGGGACCCACTTCGCGGGTTCAAATTAATTCAAGCTAAGGTTGGAGGTTGGCAGTTGGAGAATAACTTGCGTAAGGAGTGTCTAATCAAGCCACGAGGTCAGTCACCATCTTTGGAGCGCATGAGGTGAGTACCCTATATTTTGTTCTTCTTTGTTAAACATATATATATATATATATATATAAAGTATAGGGGCTTGGGGTAGGTTTTCTTCAATTTGCTTTATGCTATTTAGGTTATTAAAAAAAAAAAGTGAGATAGGGGGGTTATTTTCATTTTTGCATATGGGGAGGGGAGACAACAATTAAAAAAAAAAAGGGTGTGTTTATTAAAAATATAAATCTAAAAACAAAAAATTCAAAAAAATAATTTATTTTTTTGTATAAGCCCAAGCCGCCTCCGCCGGCGGCTCCCTCTCTTTTCTAGCCCTGCCGCCGCCCTAGCAGCTCCTCTTCTTCCGGCGCCGCCGCCGCCCCAGTGGCTCTCTCTTCTGCCTGGCGCCGCCATCCCACCGCTGCCTCCACCAGCGGCTTCTTCTTCTTCCTGGTGTCGCTGCCACGCCAGTGACTTCCCCTTCTTTTTGCTGCACATTACTGCCACTGCGGCCTCACCTTTGCGCCCTAGCTACCGATCACGCCACTCCACCTCTGGGCGCTAACTTCTTTCTCCTCGCGGCACTGTTCTTCCTCCTCATGGCCATTGTTTTCCTCTCACGGTGCTATTCCTCTCTCGCGATCGCAGCCTGTTGGTGCCGCCGCCACCGCCACAGCTGAGTAATGAGTGCCCACCGCCACCCGCGCTTACAACTTCTCCATCACTGCACTTGCATGAATCCACGCCACCTCCAATGTCCTCTGGAAGAATCCCTGGCCCTCCGATTGGTTACAACCACACACAACCACCGCCACTCCTCCTGCCGCTGCACTAGTCATTTCATTTTTACCCCGTTTCATCTCCACCAGTTTCAACTCCTCCTGCTGCAACTCCTCCTTCAACAAACCCTACTATAACCCCCACCGCAACGCCTCTTCCCTGCCCCTGATCCCACTACGACATAGTCGCATTTCACCTTCCATATCCTCGATGCGTCCTCATTTTCTTTGCTTGATTTAAATGTAAATCCAGCCTCCGTAAGGAAGCTTTGAAGTCGCTCTGGAGTTTCTGAAGATGCATCAGCTATCCCCTCTTCCAAAGCCCTCTTCTCCACCTGGGGCATGAACGGTGGAGAATAGTCGAGCGCTTTCCAGGACAGATTCGACCCGCTTTTGTTTGCCTGTACATGCCATTTGATTCACTTGTCAGCAATAAAAAAAAAAAATCACGCAATTTCTTTCTAAAAAAAAAATCTTAAAAAAAAAAAATAATAATAATAAAAAAAAAAAAATTAAATAAAAAGTTAAAAAATATATATTTAAAAAAAAAAAAAAAAAAAATTTGTTTTTTTTATTTCCTTCAAAATTTGCGTTTTATTTCCTTTAATTTTATTTAGAATTAAATTTATTTTCTGCATTTAGATTTTTATTTTTATTTTCCTTTTAGCCAAAACATTCAAAAAATTTTTTAAAAAAAAATTTTGCTTTTCGTGTGTCTGATTTTTGCAACATTGAACGAACATTGTACATTTTAATCACGTGTCTTCAATTAGATTAGAAAACTTAAAATATCTTTGGCAACGAACAAGTGTCTTTTAAACCCTAGGTCCACTTATGTATTCTCTCCCCTCGCGCCTTTGGGTGATCTTGGGTGCACAAGAAATAAGTGGACTTGTTTTTTATTTTTCTAGGAGGCTTGCTTGGGGATTTCATCACCCCTTGGGATGACCTCAACTCCAGCATTCTGGCGGAGTATAAAAATCGGGAGGTGAATCGAAAGACACCTCTCTTGGAAGCGTAATATTGTCACTCTTGGCTAAGCCCCAAAGAACTTTATACCTTTGGGAAGTGAAGGAGGAGATTGGGTTACCGTCTCCCCCCGGCTGTGTGGCAGTATTTCCTTTCATCTACAGATGCGAGCCTCACATACCTTGCGTATATCGAGGATGCCCCCTAGTTGAGCCTTGTACAGCCTAGTTTAACCTTATAGGATTGTTGGTGTGTTTGGGGTGTTTGAAACACATTTTTATTGTACATATTTCATTGTTTGCCTTTGCATCTTAAACCTAAAAAAAAATAAAAAAATCATAAAAGTTCAAAAATCCAAAAAAAAAATCAAAAACATTTCAAAAACACAAAAAAACACCTCTTCTTAATCATCATTCCAAATCATTTCATGTCATATATTCCTTCCATCCAAGACACCGTTCCCTCTTACACATCTTACCTTCATCATTCAAAATGTTGCTTGACATCTTCATCATTTTTATTTATCCAAATCATTTCCTTGTCATTTAATCACATTCCTAATCTTCATCTTAGTCATGATACATCATTATTCATATTCAATTTCCCTAGTCAAGCTCATCATGCATTCTTAATTCGATCCTTCAAATCAGCATTCTTCTAATCCAATTCCTTGTCAAATTTAATCATCCAAGTCATAATTAATCTTTCAAAAACTTCATTCACGCCTTCTTCTATTTCAATTTGACATCACATATTCTACTTCGGACATAGGAGCATTGTCTTATCATTGGACTTTCATTCAAATCAAACATTCACTTTGTTTGCACTATCATAGGGTTCTTATCAAATCAAATCGAACCCTCATCCGATCCAAATCCAAATCAATATCAAATCAATTCAAATTCAATCAAATCGAATCATATCAAGTGCAGTCAATTTCAAATAAAATCAAATCAAAGTCCAATCAGCACAAAGCTCCTAATTCCAAGTTCATATTCCCTCTTCAAATCTTTTCATCACTTTTCATCTTGCATCCATGGATTCAAATCCGCTTCTTTCAATGATTGAAAATATTGCACGACAACATGGTCTCGTACCTTCTCCATATCAAATTCCTTCTCAACACTTCAATTCTAATCTATCTCATGTTCATCATTCTCTTACCTTTGACAAGGGAAATCCATCTCCTTATCCTTCATCTGTAGACAATTCCATCCATAGCCAATATAATTCCTCCGTCATAAATGACCTCACCATAGAAATTGAGGAACTAAAGAACACACTCTTGGACAAAATAAGTCCGCAGGAAAAGGTCATTTTCTTTGCTATGTGTCCTTCATTTTCTAGCTCTCATATCCCTCCATACAATTCCATTCATGGCCCACACAATGCCTTAGACATAAATACCCTTGCCAAGAAAATGGAGGAAATGAAGAATTGTCTCTCATATTTCAAAGGCATTAGTTCTCATGTCCCATCCAATCCTAATCCTCCATGTAATCCTCCTTACTATGAACCTAATCCAAATCCTTCATCCATAATTCCACCTCCACAAAATCCTAATCCTACAACTACATCATCCCCTAATACTCCAACAACATCATCTCCTAAGCCTCCAACAATGTCATCCCCACCTTGTCAGGTGTATTTCACATCACTTTTGGCTAGATTGAAAATTCAGCATAATGTGAGCCAATCACCTAAAGCCACATCTTCAGTTTCATCTCAAGACCTTCCTTCAAAGCATGATGTTTCTCCTCTAGATCTGAGCACTTCTCCATCTCATCATTCCACTATCCCTCAAGGTTCATCCATCCCTCCTAGTCCATCTTCTGATTTCCCTCCTAATCAAGATCAAGACATTACACCTACCATGCACATTACCGATTCCATTCCATCTCCAGTATTAGCATCCATAGATATTCCCCTTCATGAAAAAGTTTCTTCCACTCCATTCACTAATACTCCTCCATGCCAAGATCAAATTACTCCATCTCATGATTCCATTTCCTCCACGCCCACATATGATGATCCACTTACCATGCTATATGATCTTCTTTCACCACATGATTCCATTCCTTCCACGTCCTCATATAATTCTAGTCCATTTCATGATCCACTCCTTGAGCTATATGATATTCTTTCATGTCAAGATCAAAGTACTCCATCTCATAGTTCCACTCCCTCCATTCCATCTCATGAACCTATTCCATCTCACAATCCACTCATTCCACTCAATGATCCTCTTCCAAGTCAAGATCAATGCACCCCTTGATCCATATCTCACGATCCCTCTCCATCTCATGATCCTATTGTTTCTCATGATCCCCTTCATAACCCTACTTCTTCACTTGATCCTATTACACCTATCCAATCTCCTCATGAACCCCATACACCTAGACTCTCATCTTGCATTGAGAATACTAAGTATCCCCTTAAAAAAATAATTCCTCAAGATGTTGGTACACCTTCCACTTTTTCCAATTCCAAAACTCTTCCATCCACACCTAAAACTTCTCCTCCTTCATCTTCCAAGTCCATTTTAGGTTCTTATAGTCCATCCATTCTAGGTTCTTACAGTCCATCCATTCTAGGTCCTTATGTTCCATCGTCAAACTCTTCTTCCCTTCCTTCCATATTAGGCCCTTATATACATCCTTCTACCTTATCCACGTTTTCCAAATTATCCCCTCATAAAGATCAAAAAAGGCGCACATCCTTGAATTCCTTCCAACGTTCACCTTTCATACGTTCTCCATCTTATTTACCTTCATGCACCCATACCATGGCCAATGGAAGCAAATTGGATGCCAGAGAAAAAGAAAACAAAGTCGAAAATCCACAAAAGCGTAAGGATCAACATGTCCCATCTAAGTGACATGTCCAAGAAAAGAAAAATCAGATCCAAAATGCAATCGAAAAGCCACAAAGGCTAAAAATCAAAAGTGTAAAAGTTATGTGGATACCAAAGCCACTTAATGTAACAAAGAATCTCAAAGAAAGATTCCAAATGACATCCAATTCTGCTAATCCAAAGGTCTCCCTCCTTCATAAATTCTCTCAACCTCCACTTTCCAAATCCATTTTGGGTCCTTATACACCCAAATCCGCCATCCCAACTCTATCATCTCCTTCATCCATTTTGGGTCCCTATATCCCAAACTTCCAACTTTCTCCTATACATCCGTCACAATTTACTCCTTTCCACCACCCTTCAAGGTGTGTGCCAATGAAGATTTTTTCACTTCCTTCACAAGTCTTCCAATCTAGTATCCATCAACCATGTCTTCCTCCTACATACTCAACTCCCTTAATCCAAACTTTTTCATAGGTCATTATCTTCTATTCTCAAATTCACTTTAGCATTCTTTTCTTTACCCTATCAACATCTATGAGAAAATACCAACAATTCCTTGAAAATAAAAAAATGATAAACAAATTAAAGAAGCATAAATATCAAGGGATACATCCATATACTTAGATGCTTGAGTCCTCCCTTCATTTTCCTACTATACCTATTCGTTAACTTCCCTTTTTCCACTTGCACTCTACACTAGGGGCAAGTTCCATCCATAAGTACCTTCCATATCCTTTACTACATATTCCCATAATTCTTACATATATTTGATCTTGACATCCCTATCCTATAGTCCTTGTCATGTTCATGTTCATTTGTCCATTATCCATACATTATCCTATATACTTCCTACATTCTTCCATATGTTTGATCTTGACATGTTATCCCTATCTTGCATTCCATAGTCCTTGTCACGTTCATGTTCATGCATCCATTTTCCATCCATATGCATACGTATTCCGGTTCATTCATATCTTTTCCATCCATAATCCTACGCATGTCTATCCTTCTTCCATATACCCTTGATCTTGGTTATCACTTTCATTTCATCCACTTCTTATCATGCATTTCCTTCATATCCTTCATATCATTATCCCTTTTCCATCCATATCCTTCATATCATTATCCCTTTTCCATCCATATCCTTCATATCATTATCCCTTTTCCATCCATATCCTTCATATAATTATCCCTCCTCCATATCCTTCATATCATTATCCCTTTTTCATGCCTTCCTTCATTCCACTTTCATACCCATGCTCATAATCAATACGAGAGGCACAACAACAAAAATGCTCATACATGCTTAAGAGGAGCACATGCCTTTTCTTCCTCTATATGCGAGCTTTCACACCATTCGTCCATTTTCATGCAATCCTTCCTCACCATTATTTCCTTCCATTTTCATGGGGCATTGTTGGTCACTTCATTGAAATATGGTTCTTGGTTCCCCATTATCTGACACTATATCCGTTGGTCATCCATATTATTCCTTCATTCATATATCTACCCAACCTTCCTATCCATTTACAAATACCTTGGCTCTCCCTTGTCATTGGTCTCAATCCATTTTATTCCTAATCATTCAATCAATTCATTTCTATCCATTCTATCTATTCATTCATCTCAAATTCAATTCAAGTCTCCCAATCATTCAATCAATTCATTTATCCTCTAATCTCATCATATTCTTTTCTTCCAATCACTTCATTCATATCATTTCCATAATCAATTCCTTCATTGTATTTGCATCTATCAAATTTCTAGTCTTCCATTCAACACATTTTCCTCTAACAGAATATATTTATATTTTCGTAATCGATTTCCTTTCATTCCATTCCAATTCAATTCATCCATTATCTCATCTTATCTTATCCATATTCTCATTACACTAAGCTTCCATCCATAAAACCAACCTCATCAAATAGTGATTGCAAACAAGCTTACACAAATTTACATTTAGACTCAATGATTTGAGAACATCATTCCTTTTACTGTCATTGCTAGAAGCCAATCACAAATATCTCATCAATCAATCAGTTTTTGCCTTACAGGATGAATCCTTCCTACAAAGGCTTAACAAATTTAACAAATTTATCAGGTTCATGGCAAGCATGGTGAATTGAATGACTACTTAGTCATAATGTCTTTTTGTTAATTTTATCTTTGTGTGTCAGTGATAGCCTCCCCCAGTGTGCCTCGATCTTCCATATCCTAGTATCATTTGGACGGCTTATCCTGATTACACATGTTATTTTGCAATATGATCTATTTTCATGATTTTTTAGTACATCTATGTGAGTTTCAAGTTATGTTAATGCATTGCTCATTGGGGGCAACGGGTTAGCACACTTTCCACCAAGCTCCTTAAAAAGACTGTGGGTGTGCCCAGACCTCTCCAGTGCGTATATGTCATTTGTTCCCTCATGACTCAAAAATCTACATCCATTGTGTTAAGAGTCTAATACACACAAAGGAATCTTGTCATCTATGCTTCTATAGCATTTGGTGTATAACTCCTCTTGCAATATTAAAATAAGGGTTTCTCTCCATATGAACACAATTGAATGTCTTGCATTCATGTAGTTAAGTTGCATTTAGATTATCATTTTCCATCACCCTTCTCCTTTGTCGTTGTCACCAGTTCTCTCCTATCTTCTCAAGGGCAACTTGTATTTTCTTTGATATGATGCCATGCCGACATCACATCAAAGAGGGGCAAAATGTATACACTAAAAATTGTCCTAAATGACTTTATTAATCTAATTAATACTAGTCACATTCTTCTACTAATTTAATTAAAATTATTTTAATTAAATAAGTTCACTTTTGTCCAAGTATTTAAATTTAATTTAAATACTCCTAGCTCTAATGTGTTAATTTAAATTAACACATGATTCTCCACGTATTCCTTTTTTAAATAAATTTTATTTATTTAAAATCCTCCATATTCCCATTAATTCTTCTAGACTTTGATTAAATTAAATTTCATTTAATTTAATCTTTATTCAAACTGCCTAGAAGTATGTGCATTCATATGAGTTGTCATCACATATTTTAAGCACATGTTGTCTACACCATAGGAACCTTCTACACACATATGCCATCTCATCAGTCTTATCCATCTATCTAGAATGTGAGATAGGGTGCTTAGTTGTCAATTCTTATCCATATCTCCCGTGCTTAGTTGTCAATCCCTATCCTTATCTCTTAGTGGTTTCTAAGCACATTCTAGATGCTTCCTCCATCCACTTTAAATAGATGCCTTGTCTCAAGATTTTCTAACGAGAAGAGAACCCCGGCTAGGTTAGGATTCATTAGAAGTCCATTAGAATTTCTTATCATTGCATCATCATTCTGTCATTTTTGATTTCTCATATCATCTAGTCTAGATACATATTTCATCATCCCATTTGCATTCACACATCCAAGAGATTCATCCATTATTGTGTTCCTAAGAGCATACCAAACAATACTCTCCATTGTTATGTTCATAGTTTGAGGTTTGCATAATCTTGGTTACAATTTTATGCAACACAGAATTCAAACATTTTTATGCCTTACTCTTTGTGGAATATGTTAGATTGTGGTGATTGATCAGGGAAGTACTGTACATACTCCATAATTCCTTGATTGAAAATTTTTTTGGGGCTATTTCATCAGCATTTTATGGCCAACATGTTGTAACTAATTTTAACCCTAAAGTGGAAAAAATACTTATATAGAAGGGCTTAGGGTTAGGGATTGTTTCATAAAGTGCAATGTCAAAATTGCTTCTTGTAGTGGTATTGTGATGTAAGGGATTATAGATTGTAATCAGGTTGTAATCACTAGATAATAATAATATTGGACTTGCTGTTGGTGGACATAGCCTACACTCGTACATTTGAGATCATTTTTCGAAAATATTGGCCAAAATTTTGACCCAAATTTGACCAACCATTTGGTCATAATATTTTTGGTCAAAATTTCAACCAAAATCTAGTTGGTCAAAATTTGGTCAAAATTTCAACCAGCCCATTGGTCAAAAAGTTTGTGGTGCCATGGTGCAATTTGCACCCACGCGTTTGACCATCATTGGTCAAAAACTCCCAGGCATTGGTGGAAATTTCCACCAATGCCTAGGTCCAATTTTTTTTTGACTGACATGAAATATAAGCTTCTAATATTATATCCTATAGATGACAATGACAAGTTTACTAAAGAAACTGGGTAGCTTGCTAGTTTGGATACCTTGGGTGATGGAAATGCGGCAATTGTCAAGATCTTAGATGAACACTCATGTCTTATCATGGAAGAAGTGTACAAAATGCACTATGTGCCTAGTTTTTATTGCCATGGGCTGCCCATTGAGCTCAAAGTTATATAGTCCATAGACCAAGAGGCAAGGAAAGAGCTCACTCTTATTACATACAAGATCTGTGATAGAAATATTGATAAAGATAATTACAATCTTACCTTTCTTGGTGCTGATGTATGGATCTATAGATTTATTCTTCAATGGCAATTGTTGATAATTTGTATTATGAACCTGTAGGTTAAATCAATCTCAAGACTACAATATATGTTTGTACTTGATATATTGCATTGTCTCCAAGTTAGTGTGTATGTGTATGTGCATGCATGTGTGTATGTATGTATATGTGCATACATGCTTATGTACATATGTATACCATGCATAAATGTGCCCTATAACATAGATACATGTATGCATGCACATATGTATAACATATTTGCATGCATATGTATGTGCATGTGTGTATGTATGTATTCTACAACTTTTACCAACATACTATTTGCCTGTACCAAAATGGGAGCTTTGGAATATGATACATGCATTCATTAAATCATAAAGGAATTATGTCAAATGTTGTATTTGCAATTTCCCTGGTAGGCACACTTACAAAATTGGAGCATAGACAAGGCATATGATAGCTTGACAGAATGCCTAAAAGAATTCTGGTCATGGCTTGCAAAGATTATAGTAAATGCACAAAATAGATTCATTGAGGGCATATGTGTTTTAGTTACAATTTCCCTTGTAGACAAGCATGCAAAATGTGGAGCATAGACAAGGTATGTGAACTATTTTATAGAAATCTTGAATAAATTGTGGTCTCATGGTAAGCCATGATTGAATAATATGAACAACATGGATTTGTTGAACATATAGACAGATGCATGCATACTTTTATATTTGAGAAAATTCAGCTAGTAGGTGTAATGAATTTTCAACCCTTGCTAGCATTCTACATGCCTATGCCAAAATGGAAATTTTGGAAAAGGGCATGGACATCCCTCAAAGCATACACAAGGTATGTCATCTTTTTGATTTGATGCCTCAAAGAAATGCTATTATTTCTTACAATAATTTTCAGGATATGCATAAATTAGATTTGACAAAAAGCCTCTAGACACATTCAAAGGAAAATTCCACAACCTTTACCAGCATACTACCTGCATATGCCAAAGTGGAAGCTTTGGAATAGGTTTTAGATATCCATCAAAGTACAAGAATAAATGAATTTTGTGATGTTGTAGTTGGAACATCTCTACTAGAAAAAACTACAAACTATGGAAGCATAGACAAGGTGTGTTAATTATTTGAGGTACACATATCAAATTGAGGCCAAATTGGAGATGAAAAATTATTTAATTTTCACCCTTACAATTACACACATGCACGTTCATTTGGACATATATGTGAATCTCTTTGTAAGGGAAAATAAAACACTCACATAAAATAAAAATATCTAGGTTAATGAAATAAATAAATCATAAAATAAAAATATAGCGGGTAAAAAATTAATTAAAGCATTTAATAAACAACTTAGCTAGATATATTAGAAGTTTTTCAATGTGATTAATTTTTCACTATAGCTTATCTCGTCTAGATTAGATTTCGAGATCCACTTAGCTTTTTATTGCATCATGCTACATGGTATTAGTTAGGCTTGGCTTTGCTACCCTACTGAGATCTATTGAGATTCATGTTCTTGTAACATTGTTAAATATTCTCAATTCTATTGAAATGTCAAAACAAAGTAAATGTATATTGTTCAATATGCCTCTTTTTTTGAAGAGTTAGCTTCTCTTGATGCCCATACCCATAATGTTCTAGATGTCTGGGTTTAGCATATAAGCCCTGGGGAAATCTCTCAAACATATCAATGTAATTTTTTTTTGAGATTTGTATTATTGTAGTCACAACATCACTCTGCACAAAGCATATATATTTATATAGAAGGACTTGCATAAAAAAACATGGCATCTCTATTGCTAGCAGAAACAAAATATCACAATCCTTCTTGCTAATGTCACTAGGCTCAACCATGTTTTTAGTATGTGATTCATGTTGGAAATATTGTTGTCGTTGGTGTCAAGAGGAATTTGTTGTCTAATATTGTTGGCAATAATTGTCTTGATGTGAAATGTGCATGAACACAATCAATAACGACCACTAATCACAGTCCAAAGGCCAATCCAAATCAGCTTTAGATCTCCTCACTCAAAGCAAGTTTAGTTATGCCATATTGGCATTTGATTTATGCAAGATAAAGTCTATGATGATGGCCAACTCACCTTCAAAGAGGCACTTTCTTCTAGAGATATCTTTGTAATATAATGCTATGTTGCTTATGCTAGCTGACTCTTAAAGTGGTGAAACATGTTTCACAAAGAGTCTGACTTCACTATCATTTATCAAGACAAAGACATGTTATAGCCCAAGAAATAGAGATGATTGTTAGTAATTATGTGATTATAAACTACATTAATAAAATGTGATAAAAAGAAGAAGACAACTACTAATTAAGATCATTAAAGGACACAATGAGTTGAGGATACAAGGCAACTATTTATATGTTGAGAAATGTAAATGATATAAATGGGCTGACTTTTCCTTGACAAAGGCCACAATAAAGATTATATTTGATGGTGGCAGGGACATCAAATGGAATAGTGAATTTAACAATATTATAACTTTAAAACAAAATGAACTAAACATGTAGATGAATATTATAATGACACCAAGCTAAGGAGGCTATATTTATCGCAAAGTTGGCATCCCATTGGCATATAAATTAAATACTTTGACATGAACATATTAGATGCAAACTTGACCCCTTATATATTCTATACTCATCGATATATTCAATTGAATTTAATTAATTAAATAACTCATAAACTCCATAAAATGGCAATATTAAACTAAAAATTGAGTTGCTCAATTTGCTGAGAAAATTGTTGATGCTCAAAGGAAATCATTTAGGAGATATGGAATATGGGGAGAGTGGGACAATCCCTATCTAACACTTGCTCTAGAATATGAAGCTTCACAGATTGAAGTATTTGGGTAAATGTTTTTGTAGGGCCACATTTATAGAGACTGAAAATTGATTCATTGGAGTCCCTCATTTGGGATGGCTTTGGCTAAGGCTGAATTGGAGTATCTAGAGTGACACATATCAAGAAGTGTCTACGCTATTTTCAAAGTGGTTGGTTAATGTAGCAAACTCAACTCCTATTTTTCTCAAAGGACTTCTACCCAGTTTGGGTTTGGCTATCTAGACTACAACCCCATGGAGAATTCCTAGAAATGTTACTGTTGTAGTCAATGGTTAGCTTCTTTACGTACTGATCTAGGTAAGAAAAAAATCATCTATAGATACTACTATAGAAGGTGTCAAAAAGCCTATTTTTGAAAGTAACCAACATATTATTGTTGCAGAAAATTTAGTTAGTACTCTACAATTAAAGTGGGGGTTTGAGCTTGATGTGTTGGGAACATTTTATGGTTCAGATCTTGAACATTGCAGTTATATCCATCCTTTAGAAAATAGGAAATTCCTTGTTGTTGTGGCTGGAGATTAAATAATGATGGAATCTAGAATAGGACTAGTTCATATTGCCCCAGGCCATAGTCAAGAAGATTTTTTGATTGGCATGAAATATAAGATTCTAGTACTATCTCCTATAGATGAGAATGCCAAGTTTACTGAAGAAACTAGGTAGTTTGTTGGTTTGGATGTCTTGGCTGATGGAAATATGGAAATTGTCAAGAGCTTAGATGAGCATTCATGTCTTATCATGGAAGAAGTGTACAAATAATAAAGTGACTCTTATTTGTCAACTATGAAATATAATATAAAGTTTCCTTAAATGAGTAATATGATACAATTTTATTATTATTTTATTTTCCTTAATTTGACAGCTGAGTTTTTCCCTATTTTTTTTTATTAAGGTGAAGACCTTCCTTACACAAAGATGTTGGGTACAGTTTTAGTTGCGACTGTAGCAGCAGTATGTGCACATTTCCTTCTTAAATATAGACTTTGACATTCACATTTTCCCATTGTGCACTTTATGAAATTGTGGTTCATAGTTTCCTTGATTAATAGATCTATCCTAAACATATATTTGGTACTAATTGCAAGAGATCAGAAGGGAATTAAATCATTTTTAGTTTTTGTAAAGAATCATATAACAACAAGTTGATATTTTTATTATTATCTATGAACCAATACTGATTTATAGAATATTATATCTAAATGCCATAAGGAAAAAGGGGCCAATAGATGGTCTAGAGTGTATTGTGCAGAAATAGTATCAGTTTAAAATAGTGAAATCAGAATTACATATATGCTTAGTTATTTTTGATCCATTTGTAGTATATATGTAGCCTATTCCTTAATGACACACTAAAGCCCCTTAGGAGGATAGATAGGTTTATAAGGAGTAATGGGTGTAAATCCTTACAAGTTAGGTGTTGTGGAAACCTTGAGGAAGCTTGTTTGTAGATGGTCTTGGAATGCCCTATGACAAGTATTCTCTGTCTTGATGTTTAGAAGAGGAGTGAATCAGGGCTTAAGTATGTTAATTGTCAAATGTATTATGAATCATTCACTATTTCTTAGTTTAATCCAATTTAAATGCATAGTGTTGAATGTTCATCATTGAAAATTCATAGCCTCCTAGTAGTGGACATCACAATTGGTATGTTAGTGTTTATCTTTCCATCCCATGAAAGGTAACCTAATGCAATTTAACCAAAGGGCCCAAAGTAGCTTAGAAAGGGAAAGAAGAAAACTGACACAAAATTCTAACCCTTCTCAAAACAATAACATGTGTGAAACAAGGGAAAATGATTTAAGAACATTCATAGAGATGACAACCAAAGGATTAATGGACCAAAATGAAAGAAAAACCCAAGTACAAACCCAAGAACATCTACATGCCTTACAAAGAATCTATAATTTACATAATGTTTTAAAGATTAATTCCTCAAATAGGAGAGACATAAGTTCAAATCATTCAAAAAATAATAATGAATCCTCCACATTTAGGGTACCAAAACCCTCTTTCCTACCTAGAGATGATATACAATCGAGGAAGAAGAAATAATCCACTCACCACCAACACTGAGGAAATGGTTGTAGCCTACACCAATTTAGACCCTATGGTGAGGGAAATTATATCATTTAGAGATTTTTGTTAAGAGACATGAAGCACCTTGAAAAGATAGGAGCCATCCAAGTAAGGAATTGAGGAAAATTAAATAAAATAAGTCATCCAAACTTCTATGGGTCTGATAAAATTTTCCACGGGCTACCCTTTGAGCTCAAAGTTCTACAGTCCATAGACTAAGAGACAAGGAAAGAGCTCATTGTTATTGCATATAGGATCTTTGATAGAAATACTGATAAAGATAATTATAATCTTACCTTTCTTGGTGCTAATGTATGGATCTTTAGATTTATTCTTCAATGGAAATCGCTAATAATTTGTATTCTGAGCCTGCATGTTAAATCGATCTTGGGACTGCAATATATGTTTATACTTGATATGTTGCATTGTCTCCAAATTCGGTGAGCATATATAATACATGGAAGAGTCATGTCCCCCCATAGGGGTATGAATCTACATGGCCAAAGGCCACATAGGATCATGACCCTATGGGGTCATGATCATATTGCAAGCTTTGTTTAGTTAATAGATAATAACACTAATATATATTGGGTGTTTACACAAAGCAATAAGCCTAATACTTATCTTACAATGTTAAGATTCTGAGATAACATCCTTAGAATGGATAGCTCATGAAGGGTAGTAGCAATAATTCCATCTTCATCATGCTCAAGCTTATCTTTCTTAATCACCACAATCAGAGCAATAATTTGATAGTCACCTCAAATTGCAATAAGAGCAATAGTTTGATAGTCACCTCAACTACAGACTTCAACATCAAAATCCAAAAGTTATTTATAAATAAGAAGAAAATATGTGAACTTACAACATCTAGAAAGCATATACCTGAGAAAAATATTTGTGATGACATTGTAGTCAACAGGACAACCCTCCTCCATTTGAGACATTATCAGTACAAAATTAACAGTTCCTTAGAAATAATTTTCAACAAATAAGACCTCTTTCTTTAAAACATATTTAGATTCACTATCAAAAATATATTTTTATAAATTGATAACACATGGGGATTAGGAGTGCAAAATTATCTGAAGGAGAAACAATTAATCTAGAGTGTACCCAATGTACAAAATTCATGAGTGCCCTATATTATGCCTCATTCACAATCTGTAAAGCTATAAGCATTAAACACAACAAAGAGAATGTTGAAGTAAAAGAAACAAATGCTTCCAAGAAAAATATATTTTTCCAATTAGTTTAAACATAAACAAGCCCTATCTTCCATCATAAATGACAAATGAACAAATCCAAGGCATACCTATTTAGAGTAAATAAGTATTTTATCAAACTCCCTTCTCTCAGCAAAAGCTGCTACAACTTTGGGGTTAGCCCTTGCTTTTGCGATTACTTGGTATGTTAGTTTGAGCTTCACTTGGTTTCAAGAATACTATAATATTCTCTACTTAACAAGGCCAACCATGTGAAGGTGGAAGCTCATTTGGCCTCACCCCCTCCCCTTAACATCAATCTAAATTCCCCATTAACATCTAATTACATACTTCATTCATTTCATTCATCCATTTATGAACTATAACATTCAATCAATACAATCACATAACATTCATTAATATGATATAAAATTCATTAATACACAATAGTAATCAAGACTTTATATTATATTATCAAAAGATTTTACAAAAGTTTTTCCCTATTTAATTGTAGGCATCGGGGGAAAGAGAATAGGGAAAAGAAAACCCCTGGTGTAGGCTGGGATTAGAGTCCTATATACATCACAGATGCCCTTTATAAGGGTCTTTAAGAAGGCATACCTCCTTTTATACAAGGGGAGAGTTTATGATAGAAGAACCTCCAAAAAAAATACAAGGTTAGATCAAAATCTGTCTCAGCTAGATTCCCTTCCCAACATATTGGGGATTACAAATAACAATTAAGAGGGTTACAAATATTAATGTTGGAGGAAATTGGAGTGACAAAATAATGAGGAGATCTCTAGTCTAGTTAAAGAAATGGTGGACACTGGAGGTAAATGTTGCAATCCTTGAATAACCTGTAATAAAAAAACAATATTCCATGGCAATGAAAAGAAAAGAGGTAAGGGGTTAATAGGTCTTACCCTCCTAAAAAAAATACCTATTTTCAAAATAGGAATCCATAAAACTATTTAGCACCTTACACTTCTAGCTTTGGTCACAAATAGAAATATACATATACAGAGGAGAGTGTATGAATGATTCAAATCTACATATGTATACATATACAGGTATATATACTTATGGGAGATAGTTTGTATATATATATATATTACATACATACATACACACACACACACACACACACACACACACACACACACACACACACACACACACACACACACACACACACACACACACACACACACACACACACACACACACACATGAGATTAACTTGCACCAATGATTAATAGCGATTAACTTGCACCACAGACTGACAATCTTTGTCTTTGTTGTGGGCTATGGACTAGGAAATTATTCATTTCGATAGAAGGTTTGTATGATGGTAGTAGTGCATAAAATATCTCAACGTAAAATTGATATGAGTTGCTTGAGCTCAAAGTTCTGTAGTCCATAGACCAAGAGGCAAGGAAAGAGCTAACTATTATTGCATATAGGATCTCTGTTAGAAATACTGATAAAGATAATTACAATCTTACCTTTCTTGGTGCTGATGTATGGATCTTAAGATTTATTCTTCAATGGAAATTGCTGATAATGTGTATTCTGAATGTTTAGGTTAAATCAATCTTGGGATTGCAATATATGTTTGTACATGATATGTTGTGTTGTCTCCAAGTTTGGTGAGCATATATAATACATTGAAGAGTCATGTCCCCCCATAGGGGCATGACTCTACATGACCAAAGGCCATGTAGGGTCATGACCCTATGGGTTCATGATCATAGCACAAGCTTTATTTAGTTAATAGATAACAACACCAATATATATCGGGTGTTTAGACAAAGCAATAAGCCCAATACTTATAGAAAGTAATAGAAAACATTGTATAACCATTCAATATACACAATGATCATCATCAGACTTTGTTTGAGATAATGTACTACCCAATTCAACATCGGATACTTACACAATAAGACATAGCAAGATTAGTGATTAAGAATGTGATCCTTGATCAATATATTAGCAAGTGTCATTTAGCCAACTAGATATGAATCAGAGGCAAACATAAAAATTAGATACATATATACATATATATATATATATATATATATATATATATATATATATATATATATATATATATATATATATATATATATATATATATATATATATATATATATATATATATATATATATATATATATATATATATATATATATATATATATATATGTATGTATGTATGTATGTATATGTATGCATATGATTATATGCATATGTATATATATGCACATAGGTATGTATAATGTGATAATTAATTTGATAGATGCTAAACTTCAACAATCACACCATTGAAACTAAGAAAGAAAGCTGCTCAATTTTCCAAGAAAATTGTTGATGCTCAAAGGAAATCATTTAGGATAGGCACCATACATAGAGGGTGGTTTCAAAGCTCCCTGTTAACTAGCATAGCCACTAGAGGACATGCACCATACAAGAGCATTCTAAGTCATGGGTTTGTCTTGGATGAGAGGGTTCTGAAAATAAGTAAATCACTAGGAAATGTGATAGATCTACAAGTTGTAATTGAAAGTGGTAAGAATCAAAAGGAGGCTCCTAGGTACAAAGCTAATGTCCTAAGACTTTGGGTTTTAAGTGTGGATTATTCTAGTGATGTAATGATTGCTCCACAAATTGTCAACAAATGTTTGATATATATAGAAAATTGCGTGGAACATTGATGTATTTTCTTTCAAATCTTAATGATTAGAAGCTAGAAAACTCTATTATTTACAAGGATCTTCCAATGATTGATAAGTATGCACTATGCCAACTAGCCAATGTTATCAACAACAACAAACAAAGCTACGGGAGTTATCAGTTCTATAAGATTCCCCAAACTATTCAACATTTTGCAAGTGTAGACTTATCAAAAGTTTACTTTGATGTTGCCAAAGATTGACTTTATGTTGGTGGTAGAAACAACCAAACAAGGAGGGGTTGTCAAACTGTTCATGCAACTCATCTACTTTTCATTCCGTGGGCTATAGCTCCAATTCTACCTCACATGGCCAAGGATGCATGGTAGCATATGCCATTTACACATTTCAAGGAAGATGGATCTGAAATAGAGTTTGTTTTTGAAGTACAATGGCCAATGATTAATGATGAATGGCTAATGCTAACGAATCCTAATGTTGAGTACTAGGAGGAGGTCCTTGAG
Source organism: Cupressus sempervirens (assembly GCA_028749045.1). Classification (NCBI taxonomy): domain Eukaryota; kingdom Viridiplantae; phylum Streptophyta; class Pinopsida; order Cupressales; family Cupressaceae; genus Cupressus; species Cupressus sempervirens. The sequence continues at coordinate 266,109,446 of CM053793.1, forward strand.
ATGAGAAAAAAAGTAAACAAAGTCTTGGAGATGGCCAGAGGTGCAAAGATGATAGGTGCAAGTTTAGATGCTAAGGTTTATTTATGTAGCTCTAATGTAAACCTACTTTGAAGATTCCATGAGATGTCTATGCTAGGTGATGATGTGGACACGTTACATAGGATTTTTATAACTTCTTAGGTTGAAGTTGTAGCTTCAATGGAACACACATCTAGTACTAGTGTAGCTTATATTGGAATCTATTCTTCACTAGGAGTAGGTGAATTGTGGATTGGGGTATCTCATGCAAATGGTGCCAAATGCAAAAGATGTTGGATCTACTCTCAAGTAGTTGGCTCATTTGTGGATCATCCTACACTTTGTGAGCGATGCTACAAAGTGATCTCAAATATTGATTTAGAAAGTCCTAAAGTAGCTATGGTAGCCTAACAGTAATTTTATCATCTCAATCATTCATCTTCTAAAAATCTAAATCTTGCAACCATAGGGTTCAGTTTTAATAGCTCTATTTTCATTTTTAGATTGCTAAATTTTTATAACATTCATTTTTCTACACAATCTACAACACTTTGCAATCCTCATGTGCTGATCTTGTAGTCTTTTGGTCTTTTTTCTTCTTTAGAAAGGTCTGAAAGACTCCACTCTATCGTTGACCGAGTGGATTCAGATTGATTGGGTTTCTTGATATAGAGAATCCAGAGGGAGGAGCTCAAATTCACCACTTTTGGCTGATATCAGAGTTGAGAAAACTAAAACTTTTTAGGTAGTCATCAAGATTTATAATTAGATTTCATGTTTTACAGAGTTGAGATGTTTGTATTTGTAGGGGTTGGATTTGGGTTTAAGTGTTGATTAGATATGAGCCTGAATTTTGGGTTAGTGGAATTGGTTTTGATATGAATTTGTACGATAAAAAACATGGGCATGGAATTATGTAGAAGAAAGATTAAAACTTGTAGAATTTTGTGTTTGGAAATTGATTTTAGTTTTTCATCTTCAGGCCACATGGTTGTGTTTCTTTCAAGCATCTGGTGCTTGTGAGTAGCTAGTTTTTGTATAACACATGTACCAAGGTCTTTATGTTGGTTTGGAAGAGGCTTGTCCTTCTAGGGACTACTTTAGAACTATAAGCTTAGTATGCAATCAAGCTCTATTTTCTTGATGTACCACTCTTTTGTCTTTCTAAAAAGATTGTAGTAGTTTCTTTCCTCTCCCAAGAAGAAAACATATAACAAAGTGTAGAGTTTGCTATTGCTATATATATGTATTATGTTATATCATCCTAGTGTGTCTGGTTGTCTACTAGTATGTAAGCTACCTAACTCTTTTAGTAGAGTTGGGTGTAGGCACCACCAAACATAGTAGACCCTAATATGACATTTTTACTATCCATGATAACTTTAGTTGGTAATCTATTTAGATAATTCTTTAGAATATTGAGGATTTTGGATTATATTTCATGATATTTAGAATATATTTCAATATATTTTGGATTATATTTCATGATACTTTTGATATCTTGAATTATATTTCAAGATATTCTGTATCATACTCCATCAGACCAAGATAAGAAAGATGAATTTATATTGTTTATTTCAAAATAGTTTTGATAATTTTATTTTTTTTCATGTCAGGACTTCTGAAAAAAGAACACTAAGCAATTTGAGAAGATGATATATATGTTCTTCTATCATATGAATGGACTTCTTGATTCTTCTCTTTTCCTTCCTGGTATTGCTAATTGTTATGACTCTTGGAGGTGAAATAAAGTGTATGATTGATGTACATATATATGTTTTCTTGTACTACAGGGGTGGGCTTATTAACAAATGGGAAATCCTCATGTATACCACTAGGGTTTAGGTTTCATCCAATGGATGAAGAACTTTTATACTATTATTTGAAGAAAAAGGTGTCCTATGAGATCATTGACCTTGATGTTATCATAGATGTTGATCTTAACAAGCTTGAACCTTGGGACCTCCATGGTATAGATTGATTTCTTCTTAATAGAATTTTCTTTAAGACTTATTATCTTTGTGATTTTTTCCCCTAATCGTTGTTTTGAAATGAACTAGAGAGATGCAAGATAGGTTCTGCTCCACAAGACGAGTGGTACTTTTTCAATCATAAAGACAAGAAGTACCCAACAAGCACCTGCACAAATAGAGAAACAACTACAGGGTTTTGGAAGGCAATTGGCTATGATAAGGCCATTTATATGAACTTCAAGAGGATTGAAATGAGAAAGACCTTAGTCTTCTACACTGGGAGAGCTCCTCAGGGCTAGAAAATAGAATGGATTATGCATGAATATTGCTTTGCAGACAATGAGAATACCCAAATAAATGTAGGTTCTATTGTTCTCTTCCCTTTATTTATGAAGCTTCTCTAGCTACATACTGAAAAAGATATCATTTTTTGAAGTAGCTCAGCATAGCATGATCTACACTTAGTTATCACTTCAATCAACATTTTTCTTATGATTATTGATTCACATTGACTCAAAATTTATGAGGAAGAATTTACACTATGTCTTCTTGATTATTGATTCATATTAGGAATGATTTACATTGACTACCTCACTTCTCATTGATTATTCATTTACACTAATATGTGATAAGAAATGATTTACATTATCTAACTTCTATCATTATCATTATTGATTCACCATACACGATTCTTATGAGGAATTATTTATACTATTTCTTCTTGATTAATGATTCATATCTTATTGGGAAAGATTTCTTATGGCCATTCTAGCAACTTATATGATTTATGATATCTTATATTTTATGAGAGATATGATTTAGATTGCATTTCTTATGGTTACTATTGATTCATATTAATGATTTAACATATTTTATGAGAAATGATTTGCATTTTTTCATGACTATTGATTCATAAAATGTATTTTTTAAAACTAATTTACTCGCATTGTTATCGATCGTATTGTGTGAAAAATGGTTTACATCATCTCATTTCATATTGTTATTGACTCAAACTAACACATTCTATGAGAATTGATTTATGCTATAATGATTTCCATTTATCATATTATGTGAGAATCATACTTTACATTATTTCATATTACTTATGATTATTAATTTACACCAACTGAATGATTTACACTTTATTTGTTATGATTATCGATTGCTACTTATAAGAAATGATTTGGTTGGTACTAACTCATGTCTTATGAATACCAATTTACACAATCTTATTCTTCAATGATTTTCCTGAAATGGAGTACATAAAATCAATTTTAATGGAATCAAAATGGAATACCAGAGCAGCCTTCAAACCCTTTAAAAACCCCATTAAAACTCGGGCATATCATTGAACCAACAACCCTTCTGAAGTCCAAATTTTCCTGGGGTATGGAATAATGCCAAAAATTTTAGAAGCCAAATGTCCATTCAATCAATCTCAATCAAACCTTTAAACACTCATTCCCTCCACAAATCATAGTAGGAACAATTTATCGATAGACAACCATTTAGAGCCAATTCAACAACACATGAACTGAAAATAGAGAAGCTGTGGAATGAGAAATAGTTGCAAACAAGAACACGGGGGATATTTTTACTCTTCATGATGGTCCAACCTTATGCCAATGGAGATTTTCATATTGGGCATGCCTTAAACAAGATACTAAAAGATTTTATCAACATAATGCTCCCACTCTAGCTCCTTCATGCCTATGCTCCCATGCACTCCATTAAAATGAAACCCTATTTACTTGCATGCTCAGTGAAACAATGAAGAAACCTTTTAATTATTTTCATATGTTAAGCTAGTGTTGGCCAAAATTTTGACCAACACAGGCATGGATTTTTAAAAAAAAGATATTTTTCATTGCATATTCTGACCAATTTGACCCCATTTTAATAGATGGTCAAAAATTTTGGTCTAAAAATGGGGTCAAATGTACTAATGCTAGGGATTGGGTGAACCATGTTAAATCTTGGTGTCTTGTGTTTGCTTTTGTGCGATCTATTATTTTTTGATATTATTTATATTTACATGTAATTTTTATTTTTTTCTATGGTTTAATCATAACAAGTGGTATTAAAGTGAGGTTTTTTTTTTTTTTTTTTCTATTATCCTCTATAGGAAAGTCTCATGGTTGAGTGGGAAAAATGGTAGATGAGGGTAAGCTAAGGGTTGACAAGTTTAATTGGCAAAACTTTTAGTTATAGAAGATGCAAATGGAGGACTATCTCTATCAAAAAGATTTATTGAAGCTGTTGGAAGGAAAAGCTAGATACTAGGGAACTATGAAAAATGAGGACTAGGAGATTTAAGATAGAAAGGCACTTGGAAGTATTGGGTTATGTCTAGCACCATAGGTGACATTCAACATTACAAAAGTGAAGATGATGAACGAGTTGATGGAAACACTAGCAAAATTGTACGAAAAGCCCTCACTTCAAATAGGGTATTTCTCATGAAGTGTTTATTAATATGAAAATAGAAGAAGGTGGAACTATTATAAATCATTTAAAAGAGTTTAATACTATTAATAGTTAGTTATCTTCTGTGGGTATTAATTTTGATGAAGAAATTAGGGCTGTCTTGATTTTGTGTTCTTTTCCTAAAAGATGGAATGACTTGGTAATGGTAGTGAGTAATTTTTCTTTTGGATCTAATACGCTAAAATATGATGATGTGATTGATGTTATTTTGAGTGAGGAAACTTGTAAGAAAATATCAGGTGGATCTACATTAGGAAGTGCTTTGAATGCATAAAGTAGAGGTAGAACAACTAAGAGAGTAAACAATTCTTGAAATTGTGGGAATCAAGAGAAAAGTCAAAGCGGAAGAGGTCTCAATTGAGAGGACCAAACAATTTTTGGTACTATGGGAAACTAGGGTATAAGAAGAAATATTTGTAGACTCAAAAGAAAAATGAAGGAGAAAAGAAAGATGGAGTCAAGGAGGCAAATGTGGTATGGAACAAATCTCAAGAGGATGCTTTGATTCTTTCATTAGAAAGTATTGATGATTCATGGGTTTAAGATTTTGGTACTTCATTTCATGCTACACCTCATAGAGGTTATTTCATTGATTATGTCCAATGAGATTTTGGGCTTGTTTATTTGGGGGATAATGAACCCAGTCAAATTTTTGGAAAGGAAAAAGTTATGATTAGGTTGCAAAATGAGAATCATTGGCTACTACATGAGGTAAGACATGTTCCAATGTTGAGTGAGAATTTAGTTTTAGTAGGGAAACTTAGTGATGAGAGTTTTGTAGTTACTTTTAATGATAAAAATTGAGAGGTTTCAAAAGGTTCCCATGCAATAGCCAAAGGTGTGAAAGTAGGCACCTTACAGCTTTGTACAAGTCAAATTGCTCACTTAGATTGCTTTAGAGAAAAATGAATGTTTAGGAATAATTGTTGTAGTTGAGTAGGGAGAAAAAATGAATGCTATAGATTCTAATACAATATTGTGACACAATAGACTTGGTTACATGAGTGAGAAAGGTATGAAAGTACTTCATTCAAGGAAAATTTTACTAGGTATGAAATGTGTTAATATAGGTTTTTGTGAAAGTTGTGTGTATGGAAAACAAAAGAGAGTGAGTTTTGTGAAGACTGGGAAGGAAATAAAAGTGAGAGATTAGAGCTTGTGAATACAGATGTATGGTGACTAGCTCAGGTGTCTTCTCTTGGTGGATCTCATTATTATGTTACATTTATTGATGATGCAACTAGAAAAGTATGGGTTTATTTCCTCAGACAAACATCTAATTTATTTCAAACTTTTAAGAAATAGTAATTCTTGGCTAAAAATGAGACTGGTAAGAAATTAAAATGTCTTAGATTTGATAATGGTGGTGAGTATTGTAGTCATAAATTTGAAGATTATTGCTCCACTAATGGTATTAATAGACAAAAAATTGTTCCAAGGACGCCATAGGAAAATGGAGTGGCTAAACACATGAATAAGATTATAATGGAGTGTGTAAGGAGCATGAGGTTGCATGCAGAGTTTTCCTTACATATATGGGTGGAGGCTATTAATACTACTGTATATTTGATTAATAAAAGTCCCTCTACTTCTTTGGGTTGTAGTATTTCAGAGGAAGCATGGACTAGTAAGAAGGTGAGTTATTCTTTTCTTAGAACCTTCAGTTGTGAAGTATTTTCTCATATAGATTATGAAAATAGAACCAAGCTAGAAGCCAAGTCAAAGAAATGTGTAATTGTTGGATATGGTATTGATGAATTTGGTTATAGGTTTTGAAATTTTTAAAATTGTAAAATTGTAAGAAGCAGGGATGTCATATTCAATTAGAAAGTGTTGTAAAAAGATCTGTTGTAGCAACATGAGAAGAGAGAAGATGATTATGTAGTGCTAGATGATACTCCAAAAGCTAATGTGTTAGCAATTTCTCATGATTTGCAACAACCGTAATAACAAATACCACACACTTGAGTGAATGTTAGATAGTCAACAAGGCTAAGTAGACCTCCAAAAAGATTTTTCTCATTCTTTGTATTCTATTTTACTAACAAATACTGGTGAACCTAAATGTTATGATGAAGTTGTGTAGGTGGATACAAAGATTCAGTGGGAGTCTATAATGAAAGAACAAATGGACTCTTTCCTGAAAAATAAGACATGGGATTTATGTAAGTTGCTTGTAGGTAAAAGGGCTTTACAGAATAAATGGGTTTATAGGTTGAAAGAAGATGATGGAGATAAAAAAATATTTAAAGTTAGGTTAGTTGTAAAAGGATTTGTGCAGAAAAAAGGCATTGATTTTGATGAATATTTTCTCCTATTGTTAAAATGACTTCTATCTATACTATTTTAAGTATTGTGGCTATTGAAGATTTGCATTTAGAGTAGCTTGATGCTAAAACAACCTTCCTTCATCATGATTTGGATGAAGGGATATATATGGCTCACCCAAAATGATTTGTGGTCAATGGTAAGGAGAGCTTAGTGTGCAGATTGAAGAAAAGTTTATATGGCTTGAAGTAAGCACCTTGATAATGGTATCTAAAATTTGATAGGTTTATGCATGAGCATGGATATAGTAGGTTTTTTTTAGATCATTGTGTTTATCTTAAGAAGTCAGATGATGACAACTACATTATTTTATGTTTAGTTATGGATCATATCAAGGGGTTAAAATGCTAGTTAGCACATGCATTTTCTATGAAGGATTTGGGGGTAGCAAAAACAAATCCTTGATATGAAGATTTGTAGAGATAGGAAGAACATAAAATTGACATTATCTTAGGCTGATAGAAGGTATTGCAATGTTTCTCTATGGAGAATTGATAGTTAGCACATGCATATGCTATGAAGGATTTGGGGGTAGAAAAAAAATTCTTGGTATGAAAATTTGTAAGGAAAAAAAAGAAATTAACATTATATTAGGTTTATTATATTGAGAAGTTGTTACAACATTTCTCTATGAAAAATGCAAAAGTTATCAGTACACCTGTACCTAGTCATTTGAAGTTGACTAATTAGCTATGTCCAAGACACAAGAAGGGGAGGATAAGATGTCCAAGGTACCCTATTATTTAGCTATAGGAAGCTTGATGTATGCTATGGTATGTACAAGTCTAGATATTGCACATGCAGTGTGAGTTGTTAGAAGGTATATGAGCCATTCATGAATTAGGCATTAGATTATAGTCAAATAGATTCTCAAAAATTTGAGAGGAACATCCAATAAGTGCTTACACTTTAGGGGTTGTACTACTATCTTACAAAGCTATGTTGACTTAGATTTGGTAGGGGATATTGATATCAGGAAGAGTACTATAAGTTATTTATTTACTATTGGTGAGGCATCAGTGAGCTAGGTTTCAAAGTTATAGAAGGTTAATACTTTATCCACTATAGAAGTAGAGTATGTTGTTGCTATAGAGGTAGCCAAGGAGATGAATTGGGACACCCTCAGAGGGATAATTATTTGTTTACAGATAGTTAGAGTGCCATTCATCTTGGAAATAATTTATCTCTGCATTCAAAGACAAAACACATTTAGTTGTAGTACCATTTCATTTAGTCAAATTTGGATGATGGATAGTTAAAGTTGGATAAGATACATATAGATGAAAATCTGACAAATATGTTTACAAATGTAGTAACAACAAAGATTTGAACTCCTCTTCAATTTCGGTTGGCCTTCTAGACTGAACAAGAATAAAAGAAAAATAGAGTCTAAGGTGGTTTGATCTAGTGGGAGCCCCATGTGGTAGCGGCATTGCTACAGGATTAGTCTCCAAGTGGAAGATTATTGTTTAGTGTGGAGCCTGATTAGTCCCCAAGTGGGAGATTGTTAGATTGTGGTCATTGATCAGGGAAGTACTATAGTCCATAATTCCTTGGTGGGGTTCAATGCCAAGCCGAGCCCCATGTGTTGTCTAGTGTGGAGCCTGATCAGTCCCCAAGTGGGAGATTGTTAGTTTGCGGTGACTGATAAGGAAAGTACTATACATACATCATAAATTCTTTGGGGCTTAAGGCATTGCCCCAAATTCTTCTTTTGGGTACGATTCATAGATTTGCCATTCATAGATTCACCACTAAAGTAATGACTAATATTCACCAATTTATGGCTGACATGTAGTAACCCTAAAGTGGTTTAATACTTGTATAAAAGGGCTTAGGATTAGGGTTATTTCATATAGTGGTGATGCCAAATAGGTTCTTGTGGCAGTATTGAGCTATAAGGATTACAGATTGTAATCAGGTTGTAATAATTGGATTGTAATAATATTAGACTTGTTGTTTGGTGGACATAGCCCAAGGATTGGGTGAACCATGTTAAATCTTGGTGATCTATTATTTTCTATTATTGGTTATATTTGCATGTAAATATTATTTTCTATCCATGTTTTAATCCTAACAAGTGGTATCAGAGCGAGGTTGTTTTTTAGTTATCCTCTACAAGAAAGTCTCATTGTTGAGTGGGAGTCTTACGATCAAGTGGGAGTGATGGAAAATGAGGGTAAGCTGAGGTTTGATAGGTTTAATGGGAAGAACTTCTAGTTATGGAAGATGCAAATGGAAGACTATCTTTATCAAAAAGATTTATGGAAACCGTTAGAAGGAAAAGCCAAGAATTAGGGATCTATGTCAAATGACGAATCAGATCTTTTAGATAGAAAGGCACTCAAAAGCATTTGGTTATTCTTGGCACAATAAGTGACATTTAATATTATAAAAGTGAAGATGAAAAAAGAATTGATGCAAACCCTAGAAAAACTATAGGAAAAGCCCTCCACTTCAAACAAGGTATTTCTCATGAAGTGTTTATTTAATATGAAAATGGAAAAAGGTGGATCTATTATAGATCATTTAAATGAGTTTAATATTATTACTAGTTAGTTATCTTCTGTGGCTGTCAATTTTGATGAAGAAATTAGGGCTCTCTTGATTTTGTGTTCTTTGCCTAAAAGCTGGAATGGCTTGGTAATGGTTGTGAGTAATTCTATTCCTTGATATAGTGCCCTAAAATATGATGATGTGATCGATGTTATTGTGTGAGGAAACTCATAGGAAAACCTCAGGTGGATCTACTTTAGGAGGCACTTTGAAAGCACAAAGCAAGGGAAAAATGATTGAGAGAGGAAGTAACTCTAGAAATCATGGGAAATCAAGAGGAAAGTCAAAGGGGAGGAGGTCTCAATCGAGAGGACGCAATGACTGCTGGTACTTGTGGAAACTAGGGCACAAAAAGAAAGATTGCTGGAATCAAAAGAAAAATGAAGGAGATAAATCAAATCGAAGCAAGGAAGCAAATATGGTAAGTAACAAGTCAAAAGATGATGCTTTTCTTCTATCTTTAGAAAGTGTTGATGATTCATGGGTTTTAGACTCTAGTGCTTCATTTCATGCTACACCTCATAGAGGTTATTTCATTGATTATGTCCAAGAGGATTTTGGACTTGTTTATTTTGGGGATAATGAACCCTATTAGATTTTTGGAAAGGAAAAAGTTAAGATTAAGTTGTAGAATGAGAATCATTGGCTACTACATGAGGTAAGACATGTTCCAAGGCTAAGTAGGAATTTAATATTAGTAGGGAAACTCAGTGAAGAGGGTTATGTAGTTACTTTTAATGATAAAAATTGGAAGGTTTCAAAAGGTTCCCTTGTAGTAGCAAAAGGTGTGAAAGTAGACATCTTATATCTTTGTATAGGTCATATTGTTCCTTCTACTTTAATTGTTTCAGGGAAAAATCAGGAACAATTGCTATAGTTGAACATGGAGAACAAATAGCTATTGTAAATTCTGATATAGCACTGTTGCACAACAATCTTGGGCACATGAGTGAGAAAGGTATGAAAGTACTTCATTCAAAGAAATTTTTACCACGTTTGAAATGTGTTAATATGGATTTTTGTGAAAGTTGAATATGGAAAACAAAAGAGAGTGAGTTTTGTAAAGATTAGGAAGGGAAACAAAAAGGAGAAATTAGAGCTTGTGTATACCGATGTATGGGGACTAGCTTAAGTATCTTCCCTTAGCGGATCTCATTATTATGTTACATTTATTGATGATGTAACTAGAAAAGTATGGGTTTATTTCCTTAGACATAAATTTGATGTATTTCAAACTTTTAAGAAATGGAAATGCTTGGGTGAAAATGAGACTGGTAAGAAATTAAAATGTCTCAGATCTGATAATGGTGGTGAGTATTATAGTCATGAATTTGAATATTATTTCTCTGCTAATGGTATTCATACATAGAAAATTGTTCCAAGGACTCCATAGGAAAATGGAGTGGCTGAATGTATGAACAGGACTATAATGGAGTGCACAAGGAGCATGAGGTTGCATGCTGGGTTTCCCTTACACATGTGGGTAGAGGCTGTTAATACTACTATATATTTGATTAATAGAGGTCCTTGTACTCCTTTGGGTTATGGTATTCTAGATTAGGCATGGACTGGTAAGAAGGTGAGTTATTCTTTTCTCAAAACCTTCAGTTGTGAAGCTTTTGGTCACATAGATTCTGAAAATAGAACCAAGCTAGAAGCTAAGTCAAAGAAATGTGTATTTGTTAGATATGGAATGAATGAATTTGGTTATAGGCTTTGGGATTTTGAAAATAAAAAAATTGTAAGAAGCAGGGATGTCATATTCAATGAGAATGTGTTGTACAAAGATCTGTTGTAACAACATGAGAAGAAAGAAGATGATTATGTAGTGTTGGATGATACTACAAAAGTTGATGTTCCGACCATTCCTCATGATGTGCAACAACCACCACAAAAATATCACACACACCAGTGAATGTTAGATGGTCAACAAGGAAAATTAGACCTCCACAAAGATTTTCTCCCTCTTTGTATTCTATTTTACTTACTGATGCTGGTGAACCTGAAAGTTATGATGAAGCTATGCAGGTGGATACTAAGATTCAGCAGGAGTTTGGAATAAAAGATGAACTAGACTCTTTGCTACATAATAAAACATGGGATTTATGTAAGTTTCTTGTAGGTAAAAAGACTTTATAGAATAAGTGGATTTACAGGTTAAAAGAAGAGGAAGGAGGTAAGAAAAGATTTAAAGCCAAGTTAGTTGTAAAAGGATTTGCAAAAAAAAAGGAATTGATTTTGATGAGATATTTTCTCTTGTTCTTAAGATGACTTCTATCTATTCTATTTTAAGTCTTGTGGCTACTGAAGATTTACTTTTAGAGTAGCTTGATGTTAAAACAACCTTCCTTTATGGTTATTTGGATGAAGAGATATATATGGCCTAGCCATAGGGATTTGCGGTCAAAGGTAAGGTGAACTTAGTGTGCAAATTGAAGAAAATTTTATATGACTTGAAGCAAGCACCTCAGTAATGATATCTAAAATTTGACTATTTTATGCATGAGCATGATTATAATAGGTTTCATTTAGATCATTGTGTTTAATTTAAGAGGCTAGATGATGATAGATACATTATTTTATGTTTATATGTTCATGATATGCTTGTAGCTGGGTCTAACATGGATCACATTAAGTGGCTAAAGCGCCAATTAGCACATGCATTTTCTATGAAGGATTTGGGGGCAGAAAAACAAATCCTTGGTATGAAGATTTGTAGAGATAGGAAGAACATAACATTGATGCTATCTTAGGCTAATTATGTTGAGAAGGTGTTGAAAAATTTCTCTATGGAGAATGCTAAAGCTGTTAGCACACCTTTACCTGGTCATTTGAAGTTGACTAAGGAGATGTGTCCTAAGACACAAGAAGAAGAGGAGAAGATTTACAAGGTACCCTATGCTTCAGTTGTAGGAAGCTTGATGTATATTATGGTATGTACTAGGCTAGATATTGCACATGTAGTGGTAGTTGTTAGCAAGTATATGAGTCATCTAGGAATTGAGCATTGGAATGTAGTCAAATGGATTCTTAGATGTTTTGAGAGGAAAATTCAATATGTGTTTACACTTTGGGGGCTCTACTAATGATTTACAAGACTATGTTGACTTATATTTGGTAGGGGATATTGATACCAGGTGGAGTACTACAAGTTATGTCTTTATTGTTGGTGGGGCAGATGTGAGTTGTGTTTCTAGGTTATAAAAGGTTAATGCTTTATCCACTACAGATGTAGAGTATGTAGCTACTATAGAGGCAACCAAGGAGATGATATGGCTTTAGTTCTTCTTTGAAGAATTGAGACATCCTCAAAAGGATAATTATTTGTTCACAGATAGTTAGAGTATCATTCATCTTGCAAAGAATTCAGCTCTGCATTCAAAGACCAAACACATACAGTTGCAGTACCATTTTGTTCAATAAATTTTGGAAGATGGGTAGTTAAAGCTAGAGAAGATACATACACATGATAATCCAACAGATATGTTGACAAAGGTTACATAACAAGGGAGAAGTTGAACTCGTCTTTAGTTTTGGTTGGTCTTTTAGACTGAACATGAATAACAAAACAATAGAATCTTTTGATCTAGTGGGAGCCTCATGGAGTAATGACATCACTATAGGATCAGTCTCCAAGTGGGAGATTGTTGTTTAGTGTGGAGCCTAATCAGTCCCCAAGTGGGAGATTGTTAGTTTGTGGTGACTGATCAGGAAAGTGTACATACTTCATAAATTCTTTTTTATTTTGATTTGGTACTATTCATAGATTTTCCATTCGTAGATTTGCTACTAAAGTAATGGTTAATATTCACCAATTGATGGCCAACATGTCATAACCCTAAAGTGGTTTAATACTTGTATAAAAGGGCTTAGGGTTAGCATTGTTTTATATAACGGTGATGCAAAATAGGTTGTTGCGGTGGTATTGAGCTATAAGAGATTACAAATTGTAATTAAGTTGTAATCACTGGATTGTAATAATATCAAACTTGTTATTTGATGAAAGTAGCCAGGGATTAGGTGAACCACATTAAATCTTGGTGCTTTATGTTCTTTTCTATGTGATCTATTATTTTTTGTTATTGGTTATATTTGCATGTAATTGTTATTTTCTATCCATGGTTTAATCCTAACACCATGTGGGGGTTTGGGGCCAACAACCCCCAATATAGCTAGGGCCATTAGGCCATGACTATTAGGGGTTTAGGGGTGGAGCCCTTGAGATGTTTTTTGGGGGCTATTTTATCAACATTTTATGGACATGTTGTAAATAATTTTAACCCTAAAGTAGAAAAAATACTTGTATAGAAGGGCTTAGGGTTAGGGATTGTTTCATAAGGTGTGATGCAAAAATTGCTTCTTGTAGTAGTATTGAGATATAAGGGATTACAAATTTTAATTAGGGTGTAATTACTAGATAATAACAATATTGGACTTGTTGTTGGTGGACATAGCCCATGGATTGGGTGAACCATTTTAAATCTTGGTGTCTTGTATCCTCTTCTATGTGATCTATTATTTTCTGATTTTTTTATATTTTTATGTAATTGTTATTTATGTCTGAGATTTAATTCTAATAGAATAATCTAGGAATATAGCTTCATCACTTATAGCATCAAGCTCTCCATTCCATGAATTTTTCAAAATATAATATTTTCTTCCAAATTTTTTGAAATAATTTACATTAGGTGGATGTCCATAACATAACTCAAATGGTGTTCTTTTTGTATCTTTCTTGACTTGTACTTGGTTCAACGTATAGAGTGTAGTGCTAAAAACTTCTCTCCAATACATTGATAAAACATTATTTTCCATCATCAATGTTCTTTCACAATCCATTATGGATCTTTTCCTTCTTTTAGCTATACCATTCATTGCAAAGTACTATGTGCATACATCTACCTTTTGATTCCTCTATCATTGTAGAATATGTTAAACTCTCCATCTCAAGCACTTCAGACTCTTACCTATTTCTTTCTCCACTCTAGCCACATGCCACTTAAAAATTTAAAATGTATCAAATTTTTCTTTAAGAAACATTACAACCATCATTCTAGAGAATTCATCAACAAATATGATGAAGTACTTGTCTCCACAATAGCTCTGCACTCCAATATAGGACCACATAAATCAATATGAACTAATTCCAAAATAACACCAGAAGAAAAAGTTTTTCTCTTGAAACTAGACTTAGTCATTTTCCCCGATTGGCATTGTTTGCACACCACCTTATATGTATTACTTAATCTTGGCAATCCTCTTACTTTTCTTTTCTTGCTGATCTCAATCAAACTGTCAAAATTTACATGACACAAACTTTTATGTCATAGCCAAACATCTTCATATTGTGTAAATAAGCATGTATCTTCAGATATGTCTAGATAGAATAATTACCTCTCATTTTCTCTCCACTTCCAATTAGTTCACCAATAGAATCATAGGTCTTTTCCTTCATATTTAGAAATTCAACCCTATAACTAGAATTGATCAACGATGCCACACTTAACAAGTTATATTTCAAACCATCAACCCAATATGCACTATCACATCTCATCTTATCATTCAGAATAATTGATCATTTCCTTTCACATAAAATGGTGCATCATTTCCTATTTTAACACTATACCATTGTAATAAATGAACTTTCAAACTTACTTTTATCACCAATCATATGATGTGAGCATCTACTATCAATTATCCATTTGTCATTTTTTTAATGTGTGAAATTAGAGAAATATTTTCACATCTTTCATCTCTATCAGAATCATCTTTCATAGCAACATACATAACTTCATCATTTTCATAAGTACCACTACTAAATTTTTTTTCAACAAAGTAACAAGATTTCTTACATTTTCCTTTGTAGTCTCTGTTATGTGTGCCATCACTTTTATCTCTCCTCTCTCAGTACTTGTTGTCCTTCCTCTCATCCTTATCTTCTCTATCAAGACAACTTGAAGCAATATGAACAACTTTATTGCATGTTAAATAGATAATAGGAAGTTTACCTTTGTATATACCATTTCCTCTAGGTATCCCCTTAGCTAGTAATGGTTCAAGTTCACCAGGTTGTTCATCTCAGACACTGTCAATATTTACATGTCCATTTTCCTTCTCCTTTCTAGAACCATCAAGAGTTAGTTTTTCTTTGAAAGCACTTTCAAAGTTAGTAAGGGAATAGATATCAAAATCACCCAACTCAAAAGATGTGAGTTTACCAACTAGACTATCCAATGTGAAATCATTACCAGGTGTGCATCTCAATTCTTGTATCATAGAAACTCTAATAGAATAAATATGAAATAAAGTTCTTAGTAGCTTGCTGATCATTGTCTCCTCAAATATTTCACCTCCAGAACTTCTAACAGAATTCTCAACTTCTTTGTTTTATCTCACATATCGTGCTATATTATCTCCTTCACCCATTCTCATGTCATCAAAATTTTCTCTTAGAATTTTTGCATTAGCTCTCATCACATATGTGTCACCTCCATGAACTAGTGTCAACTTGTCCCATACTTGCTTTGCATTTGTATGGTCTTTTACTTCATAAAATTTAGGATATCTTAGAGAAGATGCAAGTTCAAGCATCATTTAAATGTGCTCTTGCTTCTCTTTCATTTGCTCAAAAGTTAGAGGTTTGAAAAATTTAATGTAATCATGTGCAGAATCTCCAATACCTAATAGATGAAATTTAATCAAACTTTGCCACGCTAAAAAATTCTCCTTGCTCATCTTAGGTATCTCTCTCTTATACATCTCAACCTTTAGATTTAAGTCCTTCAATCATACACATAAGCACTAACACTTTGATACAAATTGTTACAATATTTGGAATAACTAAGCGGGAGGGTGAATCAATTATTCCTAATTCTAGATATATAAATCAAACACTTGAAACTTAACCCAATAAATCACTAAATAAAATTGTTCACAATAATCCCAACTTATTCATTCCATTATAACTCTTTGTTTTATATGTGTCGACTTGTAGAAACTTATCATAGTTAACAATAAACTTAAACTTAAAATAATAAGTAGCATAAAAACACAAAAAACATCTACATAATGTTTGACACCAGTATTTAACTTGAAAACCTAATTTGGGAAATACCACCAATCACATGCTACCAGTTTTTTACTCTTTTAAAGATCTTTGTTAGGAGCCAACCTTGTTTAATTTTACAAAAAACATGGTTAGGTGTGACCTTGCTAAAGAATTTAATCACCTTTATAGGAGTGGCCTTGCTAGAGGACTTAAGACATTCCATTAGAATATCACCTTCATTAAAGGATTTATAAATGACTATTAGGTCAAACTTATCAAAAGGATTTTATAATTGGCACATACATGGTTTGAAAGTCACAACAAAACTTTAATCTCATAACATACAACTCACTTTGGAAATTTACAACTTTGTTTGACTCATGTCTGTTTCATTGACTAGACTCAATCAATATCATCATCTCAGATCTTCTTGGAACTCTTCAAGAATCCTCCACATCACAACTTTGTAAAACTCTTTTCAAGTCTATTCACCATTTGTCTTCACAAATTTTCAATCCAACAAAAACAAAAGAAAACATATCGGATGCCTTCTTAAATAGGTATCTTTGATATTTTTCCACTTAAGATCACAATCATATATCTTAGGGTTTACGATTAGATCTAAAAGATTCATTGATTTTGCCCATCTTCTTGTTCTTCTTCTCTTCTAAATACTTCTAGAAACATCTTCTCAAACATTATCCTTTGATCACTCAACTAATCCTTTCCTTTCATTAAATAATACAAATCATCAATCCTTATCATAAACATGTTTTTCTTATTCCAATATTTCAACTATGTTAGCTACAAATCTTGATTCTTTCATAACTATCCTTTTTCTATTACTTGGCCATCACTATGCCTTTCTGCTCATTCTTCACTCAATTAATTCATAATCACTATATCCTTCTTCTTGGTATTCACTATTCAACTTGATTGATACTATCACTTGGAAATCTCTATCACTCAACCAACACAAATACTTGACTAACAATGTTATGCTTGACAATGCTCAAGTTCCTTAATATTCTGCTTCAACTTGTTCATTGACTGTGCAACACTAATACACAATTAAGCTTATCATTTTGACTTGTTTCAACTTTTAGCTTAATTCAACTATCACCTCCACTTCATATATTGATGAAACAATAAATTATCTTGTGATACTGCTATCAAGATTTAACTATGTGATTTTGAGTCAAATTCATTGATCCATATTTCATGAGGAGTGATTCAACATGAATACATCTCTCATGAGAATAAATGGAACACTTAGCACTCATTGGATCTAGGTGATGCTCACAAGGGTGAAGCATGGGAACTTCCCAAGAGGTCACCTATCCTAGTACTACTCCAACCTGAGCACACTTAACTATAGAGTTTCCTCCATGGTTAAATCAAAATTTTGAAACCCCATTTGCAAAAATCTCCTACTTATCAATAAATTATCCTGTCAAGCACTAATTTATCAAGTGCCCATTGTAATTCCATCTCACTTACACATCTCAACTCAACCTTTCACTAAATCATCTCATGATCTCTTCTTTTTAAATCCTCTTCATCAATCAAATGATATAGAATTCTACATTATTAGTGAATTTCTCTCTAGTAGGTTTGACACTTGTCTTACTAATAGGTTTGACATCAATGACAATATAAAATTGTTCCAATTAAGCTCTCAACAATTGTAGATCCGACATCATCTAGTGAGAAGTGATCTCAGGTAGTGTGTTTTTTGTTCTCATCAATTTGTAATAGGGTTAGAACCTTCTAACAAGGTTCCATGGTATTCTAACAAGGTTTCATGGTATTCTAACATGGATATATCCTTGAATAGGTGTTATTATACAAAATGCATTAGTTTTTAATCCTTTAAGGGTTACGTCCTTGTAAAAGGAACTTATATATGAGTACACTATTTTAATGGGTGCCATCCCCACCACTTACTTAGCTTCCAAAAGAAATTATGTAATTTTCACATACTAGTGCTAATCATGCCATGATCTAATTAAGACATAAGATACCATGATATAATTTAATCCAAGTCCTATATTATGTATGATTCTCACATCCTATAAATATTAATCACAATCATTTGTTACTAAAAATATTAAGATTGACTTTGGCATAATTTCCTATCAGTAGTTTATGACCAATCTTCATAAAAGAACTATAACTCTTGCAAATCAATACATTAAACCGTGCAAAACTATTCCTAAGTTCTATTTTCTTTCTACATGATACAACCATGACCACACTCTTTGAAGAATTGTATGATGTCAGTACAAATATGCCAATTTGCATATAATAACGAAAATCACAATATATTAGAAACAACCAATAGCTAAATAAAATATACATTGACATTAAAGAAAAAAATTGATTATCAACATCCCAAAAAAAAAAATTCTATCCAATACGTAACATAATTAACAATAAAAAGTTGTGGTGTATTCTTAATAGTGATCAATTGAATTCATGGAAGAGCCAAATTTTATCATGGACAATATGAGGCTCCCATTTTACAACCCTAAAAATGCATCGGTCTACATTCTAATTTTTTTGAATAACTAAAAGTTTTTACATAACATAAGATTTTAGAATTTATGAAAAATTTCTTTTGGACAAATCTAAAATAAAATTTGGTCCCCTAATTTATCTAGACAAATATACTCAAACCAATTGTCTAGGAATTTTATATATTGCATGTAATCAATAGCAAGAAAAATAGGTTTTCATTTGGAAATGACATCGAGAATATCATAGTTTCAAAAGATTGGGAACATTCTAAAACATGAAGGAGCCCGACACTTACTAGATCTATGCCCATTTCTACAACCTTCACAAAATTCTTAGAAACAACTAGAATTTCTATTGAATGTTTTACATGCATGTTGAGTTTCTTTTTCTATAAAAGCTATCAAATGAATGTATTTGACCCAGCCATGCAGAGTAATAAAAAATGAGAAGTGCAAGGAAACTAAGAAATGAAGGAAAGATAAAGAAAGGAAAGACTCCTATTTATTTAAGTATCAATGTGATCTTGGTATTTGATTATGCATTTTATATATATCTTTTATATGCTTAATCTTATAGGAACCTATAATTTGTTGGTAGTGATTACATAATTTATTAGTCCCTACAACCCATAGGTAGGGATTCATGTTTTTATTGCATTTCTCTAGTAGTTAATACCTTGAGATTTGAGCAAAACACAAAAAACAATGCCACAAAAATTTTCTTGCTTACTGTATTTCTATTTTTCACTATTTTCCTCTTGAAATTTCCTAGTCTCCTATTGGCTTGGGATGATTTTTCCGATTGTATTTTGATTTTGTTTACATAAAAATAAGCTTTATTGTATTCCACCCATTTGTTGTATTGTATAACACATGTGTCTTGCATGCTTTGCTAACATGACTAAATAGATCCCTATCTCCTTAATTTTGTGGCCCTTTCCTTTTCCCTCAAAATAAGTATTTTTTCTTGCATTCTCTTTAATTATTAGAACTTCACTTTATCACTAGACAAAATTCCTTCAATTTCATCTACTGATCCTCATGTAGTCTTTCTGGCATCTTTGGCTGGCTATTCCATTTATTTTTCTTCCCTTTATTCTTAATGTGCATCAATGTGCTAGATTTCATAACTAAATTCTCCTTGTTGCACTTATTCCATGTCGTTAATGTAGACATTTTATGTTTAGTCCATTTGTACTATGGATATGGAAAATAACATGTAAAGTCATATTTACGAAGTAAAAGCAATTGAGAGGCATTTGACAAGAAAGTAGGAGGACATTAATGGACTTAAAATCTATGGGAATTCTTATTTTTACCACCTCACAAATAAAAAAATAGAAGGCCCCAAAACCTTATTTATTTACATAGATATCTCAAGCACATTTCCACCCATGGGAAACATTGTGGTTAGGAGCTTGTACCTAATACTAGGGGAAAGGGTAGTATTCATTTCCCTCTCAATTTTGCAAAATCAATGAAACCATACACATGCATATATTTTTGTGTTATTTCATTCTCCAATTCATAGACACAAAATGTTGTTGACTATGCCCTTCTTATTTCATTGAGAATAAATTGAATTACAAAATCAATGAAACCATACACATGCATATATTTTTGTGTTATGTCATTCTCCAATTCATAGACACAAAATGTTGTCGACTATGCCCTTATTATTTCATTGAGAATAAATTGAATTACAAAATGGGATCAACATTGGCCAAGGTTTCATGAATGTTTATTTCTATAATATTCATTACTTTTTTTTCAAACTCAAAATAATATCTAGTAAGATAATCTAATAGAATTATTCCTTATACCATTTTCACAAACTCTTACCCATTTCTATTTGATGTTGATCTCTATTTGCGTAACACTAAGAAAAATTAGACCACTAACAGTTGCATTAGGCTTTCTTTCAAGAAAATGTTGTTTTAGATATGTGATTAAGGATATGTTCCATACTATGTCCTGATAATGAGGTTAAATGCACATAACATTAGTCAAATAAACATGGAAGATATACATATATTTATAAAGAGAAGTGCAAAAATAGAGTACTTGAGAAGCAATTTTTGATGATTAGATTATATCTCTTAATATAGGTATAATCAGGATACAAAAAGTTATGTATTGATAGAGGATAGTCTGACAATGGTTTTAGAGAGTGCACAAGTCATTAAGTTGCATGTGTGAGAAGTTGTGTAGATTGCAAGCTGACAGTGCTTTGTGGTTGAAAAATAAATAACTATCTTATTATGACCCTATTATAATTAATTGGGAAAGCCTCAAGGCTCACTCAAGGAATTTTTTTGAGGACTTAGTATAAAGGAAAGTATTTTCCTTGATTGTAAAGGATGTGGAAGGTGAAGTGTTCAAGGAAGTGCAAATAAGAGCAGAGTGTTTGGTAAATGGAAGTAAGAAATCCAAGAGGTTATTGGATGCAAATATTGTGATCTAGTATCGAGATAAGAAGGAGAAATCTAGTTGATAGGATAGAGAAATAGGAAGGAGTAGTACAATTAAATTAATTTATTCTTTAAGAAATAATATAGAGATTATTTGGATAGTGGGTTCAGTGGTATTTCCCCAAAAGTTGTTTGGACAATGTGTCCATCTGCCTTCTACAACTCCTAATAGGGTTGACACAAATCCTAACAAGGTTGGAATCTCCTAATAGGGATTCAAAGTCTCCTAACAAGGATTGATATGTGCTGAATGTTTTCATAGACTCCTAACAAGATCCATCCTCTAACAAGGAATATTTATATTAGTAGATCATTTGGTCAGTACCATCCACACTAGGTTTTCCCTATGATCAAGGGTTTCCCTAGTCAATATTTCTAGTGTTATTGTGCATGAGTATCTTGTTGTGGTTTCTCATTATATTTCTCATATGGTTAAGATATATTAAGGTTAATAATTGTGATAATAGTTGGATAACTAATTCACCCCCACCCCCAACTATATTGGTGGACTATATATTCTAATAATTGGTATCACAACATCAAGTCCTTCAAGGAAAATATTAACAGCTTTGGGAGATCAATGGTAAGTCATTTCAAAAAGGATAGTCCTAAGTTTGATGGAGTTAATTATGATACATAGAAAGAAAATATGAAGGCTCATCTACTATGTAAGGGTCGAAGATATTGGATTTTGATAAAAGACAACAAAAAGATTATGTAAAAAGCCAACCATGAAGAATGCAGTGAAGCAGAAAGACAATATGAGAGCTAGAGAAGCCTTACTATTAGTTCTTCTTAAGAGTGAATATAGTCAGGTAAAGTCACTAGATACATCTCATCAAATTTGGAAAGCTTTAGAATCTAAAATTGAAGGTGATATACATATAGAAAGGATAATATTAGAGAACCAGATATGCTTATTTCAAGATGCTACAATGATGGAAGATGAATATGTAAGGAGCTATACTGGTAAAATATCTAGGATTGTTGTAGGAATCAAGTCAAATGGAGGATCCAAGGAAGAATATGAGGTCATGTAGAAGATCTTGAAAAATTTAGCACCACTATTAAAGGAAGTAGCACAAATGACTGAACTTTTGATACCCTGTATTGATAAGTTCACTAGGTAAACTTTTGCTTGGAAGATGGGAAGCAATACAAGCTGGTTTAAGATAGTCTAGAGAATTGACAAGAGTGGAGACAACTTTTAGTGTCTTAAGTGTTCATCCATGTCTATCTAGAAGTGTAAGCACTCTTGAAGATTTTGCTACTAGTAGTAGAACTAGATTTGATGAAGATAGGAAGATTGAAGAAGGTAAAGCTATTCCTGTAAGAAGATAACTAGATGGTAAGAATATATATAAATGTTGGACTTGTAATAAATTTTCTCATTATACATCTAAGTGTCTTAAAAGAGAGAAAAAGTACAAAAGAAAATTTAAGCCTAGAAGAACTAGAAATTGTTTGTATGCAAATGAAGATGAGGAAATAGATGAAAGAGTTCAGAGAGAAAGTGATGATGAGATAGGATTTGTAGCCATTAAATAAGATGATCTTGAAATAGAAATTAGAGAGGAGAAAGCTCTAGTTTCTCAAGTTGGAAGTAAATCTGATTGGATAATAGACAATGGATGTTCACATCACATGACTGGTGATATGAACAAGTTTGTTAAATTTAGGAATCACGATGGAGGCATTGTTGGAGTTGGAAACAATGTATCTTGTCATATTATAGGGATAAGATCTATTACTTTTGATGGAAAGACTAACACTAACGATGTTTACTTTGTTGATGGTTTAAAACATAACTTGTTGAGTGTTGGATAGCTGGTAGATAAATATTATCAGTCACAATTCATAAAAAATACCTGCATTATCAAAGATAAAGATGGTAATTTAATTAGAATAGTTACAAGATCTAGAGGTAATTTGTTTTAGTTGAATCCCACTAAGATGAAATGTTTGGTTGCTAAAATGGATAATGTTTGGTTGAATCCCACAAGAGGATTCTATGGAAAAAAGTATTTCATGATTTCACTAGAATGACGTGGGTAGCATTTCTTAAAGATAAATTTGAAGTATTTGAGAAGTTTAAGATATTTAAGAATAGAGTTGAGAATGAATCTAATGTTAAGAAAAAATATTTAAGATTAGATAGAGGAGGAGAGTTTACCTCTAGAGAATTTAACATGTTTTGTGAAGACAATGGAATTAAGAGACATTTAGCTTCACCAAAGACCCCTGAGAAGAATGGAATATCAGAAAGGAAAAACATACAATTATCAAAGGTACTAAGAGCAATGATGTTTGAGAACAATATATCCAAGACTTTTTGGAGAGAAGTCAATACAACAGCAATGATGTTTGAGAATGATATATCCAATACTTTTTGGAGAGAAGAAGTCAATACAAAAATATACACCATGAATAGAGTAGATCAAGAAAGGTATGAATAAAAACTCTTATGAATTATGGTTTGGTCATTCACCTTCAAAAAAGTATTTCAGAATATTTAGAAGCAAGTGTTGCATAAAGAGAGATGATGATGTTGGTAAGTTTGATCCAAGAACTGATGAAGGTATGTTTCTTGGTTACTCTTTGAAAAGAAAAGCTTACTAATTTTTTAATCATAGAGATAAGACAATAGGTGAATGTGAAAGTGTAAAAGTTGATGAAAAGTTTGGAATTAAGAAAAAGATGATGGATTATAATTTTGATGCAAAAGAAGAAGAAAATACTAGAATAGTTAGAGAGAATGTAGATGTTTTCCTTGAGACTAATAAAGATATGTAGAATGATGTGCAAAATGTTGAGCAAAGAGGAGAACAAAGATTTGAACCAAGAAAAGAGACAAGAGTTGAGTTAACAAATCCTATTTATAATAGGAACATGAGGAAGAATCACCCACTAGAGTAGATAATTGGAAGCAAAGAAAAAGAAGTGAGGACAAGAAACAAAGTAAATGAGGAGTTATATTGGATTTATCAAGTTGTACCTAAGAGTGCCGATGAGGCATGCAAAGATGATCATTGGATTCAAGAAATGAAGGAAGAATTGGATTAGATTGTGAAGAATGACACATGGGAATTAGTTCCAAGACCTAAGGACAATAATGTTATAGGAACCAAATGGGTATTCAAAAATAATATGAATGAACAAGGAGAAGTTGTATGAAACAAGGCTAGAATTGTATGCAAAGGATATTGACAACAAGAAGGAATAGATTATAAGTAAACATATGCCCCTATAACTAGAATGAAAGTAGTGAGAATGTTCTTGGCTTATGCATAAAATAAGAAGTTCAAAGTATATCACATGGATGTCATATTAGCCTTCTTGAATGGAGAAATTGAAGAATAGGTATACATTAAACAACCTAAAGATTTCCCTTTGAAAGATGATAAAAATAGGTATGAAGATTAAATAAATCTTTATATGGTCTAAAGCAAGCACCTAAAACTCAGTATGCAAGATTTTCCAAGTATTTGAAAAAACTTGGATTTTCTAAAGGTACAATAGATAGTAACTTGTATTTGAAAGAAATAGAGAATTATTTGGCAATAATAGTAATATTTGTTGATGGCATATGTTTTTGAGGTAATGATGAAACAAGTGATAAGTTTTTTGAAGAAATGAAGAATGAGTTTGAAATGAGCATGATAAGAGAGATAAAGTTCTTTCTAGGTTTACAAATTGTGTAAAACAATGATTGTTTTTTCATTTCACAAGCTAAGTATTTGAATGACCTACTAAAAAGATTTGGCTTGGAAAATTGTAAGCATATTGCTACACCAGTGATAGCCAGTCACAAGTTATTTAGCAAGGATGAGACACCTACAATTGAGTAGAAGAAGTACATATCCATGATTGGAGGTTTTTAATCTCTAACTTGCACTAGCCTAGCTCTAGCAAATGTAACTGGGATTGTAGCTATATTTCAAGCTAATCTTAAGAAGTATCATTATGCATCAGTAAAAAGGATATTAAGATATTTGAAGGGTACATCTAATAATGGGATATGGTATGATAGATCAAGTGATTTCACTTTATTTTCTTATACTGATGCAGATTGGGAAGGTTGTATGGGTGATAGAAATAGTTCTAGTGGTGGAGCATTCTGTCCTAGGTGAAGATTGATTTCTTGGCTAAGCAAGAAACAAAATTGTATTTCACAAAGCATAGCTAAAGTAGAGTATGTAGTAATAGTAAATATTGTAATCAGGTCATGTAGATGAAGCATATGCTAAAGGATGTTGGGAAAGAATTTTTAGAACCTATTATCATATATTTTGATAAGACAAGAACACTAAGTGTGTCTAAGAATCATGTATTGCATTCTAAGGCTAAGCATATATCTATTAAGTATCATGTCTTGAGAGAGAAAGTAGTAGAGAAGGAGATCAAATTGGAGTATGTTAGTACTAAAGATCAGATTGCAAATATCTTTATAAAGCCCCTACCTAAAGATACATTTGAGTATTTGAGAGGTATGCTTAGGGTTATGCTCCTACCTACTTTAGAGTAGATGATGCAAAGAATGCATAAGTCCAATGGTACATAGCACTATTGTTAGACTAGACTGAATGTTGATGCTTCCTATATGAGGCAGTATCTATGATGAGTAGATCATTAAGGAATCTTGATAATTGGTCTTAAATAATATCTTTGGACACTTGATCTAGTTGAAGACTTGGAGTAGATGATTGACATAATGAGGTCTTTAAAATTGATGTCAATAGGGGAGAGAATGCATGAAAATTTTTTGTTAAGTATGAATTGGGGAGAATATAATTTTGTATAGAAATCTCTACTTTATTAGAGAGATTTAGAAAGATTCATGTAAGCAAGAAGAAGGAATATCTCTATGCAGGAGATATATAGCATGAAGAGATACAATGTATGGGGAAGAAGTCGATAGTTGTTTAGTGTGTGAACAACTAATGCCAATCCTAAGAGATTTAGAATAGAGTAGTGTTCTAGAGGATTTTAGATTTGATTGATGGAGAGGATTTACAAAGATGAGAACAATAGTAGCAACAACAAAGTATTGTTTGGTATTCTTTGAACCTATATGTTTTTCATCTATGTTTGCATCAATTTTGAAGGGGGGGATATTTAGCATGAATTCTAATGGTATTCATTTGTGGGATTATCCTAAGAATTGGAGAGCATGTGGAAGTATTGATATGTTGCATTCATGACTATGTTTTTCATTGATGTGAACATAGCAGTAATTTTGTGAAGATTGGAAAAGTAGTAGACAAAGATCACGATCATAAGAATAGAGTTTTAATGATTAGGTGAAACATAGTTAAGGACATGTTCCACATTGTATGCTTATGATGAAGTTAAGTACATGTAACATAATTTGAAGATATATAGAAGATATACATGATTTATAGAGAGTAGTGCAAAAATAGAGTACTTGAGAAGCAATTTTTGGTGATTGGATTTTATCTCTTAATAGAGGTATAATTAACAAAAAGTTATATAGTGATAGAGAACAATATGCTAATGACACCAACACAACTCCTAAAGCCACACACATGAGAAGTTGTGTAGAATTTGAGCCCACATTGCTATGTGGTTATGAAATAATTAATTATCTTATTATGGTCCTATTATAATTGATTTGAAAGCCTCAAAGCCAACTCAAGGAATTATTTTGAGGACTTGGTATAAAGAAAATTATTTTCCTTGGTTGTAAAGGGTGTGGAATGTGAAGTGTTCAAAGAAGTCTAAACAAGAGAAGAGTGTTTGGTAAATGTGAGTAAGTGATCTAAGGGATTATTGGATATGAATTTTGTGATCTAGTATTGATATTAGAAGGAGCATAAGTCTAATTGATAAGATAGAGAAAAAGGAATGAGTAGTACAATTAAATTCTATGATTTTTCAAGGAATAATATAGAGATGATTTGGATAGTGGCTTTATTGGTCTTACCCCTGAAGCTATATGGACAGTGGGTCGATCTACATTCTACATCTTCTATCAGGGTTGGCACAACTCCTAACAGGGTTGGAATCTCCTAATAGAGATTCAAAGTTTAATAAAATGGACTGGTATGTAATGAATGTTATCACAGACTCCTAATATGGTCCATCCTCTAACAAGGAATATTTATATTAGTACATCATCTTGGGGGTACCATTCCCACCAGGGTTGTCCCTTTGATCAAGGGTTTCCCTAGTCAACATATCTAGTGCTATTCTACATGAGTATATTGCAATGGTTTCTAATTATATTTCTCATATGGTTAATACTCATTAAGGTTGATAATTGTGATAAAAGTTGGATAAATGATTCACCCCCCTCTTAGTTATATTGGTGGACTATATATTCTAACACACGCCTCTACAATTTGATCAAGTCCTACAACTGATTTTAACATTAAATATCCTTGACCACTAGTTTCATATTGAGAAATTTTTGCATCTATCTATTGAAGAGTCCCATCTCTTAAATCAACAACTCTTTCCAAATCTATCCTATGCTTTTCCTCTAGCAGAGTATATGGTAATTATTCACATTTATACTTCAGCCATTGAATTCCATCCACTCTCTCTCTCTCTCTCTCTCTCTCTCTCTCTCTCTCTTTAATTGCATTTTATTTTAAGAGGGTACAACTTATCTCTTAGAATATCAAGCTCATTTTGAACTTGTAAAATTGGAAAAATAAGATATCCTACAAAAAACCCCTTGTATACCACAACAATATTTTATTGGTGTGTAGATATACAATAATAATGTAACATAGAAAAATAAGATTTTTAAAAGAAAGGTAGATTTGCTAACCTCCACCAGCCAATCCTTGCTTGCTCTCTCTTTATCCTTTTCAACAACATGGGGCTCAATTTCTAGTTGGACTCTTTTCCTTTCAAGTGGTTCAATTTCTTCAATTTAACTATCCAATTGTATTCTCACATTTGTACAAGCTTCATAAATTAAATTTATTTATTTTTTAGGAAGATGTTAGTATGTTCAAAGTCAAAACAAGAAAAAAAAACAATTAATAAATTTTACGAAGCCCACAAAATGACTGCATACTGCTTAATAAAAAATTAATGTTTCAAACTTTACATTTCATGATAATGCTATTAATCCTAATAAAGAAGAATGATCCAAAGAATTGATGGACATTTTAACTTCATTTAGCTTCTTATAATTTAAAATGAAACAAATAATTCTACACAATAATTTGATTAAATTTGAAAACTCCATCCATATATGATCAGATTTCCTAACTTAAGACTTGTCAAATAATGCCATCTTTTTCTATTACCATATAAATATCATTTTGAAGAACATAAAAGTTATATAAGTAATGGATAAAAAGGCTACAACCAGAATTTCTCTATCCATCCTCACACCATGGTGATCTTCATATTTTTCTTCTAGACTATGCAAAATGTTGATTGTGTGGGCCACACTTGGTTCAGTCACATATACCTATTAAAATAGTTGATAAGATAAGATACTCACAAGGTGATCCTATAGCAGTGTGAACCAAGAAATAAAATGCACTGGTAAATTAAATCAAGGGCCAAATGTCTAGAATCAATGATCAATATGCAACATCTTTCTCTACATGTTTTTGATACTCCTATAGTGTAGTCGCTCTCACACACCTCAATTGGCCATAAGCCAAAATTGGTTTTAATAAATTAGTAGTATTCATTGAAACCTCAAAAAATCTTGTGGAAAAACACCTTTTTCAAATTGAAGAGAGCCAAATATAATGATAGCTATTTAGATTAATTAAAAGGAGAAAGAAAAATACAAAAAAATAAAAATAAAAATTCACCAACACCAAAAACCAAATTTATTTCATCAATAAACATAATTACTCTTCCTTGGGAATTATCCACCTTGGAATTCATCAACCTCCTTCAAATTAATTTTAAGTCTCTCTTCAAACTTACCCCTAAACTTTGATCTAGCCACTCACACTCTCATATCCAATTCTCTCATCCTAAGTTCAAGAAAATTATACCAACATTTCAAAAAAAATTATGTCAAAGAAAAAAATTAATGAAGTCCCTGTGAAAAAATTAACCGCATAAATAAAATTTTCCTTGGCAAGTAGTCAAGTGACATGCCATGAGTGCTGAGTTACTCAACACATTAAGGAGCTAAGTGGAGATATACTCAACTACAGTGGATTTTGAGTTGCTCAGTAAGAATGGGATCTAAGTTACTCAATCACCAACAGAAGAGCTTGGCACCTAAGGGCTCAAACAACACTACACCAAGTGAGCTCAATAGATATAGTGATCAAGTGAACTTGGTAAGCTTGGGAATGGAACTCAATGGACTTAGTTGTAACTCGGTAGGTACAACATAACCAATGTTGATCAAGTTAACACAAGAAGGGCTCAGTTAAAAAGAGAATTGAGTGACTCAATAATAAACTTGATGTCTAGTCTATTCCACCATTAAAATATAGAGATGATAATAGAGAAGTTGCAACTCTACTATTCTAAAATACTAAGCAAAATACATAGTAGATAAAAACAAGAAAAAAATGAGAGAAACAATTGGATTAACTAATACACCTGATTGTTTGCTTTCTATTCATAAAATGATTCAACTAAATAAAAATATAGGAGCATAGGGCTTTAAATAGAACCAAAATACTTTAACTTACAATTGCTACTTGTAATATAAACTTACAACACTAAAGATCTACATACAACAATGTTTGGAGAAATCACTGCTTCAATAGGATAGACAAAATGAACTTGTAGAGAATAAAAGAGATGATCCTATACTACTACAACTCTGATCCTCTTCCTATTCCTCCAACACTTTGGACACTCTATACTAATATTCTTTCTTTTGTTCCTTCCTTTTGCTACTGATCCTCTACTTATCGAATGAATGAGACTTCATTCCCTTTTGATTTGTCCCAAAAACTTTCCCTCTCTTTTTGAATTTCAAACTCACCTACCGAGTTTAATGTGTCAGATGGGTACATGCGCATTTGGATCAAGGGGCAACCGACTAATTTCAACACCCCCCCCTTTCTCCCAAGCCAAAAAAAAAAAGAATCACTCTTAATCCAAATCAACTATACCAAGATTGCTTCCTAGGTGCACATAAGTTGCTATGCCCAAAAGCTTAGTGAAAATGTCTTCCAACTATTGCTTAGAGTTGCAAAATTACATTTTGATTTCTCCATTCTTCACCAATTCTCTGATAACGTGATATCTGATTTCTATGTGATTCCTTATCCCACGAAAGATTGGATTCTTTTACAATGCAATTGAGGAAATGTTGTTACAAAAGAGTGTGGTTCCATCTCTTTCCTTTTATTCAAATCTGTCAAAATTCTCCTTAACCAAATAGCTTTACATGCTACTACATTTTCTCCTATGTATTCAACCTCTACTATAGATTGAGAAAAAATGGGGTTCTTGTTGTATTCCCATGAAATTGTACTCAAGCCCATATGAGACATGTATCTGGAAGTTCTCTTCATATCATCTAGGCTTCTAGCCAATCACTATCGATATTCCAAACCAACTTAAAATTACTATCTATAATGTAAAAAATGCCAAATCCCTTGGTACCATTCACATACCTTATGATCCTCTTTCCCACTTTCCAATGGGAATCCTTTGGTGTTTCTGTAAACTTAGAAATCAAACTTGTTGCATGCATCATGTTAGGCTGAGTTGCTATCAAATACATTAGGCTCCCGACCGTACTCTTGTATAATGTTGGATTCACACTTTTTTTGAAATTTTCCTTGCTCAACTTTAGACCTACTACTATTGGGGTTGGGGCTACCTTACTATTCTTCATTTTGAGTCTCTCCAAGATCCAATTTACATTATTTTCTTGATAGATGAATATGCCATCATGCACTTGTTTTACTTGTATGCCTAGAAAATACTTCAAGAGACCTAGGCCTATCATCTCAAATTCATTCTTCATGGCCTCTTTGAATTCACCAATTAAAAAATTATCATTTCCAGCGAATATTAAGTCATCTACATACAAGACAACAATCAATACCTTACCACTTGCTGCCTTGATGTAGAGTGAGGGCTCACCATCACTTTTTCTAAATCCATTTCTCATAAGGTATGAGTCAATCCTATTTTACCATGCCCATGGAGCTTGCTCAATCTCATATAGAGCTCTCTTCAATCTATACACCTTGTGTTCTTCACCTACAACTTCATAACTAGGTGGCTGCTCCACATATACCTCTTTTTTAAAGACTCCATTCAAGAAGGAAAACTTGACATCCATTTGATATACCTTCCATTTGTGTTGGGCTGCAAGTGCTATGAAAACATTCACTATTTCCATTTTTGTATCTGGGGCATATGTCTCATCATAATCTCTGCTATACTACTATTGTACACCTTGACCACTAATTGTGCCTTATGCCTATCTATTTTCCTTCAACATTGCACTTGGTCTTGTAAACCCATTTAACTCCAATTACATGTTTCTTAGGAGGAAAAGTAGCTAACTTCCATGTTTCATTTCTCTAAATAGCATCTATTTCATCATCCATGATATTACACCTTTTCTCCTCCTTCATAGCTTCTTCAAAATAGATTGGATTACTATGAGAAAATAGTGCAAAATTAACACTCTCATCAAAATATTCATCATGCCTTTCTTCTTGGTATATCTCCCTTAGACTCTTATTATTTCTTGGAAATAGGGAGGCAAGAGTAACATCTGAATTTTAAGTATTGTTACTACTATTGTTTTGCATGCCAACTCGAAGCTGTCTTGAGCTGCTAGGAGCTAAAACTATGCATGTTTGAGGTTGCTTTCCTTTTCACCTTTGTCTGCAACTATCTATGTTTTCTGCTCCATCATTTTTTTGATCACCAATATCTTCTTCTTCATCTATAGTTGGCACTCTAAGCCATCCCATGGCTGATTTTTAAGAAACTCCACCTCTCTTGAAATGACGATCTTCTTGGTGATTGGATCATATAGCCTATAAGCCTTTGATTTTGAGCTATAACTAATGAAGATGCATTTCACACCTTTTTCATCCATCATTTTTCTTTGTTCCTTTGACACATTTGCATATGCTACACATCTGAACACTCTCAAATGCTTAACTATCCATCTACTTCTTGATCATGCCTCAAGATGAATCTTGTCATGAACTAACTTTGTAGGACACTTATTTATCATGTATACTATTTTTGCTATAGCTTCTCACCAATATTCATTTGGGAGTCCCTTTTCTTTCATCATGTTCCTTGCCATCTCAATAGTGGTCCTATTCTTCCTCTTAGCCACTTCATTTTGTTGTGGAGCATAACTGACTATAAGCTCCTTTTGATGCCATTCTTCTTGCAAAAAATTCCAAAAAAATTGGAGGTATACTCCCCTCCTCTATCTAACCTAAGGAATTTTACATAGTGTCCACATTCTTTTTCAGCCAAGGCTTTAAATTCAACAAATTTATCAAATTCTTTAGATTTTCTTTTCAACAAATTCACCCATGTCCTATGACTTAAATCATCTATAAATGTCATGAAATAAGTACTCCCCCCAATAGGTGTGATTTTCATAGGGCCAACTAAATTAGAATACAATAATTATAATGGTGTCCTTGCCATTCTTGAGTTACCAAAATTAAAGGGAAGCCTATGTTTCTTACCCAAAATACAAGCCTTACATATGTCACATGAATCTACAATGCTTGGCAAACCATCTATCACTCTTTTCTTGGACAATCAATTTAAACCAACAAAGCCAAGATGTCCATACCTGAGATGCCATATCTTGGAGGGGTCTTCAATCATACTTCTGAGAGCTGATTGCTGATGTACTAATGTACATGCTTGCTTGGGAGGTGCAACAATGACTTGAGAAGAGAATCATGTCTCTATCTTCAAGGGAAACCTCCAGTTCTTTGTCATTTGGACTACTACAAGTATCTTCTTACTCCCATCCTTTTCATGAATGATGCACTTTTCATTTTCCATCATCACCTTGTAACCATTTTGAATAAGTTGTCCAACACTCATCAAATTGTGTTTCATACCTAGGGAAAAATATATATTTCGTATCTCCTTCTTCTCACCTTTCTTGGTGCACACCAGAATAGATCCTTTTCCCACAACGGGAATGGTTCTATTATTTCCCATCTTAATTTCAAACTTGAAATTTCTATCAATGAAAGAAAATAAAATTTTATTACTAGTCATGTGGTGGTTGTAATTTCTATCCAAGTACCATACTTCAGGGCTTCCTTCTTCACCAATGTTACAGATCTTGAAGGATGTGGGATTTTTTGCATTTTCAATATTCACATCAGCAACATTTGCATTCTGTCTTGACTAATCACCTTGCTTCTTCCAACATTTACTTGCATAATTCCAAAAATTATGACAATAATAACATTTTACATTTCTCTTATTGGAGTTGTAATTCTTATTACCTCCTCTAGAGCTATTTTCAGAGCTACTTGCTCCCTCTTGATTTCTTCTTGGTCCTGAGCTTTCTACACCAACATTCCTTTGACCATTTCTTCCATGACCTCTACTTCTTGAGGCTCTATCAGAGCTATTTATTCCTCTCCTCATGCCTCTTGAATTTTATTGAGCCTTGAAAGATTTTTCTTGAGAAGATGTGTTTGACCTGTTAATCCAGTGCTCATGGGATTGATGAGTTCCCATCAACTCATCCATTGTCAATGTTTCTTCCTCAATGGTGATCACAAAATTATCATATTTTTGAGGTAAACTCCTCAATATCTTCTCTACAATCCTTTTCTCTTCATACTCTTGTCCATTTTATTTGAGTTGGTTTATCAAAATGGAGATTCTTGAGATGAATTATGAAATAGGTTGATTATCCTTCATTTGAAGGTTCTCAAACTACCTTCTGATCATTTATAGTTTTACTACTTATACTTTATTAGTCCCTTTGAAGTTTGTCTCAAGAATATTAAATGATTCCTTTGAATAATTATTATTTTCTATCTTAGAGAAGATTGTCTCTATCATGGCTACTTGAATTAGACTTAAGGCTTCTGCATCCTTTCTTCTTAACTCCTTCAATTGAGTCTCATGAGGGCAGCATACTATGTTGAGTTGGTTGTGTCATTAAACCTATTCATCAGAAACTCTCACAAATCATTAGAAACCATAACAATTCTCATTTTCTTTGCCCAAGTGTCATAATTCTATGCATTAAAGGATAATGGCTACTACCATGTCTTTCCTACATCTCCTTCCATGTCAAATACCTAGAAAACAAATGCCCAAAATCATAAGGATGTGTGGCCTTAAAGCTCTGATACCATGTGGAAAAAATAACTTCATAAATAAATTTTCTCATAAAATAGTTAATGTTGAGTTACTCGATACTTGAAGTAGCTAAGTGATAGGCAATGAGTGTCTAGTTGCTCAACACATTAAGGAGCTAAGTGAAGATTTACTCAACTCTAGTAAATGTTGAGTAGGTCAATAACAATGGGACCTAAGTGACTCAGTCACCAGCAAAAAGATCTTGGCACATAAGGGCTTAAACAACACTAGACTAAGTGAACTTGCTAGATATAGTGACCGTGTGAATTTGGTAAGCTCGGGAATGGAACTCGATGGACTCACTTGTAACTCAATAGATACAACACAAATAATGCTAACTAAGTTAACAAGAGGAATCTGATAACAAGAGAACCAAGTGAGTCATTAATAGATTTGATGTCTAGTGTATTCCATCATTAAAGAAAAAATATAATAACAAAGAACTTGCAACTATGATCTTCTCAAATATTAAATACAATGCAAAGTAGATAGAAACAAGACAATAATGAGCCAAAAAGCTTTCTATTCATAAACCGATTCAACTAAATACAAATTTGGAAGCACAAGGCTTCAACTAGAACCAAAATACTTTCACCTACAACTATTATTTGTAATACAAGCTTACAACATTGAAGAGCTGCATATAGTAATGCTTGGAGCAATCAGTGTTTCAACAAGATAAACAAAATGAACTTGTAGAGAACAAAAGAGCTGATCCTGTGCTATTGCAACTTTGATACTCTTCTTGTTCCTTCTACACTCTGAACATCCTGCACTAATATTCTTTCTTCTATTCCTTCCTTTCTCTATCGATCCTTTGCATATTGAATGAATGAGACTTCATTCTTTTTTGACTTGTCTCAAAAACTTTCCCCTTCTTTTTTATTTTCAAACTCACCTACCAAGTTTAATGTGTTAGGTGGGTAGGTGGGCATTTGGCTCAAGGGGCAATTGACTAATTTCAATAGTCTTAAACTACCTACATAAATTGTAATTTAATGCCAACCCTTTCCCTAATCCTAGTTAAATAGTGAAGTCCATCAATTTTTATAAAATGGTGAGTTACAAATTTTTTTTTTAAGGACATTTGTCAATCTTTAACAAGGATGCACTGAGAATTCTGGTAACCAAATATCTAGAGCATAGAATAGTTTGTGTAAGTTTCTTGATTTATTAATTCCTTTGTGTAGTAATATATCAAGTGGGGATTTTGTTGTATCTTTTGAACTATCAATTTCTTATTAAAAAAAGGTGTGCCATGTTGAACAGGATAATGTACAGACTGATTCGAAAGAAAAATTTGAATGTAAAGTTAAACAAAAATATTAATTTTACAAAATCCTTATACAAATATCAAAAATCTACTTCCATTTATCCATAGGGAGACCTAGAGTTACAAGTAAAAATATTTTAAAAATATATCCTAAACTTCAAATGTTTCTCTTTAAGCTTTTTCTTTTTTTCTGAAATTACTAAAAATAAGAACCTGTTTAGTAGAAAACAACTTTCCTTGGCACATCTCCTCCAACAATCCTTTGAACTATCCATTCCACCACAAAATTCTTTCCAATGCTAGCCTCTATGATTAACATTAGAATGTTCCTAATTCTTCGAGATAGAATTCTGACAATTCTCTTGGTTTCATAATCTTTGCCAATAATTGGATCAAGCTTGGTAGGTAGTTACATAGAAGTTATGTTAACTTCATAAGAGTTAATGATTCCTTTCTAATGAAGCTAAGTTGCAAGATACAAGGGTACCCAAAGAAAATAATCTCTCTAAATGTAGTTGTGATGATTTGAGATCCTAGAAAGAAACCTATGTTGAGAGATTTGTTGTTATCATATTTATTGCAATTGTTTGGCTTTATTCTTATTTTCTCACTATAGGTGGAGCATACAAGCATAACCCTTAGAGATCACAACTTGAATGTAAGATGCACATTTCTAGATAATTAGTTCCAGATTGGTTTGACATGACCCATGGTATAGACTCCTTACAAAGTTCTACTATTCATTCACATTTTGAATATAGTTTTTACTCTGTCTTTTTATTCGAAAAGACAAGATTTGTTAGAAATAGAATAGGGAAAGTAAACTTTGAGATTGGGGCTATGGGGGGAGAATCAATCCCTAAAAAAATTAATCGTAAATTCATTCACCACATATCCATCTAATAATTGTGCATGTAAACTAAAACAACTAGCTAAACATATTTATCCATAGTATGAGAGAAAATAAAATTTAACTCATGTATGACACAAGCTATTTGGTTACCTAGAAACCCTCCAATGAGAAGGTAAAACTAGGGTAGGGATGACACCCAAAAATATCCACTACTATAGTAATAAAGTGTATCCAATGAAGGTTATAATGTTTGACCATGAAACATGATCTACCTTGTGAAAGGTCTACCCTATTAAAGGCTTACAAGATTGTTAGATGTTACCCTATTTAAGAATTTCAACATCCTATTAGAAGTGTGCCTAGTATTTATAGTAGCTTCTTAAGACTGCTCTATTAAGAGGTTTAACTAATTCACTTATTAGAATGTCTCAACAATAATCTTACGCTTAACAATCTACTGCTAGATAATAGATCACCTCTTTTCTAATGTATACTTGATCCTTACTAATAAGATGCATCTCTTCTATCCTCTAACTCCTTTCCTCTATTCTTCTTTAATTAATTTTGCAATGTATCTCAATTCACCATACCTTAGTCACCATGAATGCTCTTTTTTCACATGCAAACTTCTCCCTTTTCTCCTTCCGCATATAGATAAAAAGGTTAGGGTTAGTCCTCCTTAAGAAGACCTAGGTGACCTAGGGTTAGGTATGAATCAATGATTTTGATCACCCATATTGCCACTTAATCCTTCCATTTTTTGATTTCCTGCATGTACTACATAAGGATCCTCAATAAATATTCATCCTTATCATCTAACATTGCAAAAAAATCCTCAAGTCAGCTCCAAAATGGTTTACATAGTATATCATGTCATTACAAACAACTATGTCAAAACTACATTATTCGACACTTGAAGTGTTCGACACTCAAAATTTATTGTCTCTTCAATGTTGTAACTCAATCTCTAAATGACTCAACATACACCATTCATTCGGCATCTAAATGATTCAACACTTACTATTTTCTTGGCACTTGAGTGACTCATGACTTGTTGGTTATTCAGCATAAACTATATATCTATTGCTCGACATATACTATCGAGCAACTTATGATCGACATACATTACTTGTTTAGCATGAACTAAGAAAATGAATTAAGTATATTGTCACTCATATGTCAAAACCAATATGAGATTAACAATCTCCCCATTTAACATGAGTGGAAGGATACTTGGTCATGCATGAATAACCTTAGCCTTTCATGCATAACTCCAATAATATCCATTTAGGATTTGTCTTACTTACAAAATTTCAAAATTTTAAAATTTTGCAAAACTTATGACTCATGAGTCAGACCTCAAAATCCAATAATTCCCCTTGAGTTAGTTATTATATTTTGAACTAAAATCGAATACTCCTACTCAGTAGATTTGCTATGCTAACTCTATCTCTTTTTGGTCTTCCCCAAAACTTATCTCTCCTTTCACACATTCTCCCCCTTTCTTCATTCTCTCCCTTCATTTATTCTCCCCCTTTTGACACTTATGTCATGGGTTGTATAAAAATTGTGTGTTTGTCCAAGATAGTTTTATGGATCACAATTATTATCTTTAGAGATGCATCACAATTATCACATACTACTTCCAATGATTTGATTTGGATAGATAACTTGGCAACAAGGTGAACTAAGCCTCCATGTGTAGAAAGATGAGGATATTTCTTCATCACTATTTCTACAAAGGCTAGTTCCTGGTGTAGTAGCTCCATGTGTGGGGTCAACATGAACTAAATACTGATTAGTGTAGCCTGAATGTTTGCATCTTGAGCATGTAGGACTACCAACTAATCTTGGGAGTTTAGCAAAGTCCTAAAGTGATCTTGACTCTATGCTAGAGAATTGGGTAGAGTAGTACTTGTTAGCTTCATATCTCCGTGTAGAGTGTCAATATGGTGATACACTTCTTGTGTGAATAGAGTTGTATCACACAACTTGGTGTAAAGAGATAAAATATTCTCTAATACTTCCTTCACACCCTCAATCATTGTTGCTAACTCAACTTGGTGTAGTGCAATGACACTAGTTATCTGTTTAGTCACCTTTTTTTAAAGTTTCTTCTTAGACCATTCCAATAAGTTAACATTGGTATCTAGGTAATCATCATTGGTTTTATCTATAATAATTTCCAACTACTTAATGATGGGCTTGGCTTTGTTAGGTCTAGGGAGGTTGAATGCATCAATAAATATGTCCTTGATGTCATCAAGTGCTTGTTTCTACTTGTGCTCCCTTTTGAGTAGTTCTTGATGTTTCTTCCTTGCTAGAGCAACCCACAATATGCTTATTTTCTCTATTGTGATTGTAGTAAGATCATACTTTGGTAACTCAATCACCTCATCTAAGTTGATGTTACCATAGTAAGTAACCTCATCAACCTTGGATGTGCTAGGACTTGGATTTGATGCATGCAAAGGTGTAGCTTTAGTACTTGGCCTATCTAGTGCTTGACTAGGAGTAGGAGTAGTAGTGTCTAGTAAGGTAACCTGTATCTATATTTCTATTACTTCCTCTGGCTTCATATTCAAGAATAAATCTTTAGTCTTATCCTTCTTTTTCTCTTTGATTTATTCTCCACCTTGTGCTTGTGGTGTAGATACACGACTAGCTTCTTGACCTATGTGAACTAGTGTTCTTTCTTTTTCAATTATTATAATTGCAGATACCTTGGTACTAATATGTGAATGCATGATGTCCTTCTTATGGTATACTACCATATGTATGATATTTTGCACCTCTATAGATTGAGAGGGGGAACTTGATAATGTTTGAGTTTTCTCCCTTGTAGATGGTAATTCTGCCTTCTCAATCTCATCCACACTCACCAACACATGATGACTGCATAATTATGCCTTGGTGGTGGGATAAATTAATATCTTCTACATATTTTCCTCTGTTAGGGGATTGATGTTTTGAATAATTTTGTTAGACACATTCTTAACCTTTAATATATCTACTTGAGGACTAGCACTAGACATTCATACAACTTGTACATTTTGGTCTAGTTTCTCTTCCTCAACTATTGCCTTAATAGTGCCTTCCCTTTCACTTCCATCACAAATTCATCATTTATTGCTTCAACTACCTCTTTGTTTGTTTTGTCTCCACCTAAATCTTGATGTGATTACTCAATAGCCTTTTGTATTATTAGCCCATAAATTACCTTCCATATTTGTGTGCTTTGTTGGACAATAGCTTCAATCTTGTTCTGTAAAATGTTAAAAGCTCAGTACATTGGAGAAAATCTCCCTTGTACTTATCAATAGCATTTCTAATCTTAGCTTTGTCCAAATCTACCATCACTCTTGAAAGTTTAGTCTCTCTAATATTTCTCTTTGTTGTGAGACTATATTTCCACCTTTGCTCAACTCTATCAGATAGGCTCTTTGGTAGAGAGTTGGAAATTTTAATTGAAGTCATTTAAAAGTTTCCATCATGGCATATATAGACTCTTCTACTTTATCCATATCTAACTTCCCAAGTTTATTAAACTCAAAATGTGTGAATCCATTTAAATCAACAATATTCTTAATATTTTCACACACATTGTCCAAATCAGAAGAGGGATAATGACTTACCACTTTGAATTGGCTGTTATCATGTAACTTTGTCCTATGCTCATATGATTTAGCTATGGATTTATACTTCCTTCTTTGCTTCTTCTCAGGTTCATCTCTGTCTCTAGATGTACTAGGTCTCTTGTCTTTAGGCCTTTGATCCTCCCAAGTCTTCTTGGTAGTAGCTCTAGTGCTAGCCTTGGTAATAAGAACTGGAGGCTTTTGTTGTGAATATTCCACAACCTTTTTAGGTTTTCTTGTTGCAAGCTTCTTTGTTTCTATGGAAACATGTGCTTCATTGGCTTCTTCTCCCTCAACACCTTCATCAATTTGTGGTTCTTCTTCTCCTTAGTCCACACCTTAACCTTGTGTGATAGCAAGTGGTACTAGGCAGGTGTATCTTCATCATCTTCATTATCTTCTTCTTCTTCATCATCTCCTTTTTCCATCTCACCCTTGGAACAACAACTTGAACATATGTAATAACCCTAACAGGTTATAACTTCGTGAAACACCAAATCCTTCTTAAATTCAATTGTTTGACATTTTTCCAAACACTTTGCAAGCCAAAGATATATTTCATATGTAAATTTTGATTAGTTTCTAAATGTCAAACTTTAATAAATATGCTTCCAAAGAACACACCAAATAACTAACAATGATGATGCAATTGTTTTTGAATAACACTAATTACAAATAGGAACTATATCAATAAGACTTTAGGGTTACAAATTATGATATAAAACTCTAATATAATTTAGATTACAATAGATATTACAAACCCCACCAATTCCCTAAATATCCACTCTCAAACAATGCAAAATGTAGTTGATAAAAACCTAGAAATTGCTCAAAAAACATGAATTTTCCCATAGCAAATCATTGTAGCAAATACCAACTTATTCCTTATTCCACAAAGTTGGCCCTAGGCCACAAATTTGGCACAATGAAAAGACTAATTTTCCTTCTCCACCAGTCACAATCCTTCAGAAGATATTTCACCACCTCAGTTATTCAAATCAATGAGAGGGTTCATTTCCAATGATCAATATAACAACTATAGAAATCCTTGGCTCCACAAGCTATCCAAAAGAGTAGATGGAAACACATTCGATCCTCAATAATGAGTCTACCCTACCTATTTATTCTTTCCCTTCACCCTTCTAGAAAGAAATAAAATATTATTTAATTGCACTCTGTAGAAGAATCTTCCTTTCCAAGGCAATAATTAGTTGTACTTCTAGAAAATGCACTCTTTAGAAGCTTCCCCCTTTCCAATACAATAACTAGTTGTGCTTCTAGAAAATTAAATTAATTAAATATAAAGTCACCTTTTAATTTTAATTTGTTTAATGACTATATAAGAAATTAATTTAATCAATTTCTCCTTATTTCTCCACTTAGCATTTGGAGAGCATAAAGGATAAGAACTCTACTAAGATGCTAAAAATATGGGGACATTATAGTTTGCCCCTCTTGAAATTGCTTGTTCCCAAGTAATCTCAACTCTAGCTGGTGCAAAATTTCTTCATTCTCCCAAGTGACATCCTCTATTGGTAGGTCCTTCCACTTCACCAAGTACTCTCTAATAGTATGTCTCCTCAAGTTCCTCTCCCTGAACTCAATTATAGCCTCTAGTACTAAAATTAATTTCCCCTCATCATCCAAGGGTGGAAGCACTATAGAAGGAATGATATGGTGTCCTAATGCCTTTTTGAGATGTGACACATGAAAAATATTATGGACTCTTCTCTCTGCTAGTAAATCCAACTTGTAAGCTACCTCTCCAACTCTCTCGATCACCCTAAAAGGCCCATAATAATGTGGCTTAAGTTTTTTAGCACCACTCTTCTTGAGAGTGGACTGATGGTAAGCTACAACATCAAATATACATATCACCTACCTCAAAAGTCCACTCAGTCCTCTTCTAATCAGCATACTACTTCTATTGATTATGTGCCTTGGTGATATTATACTTAAGAGCCTTCACAATTTCCTAACTCTCTTGTAATAAGTCTCCAACACTAGGCACTCTACTATCTGATAGCAAAAAATCCATGAAACTGGGTGCCTGAGATCCATTTAATGCCATGAATGGTGACATCTAGATAGACATGTGATAAGTGAAATTATAACAATATTCACATAGATATATCCACTTAACCCAAACCTTCTGTTGCCCTACTATGTAATTCTTGAGGTATCCCTCCACCCATTTGTTCACTATCTCTAACTGACCATCTATCTGGGGGTGGTAGCTAGTACTTGGAGTGAGTTTTGTTCTGTACAATCTAAATAGCTCCTGCCAAAAGTGACTCTTAAACTTGCTATCCTTGTCACTAACTATGCTCTAAGGTAAACCATGTAACCTAAATACCTCTTTCAAGAATAAATCTACCACCTATGTAGCAGTTTATGTAGTGTTGTTTGGGAAAAAGTGGGGAAAGTTTGTGAGCTGATCAACAATAACATATATAGTCTCTACCCTAGGCTCTTGGTAGCCCTATGATAAAGTCCATGGATAGACACTCCCATTTCCTTTGAGGAATTGGAAGTGGCTTAAGTAAGCTAGATGGGTAAGAATGCTCCTATTTATTCTACTAGAAAGTAGGACACTCTCTAACATATTGCAACACCTCATCTTTGAGCCCTTTCCACAAAAAATGCTCTTGAATCTACCAGTAGGTTTTGTAAAAACTTGGATATCCTACCATAGGTGAGTCATGATAAACTCTCAACACCATCCTCTTCACCTTTGACCCTGACACCAAATAAATGTGCCCATTGTAAATGATGATCTCATTCACAAGGGTGAAAACACTATTCTGAATCAATCCATCTATGACTCTCGATGCCCATGTATCCTTTGCATACTATGGAAGGATCAAATGTCTTCATTCCTCTGATATATCTATCATCAAGCTCAAGTAGGGTCTTTGTAACAATTAATTTTCTACTACATTTTGTGTCCCCTTGAAATAGGTAATATCAAAATCATATTCCTTTAATTTTTTTACCCATTTCTATTACCTGTCATTAAGATCTCACTGCACCAAGAAATGTTTCAAGATATTATGGTTGGTTTTTATGTTGAATTTACTACCTATTAAATACTACCTAAATTTGGCCAAAGCATGCATTATGGCCAACATTTCTTTATCATAAATGCTAAGCTCCTCTCAAGTCCCCTAAGACTTCTACTCTCATAAGTAATCAATTTTTGGTCCTGGATAAGCACCACTCCAACACTTTTTCTAGATGCATCATGTTGCAACTTAAAAGGTTTGCTAAAATATGGTAATGCTTGCACTAGACAAGAAGTCATCGAATCCTTGAATTTATCAAAATACTCCTGTGCCTCAAGAGTCCATAAGAAATCCCCCTTTCTCATCAAGTCCATCAAGGGTGTTGCATGCCTAGAATATCCAGTAAAAAACCTCCTATAGAACCCATACAACCCCAAAAATCCTTCCAACTATGTTAGGTTGACTGGTGTAGGCCACTCAATAATAACACAAATATTTTTTAGGATCCATGCCTACTCCTTGAGCACTAATAATATGACCTAGATATAATAACTCTGATAATCCCAAATCACATTTGGACTCCTTTGCATACAAGGACTCCCTACTCAGAATGCTCAACATAGCGTCTATGTGCTGCACATGCCCATCCCATGTCCTACTATACACCAAGATGTCGTCAAAGGAGACTAACACAAATTTCCTCAACTAATGCTAAAAATTCCTATTCATTATGAATTGAAAAGTAGCTAGAGAATTAGTTAGCCCAAATGGCATAACCAAACTCAAAATGGTCACAATGACATCTAAATACTGTCTTCTCTATATCATTTTCTCTGACTTAGATCTAATGATAGGCTAATCTCAAATCAACTTTTTAGAAGAAACATGTTTCATGTAGCTCATCCAATAACTCATCAACCCATGGGATGGGGTATCTATTTTTTATAGGCTTCTTATTTAGGACCCTGTAATTTATGCACATCCTAAGATTTCCATCCTTCTTCTTCACCAAAACCACTAGAAAAAGTGAAAGGTGACTTACTTGGTCTAATGTGCCCCATAGCAAGTAGTTCCTTGATGGTTTATTTTATCTCATCCTTCAATCTCTTTGGATGCCTATAGGGTGTGATCATCATGGGTTTAGCACCCTCCTTTAACTCAATAATATGCTCAATACCTCTATATGGAGGTCTACCTTATGGTATTTCACTAAAAATCTTGTAGTGCTTGATTCTCAGTTTCTGTATGTCTAGGTGAAATTCTGATTTTGTTTCCCCTATGATGGCATTAAAGTGTAATGGGCTGCCCACTCAACTTGGTCATGTTTCAATAAGTGCTCCATGTGTCTACAAGACATCATCCTAAACTCACTATCATGAATGTCCTTAAGTATATGGGTCTTCCCCTTTGACTAAAAATGCATCTCAATGTCTCTCAAATTGAGAGTGA
The DNA here is from genome assembly GCA_028749045.1 of Cupressus sempervirens. Lineage (NCBI taxonomy): Eukaryota > Viridiplantae > Streptophyta > Pinopsida > Cupressales > Cupressaceae > Cupressus > Cupressus sempervirens. The sequence continues at coordinate 266,154,360 of CM053793.1, forward strand.
ACTCCCTTATTTCATGTAACCAAGTCAAAGCCAAGACCAAATCTATATCACCCATGTTAACAACATAAAAATCTACTTTGAAATCAAAATTGCTGATCTTTAGGGGCAAACCTATAATCTTCCTATCACATTTGAGGATGTAGCCATCAGCTACCCTCACCTCAGACCCTCAAATTTCTATGTCTATATCCCATGCCTCTAAAACAATTTGGAATCAATAAAATTGTGAGTAGCACCTATATCAAGAAAAGTAATAACTCATTGACCAGCCAATACCCCTCTCATCCTGAATGTTCCCTATTATTGTACACTAGTTAGATAGACCTCCTTAAGTCTACCCCCAGTCTTCTCATCAGCTATATGATTTGTGCCTTCCCTTTCTTCAATTAATTCCTAATTTTTAGGTTGCTAGTCTAAATGTTTAGAATCAAAATCCTCATAATATGCCAACATAACCCTTTTTGCTTTCCCCTTTGGCCTCAAGGGATAGTCATGGTTCATGTCATAGGGGTCCTTTGCAATAAAAGAAAATTTTTTTCTTCCTTAAATCATTCAATGTATCTCTATCCAAAGGAGAAAATTATTCAACTTTATGTTCAACCTTTATTTCATTAATATTAGGTTTCTTGAAGAATGGCTTGTCTTTGCTAGATGATGCTCCCTTTGACTACATTTTTTTTACTGGAGCTACTTGTTCCATACTTCTAGCCTTCTTATTTTCTTCTTGCAAATTGAAAGGATCAAAGGATTTTACCCAACCCTTTAGTGGTTTGGTTAATCCCTCTATGAACAAAACAACCAATTTCCTATCTAATATATTTGGCATCATAATGGATAGCCTTTAAAAATCACTAATGAAATACTCCAATTTGCCTATCTATTTCAACTATGCCAACTCCTTAAAGTAAACTTTTAGATCCTTCTTATCAAACCTCTCTACCAACCTATCCATGAAGTCTTGATATGAAGTCACTTGGTTATGTTGAAGGGTAACCATCCCATGGTACCACCAATCATGTATAGCTCACTCTAAATGTAGTGTGGCATATTATATTACCTCCACTTATGTCATAGGTCTCAGTGCTAAGAAGGTATCAAGCTTGTGAGTTCAAGCTTGCACTACCATTCAACTACTCCCATCAAATGTAGTCAAGGAAAGCTTTCCAGTAGCCTACATTAATTCATTATCCTCACCATGAGGTCTCCTATTTTATTTGATTTCATGGTAGTGGTCTCTTCTTTGGTTCACAAACCTCTCAAAAAGTCATTCTCTCCTATACCTGTAGTGCTAGTAATTCTCATTCATCATTAGTAGCTATAAGGATATTTGTAAATGTCCCATCCTCAGCTTCCTCTTCTGGCTCCTATACTAGTTCCTCTCTAACAAAGATAGGACATTTGGGCCTGTTTGCTATTCTAGAAAGAGTTCTATGAGCTATAGGCAATCCTACTACACTCCTGTTATCCCCTTGTTCTTTAGTCTGTCTATCTTATGGGTTCATGTGCTCAACCATGGTAGTGAGTGCCTACAATTCTTGAACCATTTACTCTTGTCTTATAACCATTACTCAAAAAAAAAATTTATTTCCTTTTCCTCATTCCTATTGTCTCTTGGTGGCTACACTCTTGCCTATTAGCCCTGGTGTTTGGCTGCCTATCAAAATATTGTTCCCTGTCAAACAAAGCTTGCTTGTGAGTGGAAAATCTATGAGAACCAAGCCTAGGTGGCTACATATGATTGCTAAACCCTCAGGATGGTAGCATTTAGCTTTGATACCAATGTAATAACCTAATAGGTTATAACTTCATGAAACACCAAATCTTTCTCAAATTCAATTGTTTGACATTTTGTCAAACACTTTGCAAGAAAGAGATATATTGCATAGGTAAATTATGATTGCTTTCTAAATACCAAACTTTAATAAATATGCTTCCAAAGAACACACCAAAGAACTAACAATGAAGACGTAGTTGTTTTTGAAATAACACTAATTACAAATAGGAAAATATGAATCTATATCAATAAGATATTAGGGTGACAAATTTTTATATGTTATAATTTAGATTACAATAGATTTTACAAAGCCTATAATAACCTAAATATCTACTCTCAAATAATGTAAAATGTAGTAGATAAAAACTTGGAAATTCCTCCAAAAAAATGAATTTTCCTAAAGAAAATTACTATAGCAAATTCAAACTTATTCCTTTAAAAAGTTGGCCATAGGCCACAAATTTGGCACAATGAAAAGACCAATTTTTCTTCTCCAATAGTTGCAACCCTTTAGAATATATAGCACCACCTCAATTATGCAAATCAATGGGAGTGTTTGTTCCCAATGATCACTATAATAACAACAGAAACCCTTGGTTTCACAAGCTATGTAGAAGAGTAGTTGGAAACAAATTTTATCCTCAACAATGACGCTACCCTTCCTATTTATTCTTTTCCTTCACCCTTCTAAAAGGAAATAAAATATTATTTAATTACACTTTCTAGAAGCTTCCCCCTTTCCAATGCAATAATTAGTTGTACTTCTAGAAAATGCACTCTCTAATTAGTTGTTCTTCTAGAAAATTGAATTAATTAAATATAAAGTCACATTTTAATTTTAATTTATTTAATGACTTTATAAGAAATTATTTTAAACAGTTTCTCCTTATTTCTCCATAGCCTTTGGAGAACATAAAGGTTAATAACTCCACTAAGATGCTAAAAAGATGGGGACATTACAACATATTTGAAATTAGCATCAACTTAAAAAAAACATCATTGAAATGCTTCTCTACTACTCATAATGGCATCCTCTATCTTTGTTTCATTGACTTATTAAAGTCTTCAAAAGAACTAGTCATCACACTCTCAAAATTATCTCCAAGTTCCTCTATATATTCACCAATCTACACTACAAATGATCTGTCAGTCTTCCAAGTTACTTTACCACATGTGGGAAAAGTGTTTTGCACATAGACAAATATATAAGGAAGTATTGAACCAAATTTGCATTGTCCACTTTTTGTTTTCCTTATAGCTCCCAAGTTCTCAGATAACTCTTGGAGTTGTAACTAGGCAAGGTCATAAGATTGGTCATTCTTCACTATCTTATAACCCAACTTTAGAACCATACATGGTACACTATTTAACCTACTAGATTGAAAGAGCTTATGTGCAATAGTTATGTAGAAATTGTTTCTATGGTCATTCCTCTCTTATTCCATAGTGCCCATGTATTCTTTTCAATTTCCTCTTTTGCATCACTCCTAATTATCTTAGGTCTATCTAGGGTTGGATACCCTATGAATGATCCTCTTTTTAATTTTTATAGGGCCATCCTCCAACCATACAAAATTATCATGAATTCTACTAAGAATAATCTTAATCCATTTTTTTTTGAACACATTTGGAAAATCTAGGGCATGTGTTAGCCCTTTTCTTTCTACAACCTTTAATTCTTCTTTTAATACTCCATTCTCACATAATTTTTCATATAACTCTCTTAGCTTGATGTCTCTAATGCTTCCAACCTTACACATGTAGAAACACCTTACATCTTGTATCATCAAAACTTTTGGTGGTATCATTGATAATGCACCAGATGGGTCTTGATTATATGCAATATCAAGAATTACATAGAAATGTGGTTGTTCATTACTTATCAATTAAACATTCAAAAATTCATTTCCTTCCTTAACCTTAGCAATAGAAAATCTAGATGCCATAACAATTAACTAGGGTTTGAAAAAATTCAAAATTGTAGCTCGACACACAATAAATACCTTAAAAATCTAATGATTGGTGTTGAGAAGTAATTGAATTCACTTTGCAAACACTTGAATCATTCTTTCCAATTCACCTTTAGCTATTTGTGCTCTCTCCAAATTTGAATGATTGCAAATGAGTAAAGAATTGACTAGATATCCCTTAAAACTTTGCAATAAATGCTTATTGATTACAAAACTGTAAGCTTGACTCCAATAGCGATTCAGTCTCACTTAGCTTCCATGTAATTTCCTTTATGCTTAACAACCATTACAATAGTCACCAACACTATCACCTTTGATAGCTCAAAATCAATGAAATCTCACTCGACAACCATAGTGAAACTTTTCATGGTTGGTAGCAACATGTTTTGACCAATATTTTGCATCTTACTTCATGCATATCTGATCTTTTTAGAACTCAATCCTTGGAATTGATGTATAATTAAACTCTAAAATATCAGTCCCATAAATACATCTTAATTTCCTAGTTGGGAATGGTGTGATCACCTAATCCATTGGATGAAGTGATCCCATCTAAACTTGATGTGCTACAATCTTCCTTCTTCTTCCATGTCTTGTTCATCTACACTTTGACTTCTTCAACATCAAATTTTCCTTTTCCTTTGTTGAACTCACTGCTAGGTTCTTTTGATCTTGTTGGACAATTTCTACTTATGTGACCAATCTTCAAATAGCTAAAACATGTAGTTTGACTCAACCATCTTTTGTAGCCACTTCATAAATGTCTTTTGATGCAATTTTCAGCAACATGTCCATACTCTTTACAATAGCGACAACTATACCTTGTATTATAGTCCAAATTATAAGAGTTTCCATTGTGCTTTACCTTTGTCTACTTGTTTGATGACCAATTCGGCTTGGATCTACACTTATATGCTCTATGCCCATACTTCTGGTAGTTATAGCAATATTCTTCAAATATTGGTGTGCTGATGGTCTTGGTTCTACATTCATGTGCTTGATGTCTTTTCTTGTTGCACTTGTGGAAGTGACCCATAAAATTTTACTTAGGACTCTAATTTTTAGTCTTGGTTCTACAAACATTAGCACTGTGTCCTAATTTTCCATAATTATGACAAGGAGGTTTGGAGTTATTACCATTGACATTCCTTTGTTCACCACTTTTAGATGATTCTCCTTCTTCATTACTAGTGTAACCTAATATAGTAGTATCACTGTTGGATCTAGGAGATCTCATCAATTGCTCAAAATATTTGATGGCATCACTAGGTCTATTGAAACTTTCAATAAAATATTTTTCTCTTTTCTGATCATTTCTCAATTATTCATTCTACAACTTTAGTGTTTTGATCTCAATATCTTTTCCATTCAATTCATGATTTGTAATCATCATTTGATTACATGTTTCCATTTGCATGTGAGCAATCCTATTCACCTCTAATGTCTTCTCTTCCAGTCTGTTGGTCAGTATCCTTTTCTCATCTTCAATCATGACTTTGTCTTCTTCAACTTTCTTTTTTTGCTTGGTCATCTCACATAGAAATATTGATTGGACTTCTTGTTCTATTTTGAGATTAATGACTTCCTTAGTTAGAGCTCCATTCTTTTCCATCAGATCTACAACTATTGCATCAAATTCACTTGTGTTTCTATCTACAAATAATCTAGTAGTGTCAATCTCTTGGTAATGTGTGTCATTTTCTTCAATAGCTATCTCTTTCCTTCTTTTCAATGATCATTTTAACTCATCTCTTTCTTCATTCAATTGATGTAGGGAAAATTGTATTTTAATCTTTTGGTTATTAAGAATCTTTTCCAACTTATAGACTTCCATATTCAAGATCTTTCCTCAAAGATGCAAAGCTTTCCTTTCTAGAGAAACTTCAATTTGATACCAATTGTTGGAAATACAATAAAGTAAACTCTAGGAGGGGTGTGAATCAATCATTGAAAACATTAACCATAAATTCATTCACCACACATCCATCTTATAATTGTGCATGTAAACTAAAATAGATAAACACATTCATCCATAATATGAAAGAAAATGACATTCAACATATATATGACAGAGGATATTTGATTACCCATAAACCCTCCAATGAGAAGGTAAAACCAAGGTGGGAATGACAGCAAAAAATCTCCACTACTGTAGTAATAAAGTGTATCCAATGAAGGTTACAATGTGATCATGAAATATGATCTACCCTTTAAAAGATCTACCCTATTAATGGCTTACAAGATTGTTAGATCTTACCCTATTAAAGGATTTCAACACTCTATTAGAAGTGTGCCTAGTAAAAGGAGTTTAACTTACAATGAAGTAAGCACCATGTTAAAGGATTTAAAATAGCCTATTATGACTACTTTGTTAAGAGATTTAACTGATTCACTTATTAGAATGCCTCAAAAATGATCCTATGGTTAGAACTTTGTTGCTAGATAACATATCACCTCTTTCCCAATGTATACTTGATCCTTACTAATTAGATGTATCTCTTCTATCCTCTAACTCATTTGCTTCTTTCCTTTGTTGTCCTCTAACTAGTCCTACAATGTATCTCAATTCACCATACCTTGGTCACCATGAATGCTCTATTTATGCATGCAAAATTTTCTCTTTTCTCCTTCCACACACACATAAAAAGTTTAGGGTTAGTCCTCCTTAAGAAGACCTAGGTGACTTAGGGTTAGGTATGAATCAATGATTGTGATTCACCCATATTACCACTTAATCCTTCCCTTTTTCTGATTGGTTGCATGTACTACACAAGGATCCTCAATAAAAAATCATCCTTATCATCTAAGATCACAAAAATATCCTCAAGTTAGCTCCAAGATGGTTTATATAATAGTTTTCTCCATTACAAACAACTATCTCAAAATTATATTACCCAACACTTGAAGTGTTTGATGCTTGACATTAACTATTTGTTCAATACTATAACTTAGCCTCTGAATGACTCGACATCCACTAATCACTCAACATCTAAATGACTCAAAACTTACTATCTTCTTGACACTTGAGTGACTTGGTACTTACTAGTTACTCGACATAAGCTGTATATATCTTGCTCGGCATATACTATCTGACAATTTATGCTTGACATATTTACTTGTTTGGCATGAACTAATTAAATGAATTATGTATATTTTCACTCATATGTCAAAACCAATATGAGATTAACAAGGTTTCCATATCTATTCTAATGGTAAACACCCATATTTGACACATGACAACATTAAGGCACCTAATTTTGTGTCACTTGTCAAGGCTCTACTCTAATTTTTGTTTTGGTTTATGTATTCTTGATTTATCTGTTAGGTCAGTCTGATTGGTTTTTGGTACCTAGTTTAATGAGAGTACTTAGGAACCTCTCTTGGCCAACTACTTGTTGAATCTCTTCTTGTATGGAAAATTTGAGAGTCTTCTTAAAGTTTTTAGCACTATTTTGTAAATAGTTAGGGATGTAGGTAAACATTGACAAAACCAAAATACTTATTTTATACCTTCAAAGAAAAATAACAGTTCATTCTTCAGCTAAAATGTGAGTTTTTTGAAGCATTATTTAGGCTAACCTTTACAAAAAAAATGGTTGGGATACATATAGGAAAAAGAGAGGTGAGGAGGATAAAGGGTTATCCTTCATAGAAGATACATGAAAACTAAAATAATCAGTTAAGAAGATAACAATGGTCTTATTTCAATTGCATTTCACTCTAGCAGTATTGTATAGGGTCGAGATCTCCATATTATAATTTTATAGGGCATCATGACAATATAAATATCTTTTAATTCTCCAAAGAGTCCACCACATTAATTATGTATCCTATAGGGGTTATGTAGATTTTGAAACGTAAGGCCAATTACTGAGTTGTTATTGGATTAAGGCTTGGACAACCCAACTACACACCATAAGCTAAATTCCTTGATTTCAACTATTTGTATAGAGAAGGGTAGTGTTTGAGAACATATTCCTAATCCTTCAACACTTGAACAAAAAGGACAACGAGTGACATAGATTGATAGAAAAATACAACTTATTTTTTTCCACAATTGAATCTAATTAGCATACAATTTGTAGCAGTCTAGTAGAAAGTTCAAATAATACTCCATACTTCACACACAAGATAAAGAAAGTATAAAATATGAGAATTCCTTCTATAGAAGTAGAAGGAAACTAGACAATAAACCATAGAAAACATGAAAGAAAGAAAAATCTTCCCTAAAGTATCTGAGAAAAACAAAAAAAAAAGCATGAAATCATTGGAATAAATTATAGAATTGGACACGTAGAATTGTACATGACACCCCATGGAGGTTGAAATCACAATGTATCATATAGATATTTTGGGTTGTATTCCTTCCAAATGTTTGCAATGTTTTGTCTATATAGGAGAAACATGACATGTCGATCTTCTCATTGTCATATTATATTTTGTTAATCTTTTTTGGCACAATGATCATCTCTTTTTTTCCCCTTCTCTCTAAATATCTATCACTAGCTAAGCTTACTCTACCCATTAATAGTCACCATCACTACTATAGATGAGATCATTACCATGTTTTCCTATATCATTGTGTCTTTTAATTGTCACCATTCTTATTTATCTACACTGCCTTCCTAGGATCTTTGAACTCTATTTCATATTCAACCATCTTTGTGACTTCATCTATTATATTTATTTCACATCTAATATCATTAGGAGAGCATCTAAAGTTTTTATGAAGATTTTATAATACATTTTAATAAGTATATTTAATTTAAAAATTTTCCTCTTCTATTCAACCTTATGTTCACAAGAATGGATGTCTATCTCTTGTCTCTAATATATCTCTTGCACTTTAGTTTTAGACCTTTATTCTTTCTAGCATTTAAAAAAAATTATGAGAAGCATTTCTTACTGAAATTTTATTTGCACATTATTATTTAGAGTAAGAGCCATAACATTTCTTCCCTTTGTATATTTTCCAACTTCAATGAGCATTGGTGGCTTTATTGTGCATATGATAGAAATCAAGGTAATCATGCATAGTTTGGAATATCATATGCATGTAAAAGAAATGGATAACATACTTTATACATGATATGATATGAAACAATATTTTACTCAAGTGTTTTGGTACTTTGTAGCATGTTCACTTGGCAACATTTGCTCAACTTGTCCATCTACAACACTCTAGGTAATTCATCAATTTCTACAAAATTTTCAAACATATCTACATGTTCTTGTACACTATTGGATTTTAATCTTCTTTGTACATGTATACTTTTCATAATTATTTATAAATGTAAACACATATGAAAACATAAGTATACAAATAAATCTCTTGTATTGTAGTTGTACTCTTAGCAATAGTCATTTACTCACTAAAACTTGATCATTATAACCCCTTTATAGGTACAAGAAACAATATGCCACAAAAGAAATCCCATTGTACAAAGCAAGACTCACAAAATCCTATTATAGTAGAGACATGTAAATTATCCCAGTTAGATGACCAACAATAGACACAATCAATTGATGAAGCTCTAGATAATGACCATTGATTTCACATTAATTTATTCAACTATATAGTCAATGAATACTTATTTGATATAATACATGTGTTTTGTTCATTACCAATATACACCAATTGAATTTTGAAATGTACTTGTTAACTATTTCTTGCACTTTGTACATAATGCATACATTATTTCTCTAAGATGCTTACAACATGAACTATACCCATCAATACTATATAATTTTCACAAAGTGAATGACCCAACCACCTACTTATGTAGGATGAAAATCTTAGCAACAAAAACAAATCTAGATGGTGAAATGAGCCTTTGGCATCACACATTTTGTTTCCATTGGATAACACAATTGTTGAATATCCCTATATGCATATGGTCTTAAACGCATGGGAAATAATATCTATATTTTAATTGAGATTCATCCCAGCTTCTAGAATCACTTATTTTTCATGACAATAATCCAATAGTTGGGTGGCCCACTATGATCCTATCTTCTCAAAGAAAATCTTAGAAAGTGCCCAAAAAAACTTATGACTAGACATGACTATTGTACACTACACTATAGAAGATAATTGGAGCACAATCGTTGAATATTTTAACAAAAATGGACTCACTCAACTTAGAAAATTCACAACTTCATGTGGTGAAAGCATATTTGCTACTATAGATTTCATAGTCGACAATCAATTTGACACAATATCTCTATAATTATTCATAAATAAATCATTGGATAATGCAAAAAAATTTAAAAAATAACAATCTATTGTCATGATTTAGATCATTGCAACATCCTTCTACAATAAATAGTCCTCTTATACAAATATTAACACTAATATCTAAGATCAAGATTCCATATTCTACAAGATTGTGATTACATATTCCAGCTAATTATATATGTATGATAAATGTCTATACAACCACAACCTCATGTATGCTACAATTAACTAGAAGCAAAGAGATCTATTTACTTAATCCATTTCAACAATAACTTAGGTCATTGTCATTATGAACTATGTTATTTATTTACTTAATCATGTTTCCATAATGATATATACAAGGTGTACAAGATATTTGTGCATGAACTATCTTTGATATCTAGTCCAATTAACATGAAAGAAATTTCAATAGGAGAAGTTGTTTGTGAGTGATATTTAGATTCTGTGACATTCCCTAAATTCCCTTCTTTTTCTTCTCCATACAAAATGTGACATAATAATTTTATAGATTCTATTCATGGCTTGACCATCTTAGAATAAAGACTCGTCTCACTCCAATTAGATTTCATACAAATTTGGCAACTAGGATACAAAAGAGAATAATATGGATTAGATGATATAATTTTTGATGTACCAATAGATTTTGACAAAGTGCAAAAATATCCTACCTAGAAAAATGGAAGAAGCAAGAACACTAGTAGTTTGAATGAAGTGAAAGTTAGAATACATAAATGCTTATGCACAAGGAAATGTTTGACTTGCATGTGTCATAAATGATTTAGCAATTCTATCAAACAAACCATTGTATGTGAAAGATAACATTACAATTAAAAAAGACTAGGAAATCCTTCAATGACAATGAAGAACTTGAAAAGAAGACATGGAAAAAGATAAAAATTTGGATAAAATATTGTCTAAATATGACAAAAAACCCATAATTGGATCACTCATCCATTGGTTTAATTACCCACATTCAATCAAAAGAGCTTGATACAATCATAACTGAAATTTCCCCATCAAAAGGCTTTAGACCTCTATTTATATTCTAGGTTATGTATTTGGAGGAAATGAATGTTCTAACACTCTTTTATGGCTCTTCATAACCTTAAAACATGACACACAAGCTCTCATACCACAAAATTGTAAAATGGAAGCTCATGCACAATGACATTGAATTTGTTACATATGTAACGAATATATTTTTCAAATAAATCAAAATAATTATTCCAGAAATATCATTGCTAGCATGAGTTTACATACAAAAAGGTGATCTATGAGGGGAGAATTTAATTGCAAAAGATGTATGTAACACTGCAAACCTAGAAAGAATCATAAGATCACCATAGGGATTTCGATCTCTAAGGAGCATTCATACTTCTCTTGACTATTTAAAACACACCAAGAAGAACATATTTGCAATGATAAGACAACTAAACCCCCCAACTATCTTTTTCATGTTGATAACTACAAAGATTTTTTGGGTGCCACTATGTAATACATTACAACACATATCCACCATTGTCAAGCATCTCAAAGGTTTAGAAGAAAAAGACCTAGACTTTGAAATTACAATAAACCTAGTGCTTTGTCGTCACTATTTCAACCAAAGAATCAAGGCCCTTTAAACATGATGCATATGAATCAAAAATAATTTGGCCAAGTTTTGGAACACTTCTTTATAATTGAATTCCAGAACCAAGGAAATGAACATGCCCATTGCATGTTATGGATATAGGATGTGACCATAAATGGACATTACCCCAACAGAATCATCAAAAAATTCTTTGACAAATACATTGCATGTGACACTACATTTTTGGACACAAATCTCTCAAAAATTCAAACACACCATCATACCAAAAGATGCAAAAAAATAGAAAATGTCATCATGTCAATTCAACTTCCAATTTCCCCCAATGAGAAGAAAAATAATATTAGATCCCCTAGCATTCACCACTAACACACTTGAAGAAAAAGAGAAGAGTTCTTCAAATAATTAGAAATAAAGGAATATACAAAGGAAACTACATTTGACAACTTCTTACATGATTTCCAAATAAATGAAACAAAATACATTGCAATGTTTCAAGCAACATTGTCACAGAAAATTGTGTTCCTATAATAAAACCCAACTGATATTTGGATAAATCCTTTTGCCAAAGAGGTACCCCAACTATGGTATGCAAACATAGACACATAATTTATCTTTGATGCATGCACTACATCTTACAATATTTCATACATGACCAAGCAAGACTAAACAATATCACTTGCATTTTTACAATTACAAGAACAATGCACATGCTTACAATGGTAAGGTGCAATTCATTTAGAAATTAGGAAATGCATTTCTTAACTATGAACATATGTCTAGATAACAAGCCATATAGCTTTTCCTTTCATTTCCACTACACAAGAAATCACAAAAAACTATCTTCATCAATACTAAACTATAGAGAGTAGAGTCCTAATGTTAAAAAGTCAAAAGTTATTGGAAAAGGAACTAGACAACTTTGAAAACATTATATATTCCTCTATATTAGACAAGCATATGTATCATCCAAAGGACCTAGAAATCTTATCATTAGCTAAATATACAACATTCTACTTTGGCGATTCAACATGAAGGAAAAAGAGAGAAAAGCCACTAATCATATGCTATGTAAGGTTCAAACTGCATATCGATTATGAAAACTATTGTTGGGAAAATCTTATGCTATATATATCTTTTAGAAACAATAAAAAAAAATATTACTTGGGCATAAATCATGGAGTGCAACATTCAATTCAAACCAAAACTAGATCACAAATACTAAAAAAATGTTTACAACACTTGTAGAAACCAAATGGGGAGACATCAAACAAGCTTCAGTAGAAACTAGCAATGAAAATTGCCAAACAATAGCATTAGGTTTCAAAAAAATATCTAGGAAGATGCCACAAATAGATATGATATCATGGTTGACCTCAAACATTTTAAAACCCCAAAATTTGTATAGAATACTCATAATTCCTTACACATAGAAGTTGTGCATCCATTTCATCTTAGTAATGATGAATAATTAAAGTTCCAAAGATAACTAAATAGACAACAATAAACCATACTAAAACATGTATTAATTTTTAAAAACTTGCACTTTACAAGGCCTTGTACTTGTTCTTGATAGGTAACACTGGCATAGGGAAAACCTTCATAGCTAAAGTTCTTTTTGAAGAACTAATATCTATTTATGATAATAATTTAGATAATGATCCACTCAAATTCAATGTTATTATCATATCCTCTAGAGGAAAATAAACATTCAACATAGGTGACATAACCACACATTCAAGAATCCACCTACTAGGCAATTCTATGAAGATATTACCCCTATATTCAAATACATTGGAAAATGTGCTCAGCTTTGAACTAACTACTATCATCAGGAAAATAGATAAGCAAGTCATCTTCATAATGATCCATGCTAGAAAATCTCAATAAATAGACCAAGATATCTCCTATGTAAATAGAACATGTCATAAGATCCCTACCAATGATCAAAGATTCTCATATTTGTTTCAAATAAAATTAGCTATCAATGAACACAATAAGAGAATGCTACATTGTTTTCTCACTAAACTCTACATATTCAAAGAAATTGATAGTAAAGACATGTCAATTATGATGTAGGAGCATCTTGGGTTTTCTTGCAATCTTGCATGTTTAGAGGGATTTTGGTCAAGTGTTGTGGAGCTTGGCAAATAATAGTGTTCAGCATACACTGGGAGCTCAGCATGGTCTAGGAACTCGGCATGGTCTTTGGTTACTTGGCATGGATTGGGTACTCGACATGGTCTTTGGTTACTCAGCATGGTCTTTGGTTGCTTGGCATGGTCCAGGGACTCAATATGCTCATTGGTTTCTTGGCATGGTGTTTGGTTGCTCAGCATGGTCTGGGGACTCGGCATGGTCTTTGGTTGCTCGACATGGTTTGGGAGGATCTCGAACTTGCTTAGAAATTTGGTGCCTATTGTAGGCCATGTAACTAATTTTCCACAATGAGTTAGAAGATTAAAATTTTAGGGATTGAAGAGGACCTATATTTCTATCTATGATTTGAAGCACAAGTTCTAATTCAATTGGAGCTAGGAGATATCACAATTTTATGTAGACATCAATCTTGGGCATTTAATTATTGTTGCAGACCGACTTGTGGCATTTAATTTATGTATTTGTATTTAATTTGTGTTTTGGGCTGACTTGTAGCTTTGATTGGTATAATTAGGGGTTATGGGGAAGTCTTTAGTCATTATTTATCCATCACGGAGAAGAGAAGGAGCTTGAAGAGAAAATTTTGAGAAGAGCTAGTAGCTGTGGCTTGGAAAACAAGGGGATTTTTTGGTGGGTTTGTGAGCACAAGTTGAGATCTTCCTTGGGGGTTTCTGCCAAAATTTGGATCTAGACTAGCTAGTATTTGGATTGGATCTTTTAGAACTATTAATTTCTTTGTATTTGGCCATATCAAGGAAGGCCTTATAGTCTGGCACATTGCATGTAATCAGTTATATTTTATGAATATTTTATTGTAATTTAGTATCAGATCTTTTATTATTGTTTCTTGTTGTTAGGTTTCCACTATGTGGTTGTATAGCTGGGGGATAGGACATCTCCATAATGGTTTCTCCTACCTTCTGTTGCATCAAATTAACACTGACTACCTAGTATAATATATTCCAAGTTGGGAATTCAGATTTAAGCAATAGCAAGAAACTTAGATGTTCATGATGGACTAGACAAAAATTTCCCAATTGCAAATAGTTAAGAATTTGATGTAGGAACCTCTAGTGGTGTAAGAGAAGTCCTGTATCACCCAAAAAATGTGCTAAGTGTTAGTTTCTATTTAACTTCTTTTCATTTTTATATACCTATTTGGGTCAAATAGAGATACCAATTCTCATAGTTCCACTATTGGTTTTTTGGGTTAGAGTTTTTTATCACCTTGGGATATGTACAAATGTATAAAATAGGTCATTTTTTAATTGAGCCATAATTATGATGAGTTATATGGTGTAAGTTGGAGGGATGATTATAATTGTAATTTAAACCACCCTAGAAAAAGAATCAAATCAAAAGACTTTACAGTTTGAAATTTATTGCAATTTTAAATTGTCTGGAGACCCTTAAGAGCACTTCAAAGTCAGATTTGAGGAACTAAATGGCCTCATACAGGCCCAAAAATGAGGGATAAGAAAATCACGTCTATAGGGCTGTAGAGAACTTGGAGATCTTTCCAAAAATGTAAACAGTTTGTCAATTAGAGTCCTAGATGAAAAGTTATGCCTCCTAGAAGTTGGACTATCATTTTTGGATTCTTCTAATTTTACACCAATTTTTGATGAGTTTTATAGAACCTTTTATTTTGGTGGTGGATGCCAAATGGTGTATTATAAAATGTATTCCTAACCCTAAACCTAATTTGGGTTACTTAAGAACATTTCTGGCATTGTAAATGCATTTTTTGGTGAAGTTTGGGAGAAGATACTAGGGGAGGGTTCTTCTCTAGAATTAGACAACATTGTAAGTCCTAGGGCATGTCTTTAGGTCTATTTTTATCATTTTGAATGTAATATCATATCACTTCTGATAATAATATTTCCCCTTTCCTATTGTGTTTGTTTTGGTATTTGATTGTGCCCTCATCAAGTGGTATTAGAGTGGGTTTTTCCAAGTGTGTAGAGAGAGTATTGACTATGAGGCAGTTTTCTCTAGAACTATGTGGTTATAGGATTTGATATAGTGAGAAGATGCCTCCATGAAGAGAGCATGGTGTAAGGGCTGGATTTGTTCCTCTTGAGGTTAGAGCCCTTCAGAGATAAGTTCAAACATTGCAAGAGGAGATCCGTAGAGGGATGAATATTGCTGTAGGCAACAGAAGTGAGGAGGAAAATGAAGAAGAAGGAAATATTTGGTAGGAAGGGGAAGGAGATGGAGAAGTCCTAAAATAGATGCAGGAGAATATTTTTAAGGCCATTTTCAAGCTTGGAAAAAGACTTAAAATTGACATCAACATGTATTTAGGAAATCTAAACCCAGATGAGTTGATTGACTAGATCAATGAGCCAGAGGAATATTTTGAGTATGAGGATATTGAGGACCCTAATAGGGTTAAGTTTGGAAAGGCCAAAATGAAAGGCCATGCAAAAATTTGGTGGGAGATTCAATTGGAAAGAAATAGAAGAAGAAAGGAGAAAATTACAAGATGGGATCGCATGGTGTACAAACAAAAGAATCAATTCATTCCTATTGATTACGAGCTTGATTTGTTCAAGAAGATTCAAGGGTTAAAGCAAGTGAGAAAATTTGTCCAAGAATACATAGGGGAATTATACCAAGTCCTTATTAAGGTGGGGTATGTGGAAGTAAACAACAAGAAGGTTTCACATTACCTTAATGGGTTAAGGCATAGCATTCAAGAGGAGTTAAGTCTGGTTAGAATGACTAACATTGAAGAAGCATACTAGCTTACCTTGTTAGTTTAGGAGAAGCTAAAAAAAAGTTTGATGGAAGGAAAAGAGGGTGTAGTTAAGGAGGAAGGGGTGGTGGCAGGTCATTTGGAGGGTAAAATGAGAACCAAAAGAAAAATGAAGATGTGGGTACTAGCTGAAACCAGAGGAACAAGGGTTTCAACCACTCCCATGATCAAAAATTTGAAGATTAGAGAGGAATAGGTAGAGAAAGTGGACAAGGTCTAGGAAGAGGATGCTTTTGTGGTACCTATTTTCATTGCAATGAAGAAGGTCATATGCATACAAATTCCCTCAAAGCCAAGAAAGGACATATAAGAGAGATGATGGTCAAGAAAGGGTTGCTCATGTGGATGTAGAAAGAGTAAAGGTTCTCATAAATGACAAGGTCTTACTGAGTAGTAAGACTAAACTTGGACAAAGGAGGAGTTTGTTTCATATTGGGTTCAAGTGCAAGGGTAAATGTTGTGATGTGATTGTTGATGGTGGAAGCACTAACAACTTCATGTTAGAGGAGATGGTCTCAAAGCTAAAGCTCAAGAGTGAGAAACACCCCCAACCCTATCAGATTGCTTGGGTGCAAAATGACCATAAGGTCCTAGTTAGTAAGCAATGTTTGGTAAAGTTCAAGATTGAGAGTTACCATGAAGAGGCTCTCTGTGACATCATCCCAATGGATGTTTTTCATTTATTTTTGGGAAGTCTATGGAAGTTTGATAGACATGCTATACATGATGGTCATACAAATACATACTCTCTGACAAAGGATGGAGTTGGCCACAAATTGAAGCCCTTGATAAAGGAGGGTAAAAAGGTATGTAGTAGTGCTCAGGTATGTTTTTTGATGGAAGACAATTTTTTGATGGCATGAAGCATCAATATATGTGTTATGCTTTAATTCCTAGAAAGGATAAAGAAGGTAGTAGTGAAGTTCCACTTAAACTTTCAAGTCTATTAAGTGAGTATGGAGATGTCATCTATGATAATGTGTCAAAATGGTTGCCATCAATAAGGAAAATTAGTCATCAAATAGATTTAGTCCTTGGAGATAGTTTTCCTAATGAGGCTACTCATAGGATGACTTCTACTAAGGCTGAGACACTAAACAAACAAATTTAGGAGCTGTTGAGGAAAGGCTTAATTCAAGAGAGCTTGAGTCCATGTAAAGTACCTATAGTGCTAGCACCAAAGAAGGATGGAGAGTGAAGAATGTGTATAGTCTCTCGGGCTATAAATAAAATAATCATAAAGTACCAATTTTCTTTTCTAAGGATGGATGATCTTATGGATTGTTTGAGTGGGGCTCAGTACTTCACAAAGATAGATCTCAAGAGTGGCTATCATCAGATATGGATGCAAGATGGAGATGAGTGGAAGGCTACATTCAAGACAAATGAGGGTCTATATGAGTGGTTATTCATGCCCTTTGGACTGACTAATGCGCCAAACACCTTAATGTGGCTTATGAATAAGGTACTAAAGAAATTTTTGGGAATTTGTTTTATTGCCAATTTAGATAATATTTTGATTTTCAATAAATCTTTGGATAAAAATTTATTACACATTCATAATGTCCTTGAAAGGTTGAGGAAAGATAAATTGTTGATTAATTTGAAGAAGTGTAGCCATTTTCACATAAGTTTGCACCCTTGTCCAAAGCCTATGCATGAGGACAACCTAGTGAAACATGGAAACAACCTCCAAGCTATGAGACTTGAACTATGAGATTGAGTCTCCAGAGAAGGCTGGCTTCCTCTTACTATCAGGATGCACCTAACTACTCTTGGAGAGGAAAAGGGAGAAGGAAAGCATGAAAGAAAATCTACCTAACCTAATCTAAAGAGGTAATGCACCAAAATAGAGTGTTCAGACCAAACTCTACCCATATATGCACTATTGAACTAGAATGAAACTAAGGATATACACATACAGACTTGTTTTAATCAAATAATAAAATGCAGATCAAAAGACCAAGATGAATGACACAAGGAAAAGAGATTCATTTATATTATCATTCATAGGCCAAGGAGATATAGTCATGCAGATTACCGATTTCCACAAAACACCAGGAAGAGGCAAAGAATTCTTGCACTTTCATACCAATGGTTGAAGGAGATAAGATAGAAAATCATGTAGTTTAGAGGCACAAGGGAATTTACACTGAGAATCTGCAGAGCAATAATAGAGAAAATAGAGAAAGATTGACCTTTACAAAAATCACAAAACTTTTCCTTTATAGTTTAGGCATAACTGAGATGTCCTCCAACTGTAATTACTTTGCAACAACCTACCATTGAGTCCTACAGAGAAGAATCATGGAGAAAATTTGATCTGATATGGATCTAGATGCAATGATATCTGATCCTCTGTGTCAAATAATTCCTTGAGAAGATATAAATGGTGCCACTAAGCCACTTTGATCGGGTAGATGGATTGGATCGGAGGTGGAGTGTTCTTCCTTGTCTCGCATTCATTCTGGGTTGGTTGGGATTGATTATAGAGATCAAATTGTGCGGTAAAACTTGATTTCTTATCATTCTTTGGTGCATGAATCAGCAGAGTCAAAAAATCAACCTATCTTGGCAGCAGGATGAGCCATGTGGTCCAATAGTCTTTTATCTTTTTGCCACCCTATAAAGTCTCCCCGAGTTGACCATCCCTTTCTCTAACTAACCACACCATCTTCTTAAAACCCTGACCGTGATGGCTACAACATAATTGCTAGCCATTAATTGTCAATCTTGGCCAAGCTCACAATGACACGTGTCACCTAGGTTCTATGTTGCTATGTGTATCCTTTGGGCACTTTCCCATAGCGAGATAGCACCCACCATGGATTTGAACTAATCCAAAAATTGTGAAGACTCGCCGCAATACTGTGCTATCTCCTTAGAACCTTTGGGCCCATGAAACAACTCAACATACCTGGCATCTGACTCAACCCAAACTAGTACCATACCTATAGTTTCATAACACTTAGCCCCACCCTACTACATGTTGCTAAGATGCTATGTCACTATGGTTAAAATTCTCACAGCTTTCCATAGCGAGATAGCACCCACCATGGATTTCCACGAGATCAATGATGGTGGTAGGTCTGCGCTTGCCTCCATAAGGTTTCTGATCCATGAATCCACTTGGCAACCACCTGGCACATCCTGACATATCTATCTTGGCGAGACCTAGCCCCACTGATTCGCATGGCAAAAGGGTGCTATGTCACTATGGATAACGTCCTCGCAGTTCTCCATAGCGAGATAGCACCTACTGTAGATTTTCTTTAGATCTATGAGATAAAAAAATTTGTACAAATGTGGATTGAGCTCGCTGAATGGACCAATAAAATATCACCACTGTACTATGACTCACTTGACAACTGCCATTAAGGATGATTCATACTATCACTTGGAGAAGGGCGGGCCCATTATGTCATCTGTGCCACACATCGATGAGGCATTATGTCACTATGGATAACATCCTCACAGTTCTCCATAATGAGATAGCACCCATTGTTGATTTTATGAGATTTGATGGTGAGCAAGATGGATCCAATCTATCAGTGTACCAACCAATGAGAATTGGCCACGTGCCAAACTGTCTGAAAATCCTCATTTGTGGCCCACCAAGCGAAGCAGGACCCACATTCCACATAGTCATACCTCAGCCAATGAAAAGATGACCAACTACCAACATGTCTGAAAAATCCTCATTGACATCCAATAGGGCATACTTGGGACCCACCATATTTCCAAACTTCACCGCAGCCTAACTTTTCATCTAGGCGCTATGTCGGTAACGGTGAGAAGAACAAATTTCTTGATAGCACCATAGTGCCCATCGTACTTAGCAAAAATTGGCACCAAAGAAAAAATTAGGGAAAGGGATGACCCACCATGCCACACAACCAAAATTTTTTATGTCACCATGGCAAAACAATGTGCAAATTCCCATAGCACGATAATGCTAGCAATTGATCTATCTCGATCTGACGATGAGGAACTTGCGGGCTTGCGGAAACGTTAAAATGCACAAGGAAGAAATATCATAAGGTTAAGAATAAATATTTTTGGCCCCTTTTGAATATTAAAACATTTAAAACTTGTGAAAATTTACTTCGTTGAATTCAAATTTGGTGATTTTGGTGAGAAGGCAAAAATGACCAACAAATCTGGTGACTCAGAGGGGATGCAAGTTAGCTATGCATAGACCAGTGACCTGAAGCATCCATTGGGCTATAGGGTCATAAAAATATGTAGATTCTGAGTATTGTGAACTCTAACCCCACGTCTGAGAGGAAAACCTTGAAACCCTTGTCTCTGTAACTGGAACTAGAGACCAAAACATTCTTCTGCAACCTTCAAAATTTTGAAACTTGTTGTCTCATAGGGAAAAATGTGCTTGTGCAGTTCTTGGAAAAGTAGGAAAAAAACTAGAAACAAAACTAAACTAACTATGTATACAGAATCTCAAACCATTAGAAACATGGCTTGAGATAGATCCCATTGACTGGGATAGGTAGAATTTCACCACCAAGCCTGCTTAACTGAAAAGCATTGGCCTACTTACAACTTTCAATCAGATAGGGACCACTCCATAATGCATCAAACTTTGAGTGTCTTCTTGCTTTTTCCCTATCTATATCCCATTTTAAAACCAAGTCCCCTTCTTTGAAGGTTCTGACCTTGGCTTTCCTATCAAAACTCTTCTTTACTTGCTATTGATGTGTCTTTAGGGTTTGCATAGCTTTACTTCTTTTCTCTTCCAGCTACATCAACTCTAACATTCTTACTATCATGGAATCATCTTCAATCAACTCTAGCTGATGAGTTAGCTCTAGGGATGGGAACTCCAATGAAATTGGAAGCCTTGCTTCTCTGCTATAGACTAACACAAATGGTGAATTGCCTAATGATCTCTTAGGTGTTATCCTATCAGCCCACAGAGCTATCCTTAATTTTTTATGCCAACACCTCTGGTTATCCTCTATTATCCTTTTAATAATTCTAATCAGGTTCTTGTTAGATGATTCAGCCAGGCCATTACCTTGAGGATAGTAATTCAAGGATGTGCTCAAACAAATATTATGATCCACTGCCCATGCACAAATTTGAGCTCCAACAAAAGACTTTGCATTATCTGAAATAATGATTGAAGGGGCACCAAACCTAGTCATAATTCCACCAAGGAACTCAACAACTGAAGATTCAGTGGCATCCTTCAATGCAACTACCTCTGTCCATCTGGTGAAGTAATCTGTAGTAGCTAGAATCCATTTGTGACCTAAACTAGAAGGAGGATTGATAGGGCCTATGAAATCCAATCCCCATTGAGAAAAAGGTTGGTCCACCTGAATAGGATGAAGGGGAAGAGCTGCAAGTCTTTGTTTTCCAGAGAAGAAGGCACATTTTTCACACTTTCTTACATACCTATGAGAGTCATGAAACAAGGATGGCCAAAAGTAACTAGCCCTCATGATCTTCATTACAGTTGTCCTTGCTAAGAAGTGGGCACCATCAGGACCATCATGAAGTTCTTTGATCATTATTTTAGCCTAGTCTGTATCAAGGCATCTTAATAGGGCTCCATTAAAATCTTTTCTAAAGAGGACACCATCAATTATGACATAAGGAATTGACTGTAATCTATACTGTCTCCTTTTAGTTCTATATAATCCTTGAGGGTATCCATTTCCTAATAAGAAGTTCATCATATCATCCATCCAACTCCTTGGGTAACCATTTCTTACCTCTTTATGCTCTGTCAGTATCATAGCAGCTTCCTCATCAGGTTCTTGAGATGATAACATCTATTTACATAGCCCCCTCCCTCTTACTGGCTTGTTAATCTGAATGTCAACATCATATTCCATTACCCTTGTAAACCAACTAGCTCTTTTCTCACTAACATCTTTGTTCAAAAGGAACTCCATCACAATGGCATGGGGTACCAACAAATGAATCTTATTATGGGACATGAGGTGTCTAAATTTCTTCAAATGTTTGATGACTGCAAGGGCTTGCTTCTCTACGTAGTTGTATTTATCTTCATATTCTTTGAGCCCTTTACTAACAAAGCTATAGGCTGCTCTTCATCCTTGTCATTTGTTTGAGTCAAGATAGAAAAGATGCTTGAATCACCACCTAGGGTATAAAGGATGAAATCTTTCTCAAAATTTGGATTCATGAGAGTAGGGGCTGAGGCTATGGCTATTTTGATCTCTTCAAAACTTTCCTTCCCTTCCTTGGTCCATGCAAAGACCATACCCTTTTCGAGCATAGTTGTAAAAGGTTTCACCATGTTAGCAAGATTAGGGATAAATCTTCTCACAAAATTTATCTTGCCTAGGAAACTTTGCAGCCCTTTCTTGTGTTTAGGAAGAGGGAGGGCAAGTATTGCTTTTGTCCTCTCTAGATCAATGGTTAAGCCATCCTCAAATACAATATGTCCTAATAATTTTCCTTGGTTAGTAGCAAAGACACACTTGCTTGGGTTAAGGGAAACCCCAAACTCTCTACATCTTAGGAATACCTATCTTAGATGATCAAAATGATCTTCTACATCCTTAGAATAAGTTGTACTATCATCAAGGTAAACTAAGACAAACTTGTCAATCAATCTTTTGAAAGCCATCTCCATTGCCTTCTAAAATGTAGCACCTACATTGGTTAGCCCAAATAGCATTTTACAATAAGAATAGGTACCCCATTTAGTGATGAATGCAGTCTTGTACCTATCAGACTCTTTAACCAACACTTGATTGTAGCCAGAAAATCCATCAAGAAATGAAAATCTCTTTGAACCACTGAGCTTGGACAAAATCTACTCCATAGAAGGGAGAGGATGGTGATCTTTAAGGGAAGCTTGGTTAAGGTCCCTAAAGTCCACACACAATCTAATTTCTTCATTCTTCTTCCTAACAGGGACAAGGTTTGCTACCCATGATGAGTGTTTGATAGGAAAAAGTATATTGGCCTCAATCAATTTGGACAACTCTTTTCTCATTAAGGGTTCAATTTTAGGATTCACTAGCCTCTATTTTTGTCTTACTAGTTTTACATCATTAATTAAATCTATGGTATGCTGAAACAACCTTGGGTCAAAGCCCTTTAAGTCATCATATGTCCAAGCAAATACATCATTAAATTCTTGACATAGATGAATAAAATTTTCTTGTTCAATTTCAGAACATACCTTCCACATGTTTAAGGATTTCCCATCAGCAACCATGACTAGAGTGTAGTCACCTTCATCAGTAGCTAGGTTCATGGCCCTAGCTATTGCTTGATCACTAGGATTGAAAACACTTTCTAAAGTAATGAGACCTTTAGGCAGCTTTTTGGAGCTGAGGTTAATGATTTGGTCACCATACTAACCCTACAGTCTTGACTGATTTCTCTCTGAAAATTCTACCTCATTCTGCAAGAAGCTGACAATTTTCTCATTAGATTCAAACACTTTCCAATGGATGTTGTTATTAGGGATAGCAAGCCTTACTACCACTTTGATTTGTTGCTTCTTCTCCTCCTAAAGATTCCCTGGCACATCATAAGATGCACCTATTGTTGCAAGTCTATCAGAATGTCTATTTTCTTTTCTAGGGATGCTTTGAATGTTAAATGCATTAAAACCCTCAAGAAAATCCCATACCCTATTTTTATAAGACTTGAGCAAACCATTCTTGGTGGTATTCTGATTTCTCACTTGATTAACCACAAACTCACTATCTCTGTACACTCTTAAGGCTTGGATTCCTCCTTTTTGAGCAAGTAGGAGACCTTGAATGGAGGATTCATACTTCGCTATATTATTAGTGCAATTGAATTGGAGCCTAAAGGAGAATTCATACCTTACTTGTGCAGGAGAAATCAACATCACACCAGCCCCTAATCTATTTTTATTCCTTGATCCATCAAAGTACATACTCCATATCTCACTCATATCTTTTTTAGTCTCCACAAGATTGGGAACTAGAGCATCTTTTTTCAATATACAATATGTACTGAGACCTATCTCAAGGATTTCTGATGTAGAATCAAATTGATATGCATCAACCCATCCATCCAAGAAAAATGAGGTATCTCTACTAAGAGAGTGGTGGGCTCATTCACTATGTCATTCTCATCCATCCTTAGGATAGGGCAATTCATGCTGATGAGATTAGGGGTGTAGTGTTCAGTATAGTGGAGGGATTGAGGCTCTGCTCTAATTGAAGCTTTGGCTCCATATCTTGTTGTAAAAAACATATATGACTAGTCAGAAGATATGTAACCACCTATTTGGGTGGTGAAGTCCCTTGATAGACAGATGACAAAATATGGCTTGACCTCAGCAACAAAGATATCTTGGATTATAGTACCACCAGGGCATGCATGTAAGGCCATCTCCACATTTCTAAGGATCCCTACAGTCTTGATAGTACTACCATCCAACTATAATACATCTCTAACAATGGGCTCATATTTCATTCCTAATGAATCAACAACACACCTAGGCATCACTAAACTACTAGCCCCTGAATCAATCATGCAATTATGAACTAGTTTTCCCCCTGTAATTCGATAAACATAGAATGGAGGAGGTCTAACCTTTTTACTTGTTTCTACCTCCCTTGATGGTTGTACTAGGCTTATGGCACTTTCCATACTAGGTGGCTGATCCTTTGGTTCAATTCTTTCCAATTCTTGCTGCAACAACCTCTTTTGGATGGGTATAGTAGCAACATCATCCCACATGGAGATATTCACATTTGTCTTGTTCATTTTCTCTACCACACTAAATGGCATAGCAGGTGTTTTGATAGAAGCTTTGGGAGCTACAATTGTATGAGGTTGAGATGGAATAACCTGAGAATCACTTATATCCTTCCTACCATGATTTTGCCTTTGTTGTTGAAAGGTACTTGATTGATTATTTGTTGCTTGCTCATGAGATGTTGCATTTGAAGTTGAGGCCTAATTGGGAGGAGGGACAACATTTTCCATAGCTCTTCTTTTACTTTTAGTGTTATCAGAAATGGAATCTTGGTTTACATTACAATGCTCCTCCATTTGATGATTCATAAAAGAGTAATCACCTTGCCTTTGCATCTCTGAGGCATCCTTAAATTGGTCCTCCTTGTATGATGGTTTTGCTGCAGGTTCTTGGACTATCAAATAAATAAAAGATTCAGCCTTCTGAAACATACAATAGGCATAGGAGTAGTTATAGGAGGGACAAAAAATTTGATCTTGAGCCATATTGTTTTTAGGGACTATGACCCTACTTTGCTTTACATTTGAGGTCAAAGCATGGCCACCCTACCTACTTTGATCAAAAGAATTGTTCCAATGATTAGCATTTGGAGGCCTACCACTGCTTGGAGTTTGATATTGCAATAGATGAGGTTTACTGCCTTGAGCATGCTGTCTTTCTAAAGTCACCACCTTGTTGCTTACTTTCTGCATCATAGAGAAATTATCCTCCAGCCTCTTTCCTTGATCTTCTAACTTCTTCCCTTGATCTTGCAATCTTTTTTCAAGGTTCTTTTCTCTTTTATCCATGTTTTGCATTAGAGATTGCATCATCTCTTTGATTTCATCTATCCCATTTGAAGATGTGGAAGCTTGAGGGACTAGGGTAAGGGATTGTGATGTAGAAGTTGTGGGAAGAGGAGCCATTACTGGCTGATGATTTGGAACATTAGGGAAGAAAGGCATAAGAGGCCTTGGAGCTAACTTACCTCCTTGTATCAATATATTTTCTGCCCTTATTGCTATGTCATAAGCATTAGGCAAGGTATCTCCTCCCATAGTTTGGATTGTAGTGACAATATCACGGTTAAAAGCTCTAAGGTAATGCAAGAAGGCATTACCAGGGGTAGGCTTCACTGAAGTAGGTATTCTATCCCATGTCTTTTGAAATCTATAATTAAAGTCAGTCATACATTCATGGGGCTCTTTTTATTGTAGTCAACTGCTCCAAAGGTGACAAATAGTCACTTTTATCCTCAAAATGTTTGCACAATCCTGCTCCTAATCCATCCCAATCTATTATAGAACCATGAGCTAAACCTCTATACCATTTTAGTGCTTTTTCTTTCAAGGATGAGGCTAGGAGCCTAACTACAACATCATCCTCTGTAATACCATGGATATTGCAGACATTTGCAACCTCTTGAATGTGTTCTGAGGGAGAGATAGAAGTTTCACTAGTAAACTCTAGTATACTTTTGAGGGAAACTACTCATATGTCATGTCTTTGGGCTAATAAGAGAGGGCTCCCACCATTAAAGGTGGCAAAAGTATGAGCTCTAGGCAACGCCATATAGAAAAGTGATCTATTGATATGTATTGATGGCAGTCTAGGCTGAGATCTAACAGCAAGAGGAGTAGAGATAGAGCTTGTAGGTATATTTCTTACTATTGCACTCCTAAGTGGTGATAAAGATATTCTAGTCTTCCTTCTTCTAGGGTTTGATAATGAAAGCTCTTGATACTGAAGCTTACCTCTAGAGGATGCCCTTGTTTCAACTCTGGGCATGAATCACTGCAACTTTTTTTTGGAACCAGATATGTATTTGAAGCTTAGAGTCGCCAAGTACTTTGAAGAATGAGCCTCTTGAAGGCTTAAACACCAAATCCAGTACTATCTCCTTGGTATTGATCTGGAAATATCCTCTTTTGACACCAATAGGCTTGAATTTTTTTGAAATGTTGTCTCACCGACATGCCAAAAATTGTTGTCACTTAGGTTTGCACCCTTGTCCAAAGCCTATACATGAGGAAAACCTAGTGAAACATGGAAACAACATCCAAGCTGTGGGACTTGAACTGTGAGGTTGAGTCTTCAAAGAAGGTCGGCTTCCTCTTACTATCAAGATGCACCTAAATACTCTTGGAGAGGAAAACAGAGAAGGAGAGCATGAAAGAAAATCTACCTAACCTAATCTAAAGAGGTGATGCACCAAATTAGAGTGTTCAGACCAAACTCTATCCATAAATGCACTATTGAACCAGAATGAAACTAAGGATATACACATTCAGACTTGCTTTAGTCAAATAATCACATGTAGATCAAAAGACCAAGATGAATGACACAAGGAAAAGAGATTCACTTATATTATCATTCATAGGCCAGGGAGATATAGTCATGCAGATTATCGATTTCCACAAAACACCAGTAAGAGGCAAAGAATTCTTGCACTTTCATACCGATGGCTGAAGGATATAAGATAGAAAATCATGTAGTTCAGAGGCATAGGGGAATTTGCACTGAGAATCTGTAGAGCAGTACTAGAGAAAATAGAGAAAGATTGACCTTTACAAAAATCACAAAACTTTGCCTTTATAGTTCAGGCATAACTAAGATGTCCTCCAATTGTAATTACTTCGCAACAACCTGTAATTGAGTCCTATAGAGAACAATCATGGAGAAAATATGATCTAATATGGATCCAAATGTAATGATATCTGATCCTCTATGTTAAATAATGCCTTGAGAAGACAAAAACGGTGCCATTAAGCCACTCTGACTAGGTAGATGGATTGGATCAGAGGTGGAGTGTTCTTCCTTGTCTCACATTCATTTTGGGTTGGTTGGGATTGATTACAGAGATCAAATCATGTGGCAAAACCTAATTTCTTATCATTCTTTGATGCATGAATTAGAAGAGTCAATAAATCAACCTATCTTGGCACTGGGATGAGCCACATTGTCCAATAGTCTTTTATCTTTTTGCCACCTTGCAAAGTCTCCCCAAGTTGACCATCCCTTTCTCTAACTAACTGCACCATCTTCTTAAAACCCTGATCGCGATGGGTATAACATAACTGCCAGTCCTGAACTATCAATCCTGGTCGGGCCCACAAAGACACA
Organism: Cupressus sempervirens; assembly: GCA_028749045.1. Taxonomy (NCBI): domain Eukaryota; kingdom Viridiplantae; phylum Streptophyta; class Pinopsida; order Cupressales; family Cupressaceae; genus Cupressus; species Cupressus sempervirens. The sequence continues at coordinate 266,182,699 of CM053793.1, forward strand.
TGTCACCTAGGTGCTATGTCACTATGCATATCCTCTGGGCACTTTCCCACAATGAGATAGCACCCATCGTGGCTTTGAACTGATCTAATGATCGTGAAGACTTGCCACAATACTGCGCTATCTCCTTAGAACCTTTGGGCCCATGAAACAACTCAGCATGCCTGGCATTTGACTCGACCTGAACTGGTACTATCCTTTCAGTTTCATAACACTCAGCCCCACCTTGGTACGTGTTGCTAAGGTGCTATGTTGCTATGGTTAAAATTCTCGCAACTTTCCATAGCGAGATAGCACCCACTATGGATTTCCACAAGATCAATGATGGTGGAAGATCTATGCTTGCCTCCATAAGGTTTTTCATCCATGAATCCACTTGGAAACGACTTGGCATATCCATCTTGGCGAGACCTGGCCCCACTGATTTGTGTGGTGAAAGGGTGCTACATCGCTATGGATAACGTCCTTGTAGTTCTCCATAACAAGATAACATCTATCATGGATTTTCTTTAGATCTACAGGATCAATAAATTTGTACAACTATGTATCGAGCTGGCTGAATGGACCAATGAAATATAACAATCCTACTATGACTCACCTGACAACTACCACCGAGGACGAGCCATACAATCACTTGGAGAAGGGCTTGCCCATTACATCATCTGTTCCATGCATCATCGAGGCACTATATCACTATGGATAACATCCTCACAGTTCACCATAGTGAGATAGCACCCATCATTTCTTTTCTAAGATTTGACAGTGAGCAAGATGGATCTAATCTATTAGTGTACCAACCAATGAGAATCGGCCACGTGCCAAACTGTCAGACAATCCTCATTTGTAGCCAACCAAGTGAAGCAGGACCCACATTCCACGTAGTCATACCTTAGCCAATGAAAAGATGACCAACTACCAACATGTCTAACAAATCCTCACTAACATCCAACAGGGCATACTTGGGACCCACCGTATTTCCAAACTACGCCGCAGGATCACTTTTCGTCTAGGGACTATGTCGCTAACGGTGAGAAGAACAAATTTCTTGATAGTGCCGTAGTTCCCACCATACTTAGCAAAACCTGATGCCAGAGAAACAATTAGGGAAAGGGAGGACCCACCATGCCATGCGGCCAAAAGGTGCTACGTCGTCATGGCAAAACAATGTGCAACTTCCCATAGTGCGATAATGCTAGTTGTTGATCTATCTCGGTTCGATGATGAGGAACTTGCGGGCTTGCGAAAATGTTAAAATGCACAGGGAAGAAATATCATAAGGTTAAGTGTAAATATTTTGTGCCCCTTTTGAATATTAAAACATTTAAAACTTGCGAACGTTTACTTCGTTGAGTTCAAATTTGGTGATTTTGGCAGGAAGGCAAAAATGACCAATAGTAGCTTTGTCAAAAGGGAGTTAGTCTATTTGGGGTTTGTTTTATTAGCTAAGGGTATCAAAATGGACCCAGAGAAGGTGAAGGTCATCTTGGAATAGCCTAGTCCAAGGTCTGCCACTAACATGAGGTCATTCAATGGTCTGGTTAGTTTTTACAAGAAATTAGTTAGAAATTTTAGTAGTATATGTGCACCCCTAACTAAAACAATGAGGGGGGATAGAAAAGAGTTCAAGTGGACCATAGGAGCTACAAGGAGTTTTCAATTGCTGAACAAAGAAGGTGATAGAACAACCATTATTGGCACTTCATGATTTCAACAAAGTGTTCTCAGTGGATTGTGATGCTAGTCGTAGTACTATTGGGGTTGTGTTGAGCCAAGAAGGTAAGCCTATTGCCTATTCTAATGAAACATTGAATGATGAAAAGAAGAAGTATTCTCTTTATAATCAACAGTTCTATGCTATAGTTTAGGCTTAAAGAAATGGAAGCATTATTTATTGCCAAAATAATTTGTTTTGTATATTGATCACCAGGCATTACGGTACATAAATAGGCAAGGTAAATTAAATCAAAGACATTTAAAATTGGTAGAGTTCATTCTGACAAAGCTACACATTTGTATTGAAACATAGAAATGGAAGGTCTAATAGGGTTGTAGATGCACTAAGTAAGAGACTATTGTTGCTAATAGTAATGTAGGTTGAAGTGGTTGGGTTTGATGAACTCAAGAATCTATACCCTAAGGATCTTGACTTTGTAGAGGCTTGGAAAGATTGTAAAGAATCTGTTACTCTATATAGGACTAGGTGGCTAGATTACATGATTCAGGATGGTATGTTGTTTAAGGGATGTCAATTGTGTATTCCAAGGAGTTCCATGAGGGAGAACTTGATCAAGAAGAAGCATAATGGAGGGATGGTAGGACACTTTGGTCAAGATAAGATATTTCCATTATTACATAGCATTATTTTTGGCCTTAATTGTCATAGGATGTGAAGAAGTTTATGTAGAGTTATCAAGCATGTCAAATAGCCAAAGGATTTAGTCACAATACTAGACTCTATTGGCCATTGTCTATTCCATCGAAGCCTTGGGAGGACATAAGTATGGATTTTGTTCTTGGATTTCTAAGGACATAAAGGGGTGATGACTTAGTATTTGTGGTGATTGATAGGTTCTCTAAGATGGCATATTTCATTCCATGCCACAAGACCTATGATGCAATCCATATTGCAGATTTTATTTTGAGAAGTGGTGAGGCTACATGGTCCCTCAAAAATTATTGTTTCTAATAGAGACTAAATTTTGTTGGGTATTTTTGGAGGACTTTGTGGAAGAAGTTGAAGAAAAAATTAATGTTTATTTTTGGACATCATTTGCAGATTGATGGACAAACAACAATAGTAAATAAAATTTTGGGCAATTTGTTGAGGTGTTTAGTAGGAGATAAGCCCAAGGGAGGGTCTTGATTCTACCACAAGAAGAATTTTCCTACAATAATTTTGTGAATAGGAGTATTGGTAGATCACCATTCCAAATTATGTATGGGATAGTCCAAGGACTATGTCAGAGCTAAGGAAGATGGAGTAGGGGGAGAGGACAAATGCCGAGGTAGAAAATTTTGCTGAACATGTCAAGAACCTAAATGAGGAGATACATGCACATATTACCAAGATGAACCTACAGTATAAAGCTAGAGTAGATCAAAAGAGGACAAATAAGGAGTTCCAAGTTGAGGATCTAGTTATGGTATACTTGAGGAAGGAGCAATTTCTAGTGGGTACATACAACAAGCTGAAGATGAAGAAATTTGGCCCCTACAAAATTTTGAAGAAACATGACTTAGGAAATGCATATGAGGTGGAGTTTCTAGATGGGTTTCAATTTTCTCCTATTTTCAATATTACAGACTTAATAAAATATCATGATGATGATGCAGATGAGGAGTTGATGCTGGAGCCATGTCCAATTCCTACTTCTTAAAAAAAAGAGATTGAAGAAATTTTAGATAGTCATATGGGCCAGAGTACTAGAAATAGGTAGTATGAAGAATACCTGGTGAAGTGGAAAGAATGACTAGTTGAAGATTCAACTTGGATATCCACAGTGTAGGTTGCCCATTTGGGTTTTCCTCTAGCAACTATAAAGTGATAGGGTCACATTTCAATCTACCCTAGGTGTCTAATATAGGAACATCCAGTGGTGTAAGGGTAATCCTATATCACCCAAAAAATATGCTTAGTGTTAGTTTTTGTTTAATGTGTTTTCATTTCTAGATACCCATGTGGCTCAAATAGAGATTTCAACTCTCATAGTTCTAGTATTGGTTTTCTAGGTGAGAGTTTTGAATACCTTGGGATATGTTCCAATGTAGAAAATATGTTGTTCTTAATTAAGTCATAACTATGATGAGTTAGAGGTTGTAAGCTAGAGGGATGATTATACTTGTTATTTAAAGCACTCTAGAAAAAGAATTAGGTTAAAAGACTATGAATTGAAAGTTATTGTAGTTTTAATTTTCTTGGAGAGCACCTAAGAGAACTTCAAAGTCAGATTTGAGGCACTAAATGACCTCATATAGGCCCAAAAAATGCTGGAAGAGAAAAGCCTATCCATAGGGCTATAGAGCACTTGGAGATCTTTCTAAAAATGGAAGTTGTTCATCAATTAGAGTCTTGGATCAAAAGTTATGCCTCCTAGAAGTTGGACTACAATTTCTGGATTCTTCTAATTTTACACTGAGTTCTGACAAGTTTTCTAGAACCTTTGATTTTGGTGGTGGATGCCAAATGGAATATTCTAAAATTTATTCTAACTCTAAACCTAATATGGTTTACTTAAGAACATTACTAGCATTGTAAATGCAATTTTTGGTGGAGTTTGGGAGAAAGTACCAAAGGAGGGTTTTTCTCCAGAATCAAACAACATTGTAAGCCCTAAGACATGTCTTTGGGTCTATTTCATTGTACTGAATGTAATAGCATATCACTTCTGATAACAATATTCCCTTTTTCCTATTGTGTTCATTTTGGTATTGGATTGTGTCCTCATTAGAACCCAAATATTGCACGGATACAATTCAATGACCCCACCATTGGAAACTACATCATAAAATGCAAGGCCTATACATGAACTCCATTCTACCATCTTAGACACCAAAACTAAAAATAGCTAAAAAAATTATGACAACTACAAAAGTAGTTACACAAAAACAATTCCCTTTCCAATTGGCATGTGCACAAACTATCCATAGAGTGGAAGGACTAGAAATAGATGTTGTTGTATTTAATCTGTACAAAGTCTTCCAACATCACCTTGCCTATATTTCTCTATCTCATATCTGAAATATTGACTCACTATACCTTATGCATGATCTAGAACAAAGACACGTCAAAACATGTCAAAAAGTAGACAAAGAAAAGGACTAGTCATAGGCCTCATCCAAATGAACTCCTCAATACAACCTTTCCCTGGCACCACTAGACCACCTCATTATATGTTCCCTGAATACTTGGAGCTTCACAAGGCATGGTCAAGAAAAAGCCCATGATCATGATATGATGAATACAACAATACTTTGTCTTCAAGAAATTAGACACATAACATAGGATCATCTCAATTTTATCATCATGTGTTTCAACTAATATTTTGCAATGTCCATTAACAGGCTACTAACATTTTATAGGAAAAAACTATAGCACTAAAATAAAAAAAGTTTGAAATATAATATTTGGAATCAATAACCACTGATCTCTTTCACCTTGGCAATCCACTACACATCACAAACCTAAACATGATACAAAGAGAACCTATTAAAGATATTTTCAACCTAATAGAAACTATCACTGCCATATTTCCATGCAATGCAAAGGTCGTTATCATTGGAGACTTCAACATTGACATGTTAGCTCACAAAAAATCACAAACAACATTGCTAGAGTTCAAGCATTGCCATAGATTATATTTGACTATTAACAAGCCAGCAATAAAAGATGGATGCTTGTTAGATCATATTTGGATTTTCAATATTGATATTCCTCATGCTAGATTTACTATATTGGATTCATATTGGATAGACCATAGTGCAATATCCTTATTGTTTGACCTATAATGTACATGGGAATATTTTAAAGAAGATTGATCTAATTTTATATATCAAGCACAATATGAATCAATACAATGCCTATTATAAAAAAAATTTCCTTCCTTTACAACTTTTCCACCAACATTTTACCTCCTACCAACTTATGCATATTCCTACAACCAAGAAATAGTTAAAGAAGATAAATAGTATAGAGGACAAAAAAAAAGAGCATGAATCTCAAGATTATTTGTTACAACCAAGAATTCAAATTAGTCTACCATCACACAATGCAAAGGTCATTATCATTAGAGACTTCAACATTGTTTCCTAACTCCCAACAAATCACAAACAATGCTACTAGAGCTCATGCATTCCCATATATTCTATCTAAATATTAAAAAGTCAATATAAAAAGATGGAATCTTGTTAGATCATATTTGGATTCACAATATTGACATTCATCATCCTAGATTTACTATTCTAAATACATATTGGACAAACCATAATGCAATATTCTAATAGTTTGACATACAACCCACACGAATTTTTTTTAAATGAAGAATGATCTAAGTTACAGATCAAGCATGCTATGAATCAATAAAATGCATATAATACACCATTCTTCCTTCATAATTCTTTGACCAAAATTTTATCTCATGCCAACTTATGCATATGCCTGCAACCAAGCAATGGTTAAAGATGAAAATGATACATATGCCATCTAAAATTATTCCTGTAGGGTACAAAATTTGCCTGCTCCATGTGTTGCTGAAATTCTTGGGTCTCCTTGTTACCATGACCTCTCCTTGTTTTCTAGGAATTCATTTTAGTATTGAGGCTCATTTATTATCCCAAGCTTCACTTTACTATTGATCAAAATTGCTTCACCTACCAATAGTTGGTCATCAGGTATGCATTTACGTCCTTTCTAGCATAATCTTGTCTATTTTTCCTATTCTTTGTTTCTATACAAATCTTCTAGAAAAATGATCATGAAAGGATGGCCTCAATTTTGTAATTAGATATGAAGTAACTAAGAGAGGTCTTAAATCAGTTACCATAAAAATGAATCTTAATCCCTTAGATGTCTTAAATAACTAGTTACTACTATCACTCAGTAAACACTTTACAAAAATTCTATAACTTGGTAGATTAACTTGATCTTTAATCATTAATAATTATTAGCATGCATGCAAAAGTAAATATCATGAACACAAGAGACACCAGATTTAATCTGGAAACCCAATATGGGAAAAACCACCAACTAACTAGCTACCAATTTTCACTCTTCTAAAGTAAACCCTTTTAGGAGCCAACCTTGTTAAAGGTTACAATACACACTATTAGGTGTGAGGCTATTAGAGGATTTAATCAGCCTATTAAGAGTGGCCTTGCTAGAGGTCTTTAGAACAATTCAACTAAACTGTCACCTTGTTAGAGGATTTACAAAATGGTTGTTAAACCAACTCTTTTAAGAGATTTTGAAATCACTGCTACAATGGTTAGAAACAAACAATGAATTGACCTGAATATAGTTGCATCACCATTAGATCCTCCTTGATCTAATATAGCTTTGCTTCTCTTCAATGATCTTTGATCATCCTTCAAAATTCACTCTCACAATAATCAGTCCTCCTTCACATTCATATCACATCAAATCCATCACACACACTTTGAATTTGCAACTTGAACTCTTATATATATGATTCAAATTATCAAGTCGGCTCATTCAAAAGTTACATTTACCAATAAACCATACACCAATCGGCTATAGATATTACATTAAAAAAAAACTTTATTTCACAAAACAATGAAATCCTTCATTGGCTGACCCTGCTCGGTAAGCACTACTTCCAGAAACAATTTCTTGAGTTAACAATCTCTACTCAGTTAACACTGCAAAATCTACAAAATTCTTTGGCTACCTAGTGAACTCGATAGGAACTAAATTTCCTTTGCTATCCATGAGAGCTCAGTAAGAACTATCTCTACCATATTTCTCTTTGATGACTGAGTAAGCTCCATAAAAACTAAATTTCCTTGCTTAACCTTGAAAGCTTAGTAACAACTATCGACACAAGGTAAATTCTAAGAATGCTTGGTAGATGTTGTAAATATTCTTGCAAACCTTCTGAGCTCAGTAGACTCTGTCTTATGCCTTGCTGACCCACTGAGCTTGGTAGATTGTATCTGATGACTAATATGAATTTGTGTAACATCAAAGACAACACACAATTGAACAATTGTATCTAACACTTAAACCCATCTCAACTTGGATTACTACAATAGTCAAATAATCTTCCAGAAGTATTTCAAGTAAAATTGGTAGTCCCTTAAAACTCACGTGTAAGAGTAAAGGGTTTGAATAATAATATAGGAAACAATTCAATCTCTGCTATAATTGATGCAACCCTATAACTATGATGTTTGAAAAACCAAAATAAAATAATATGATTTTGTCAAAATATTGGATTGCAAAATATAAATTAGCATATGATCTATAATTGTTGACTTACAAGTCCCAATATTTAGGATATATAGTAAAGCCACTTTAGGACATAGATAAAGGACATCTGGATACTCTTATTAGTTAACACATGTATATGCTTCCCTTGCTTATGAATTATACAAAAGTTATAATGATCCTTATCTCCAAAGCCAAATTATAATCCACCCTTAGTAGTTGTTGATAGCATGCGTTCACGAACTTGTATGATTTTATTTTAATAAGTCATACATTGTGCTAGTAGACAATGAAAATTTCTTTTTCCTTTTCTATCCATGTGATTTTACTAAGAAATATTTTCACTTGGAGTTGAACTTTTTGCATGCTAGAACCACACTCGACTTAAATACATTAAAAGAAGCCCATACTTAGGCACGATCTACATTTGTGTATACGCGTTTTAAGTGGATTTTAGATTTCTACTCATTGATTTCCTATTTATTAGTGGTTATATCTAAGGAGATGTATTTTGACAAGTCATTTGTAGACTCACCAAATCAATTTGATGATTAATTTTTTCAATACAAATAATGACTAAAATTATTCTAAAGTTTGAATGAAGATCGATGCTTTAGGTATAGGCTATTATTGGTGTGCTAGATCTTTTGGTATGCCTAGGAAATTGGGACAACATCCCAGTATTTTAGTTTTTGTTTGAAGAGTGCATTATATAGTTGGAAGTATTAAAAGAGGGCACTCTAACCTTGAACTTGTATTTAAGAGGCTGATTTGAGGATAGTGTGACATGAAATACTGAGTTAAAGCTTAGAAGGTAGAATTTGAACATACCACATTTTTCATAAAAATAGAGGTAGGGTCTCAAACTCACTTGCATTAGGAATGCCCCGCCAACATTTAGAAATATACTACGTTCTCCATGTAAAACATGTTAGAATGATTTAGAATAACTGAGTGGGGGGAAGGAAGTGGGGGTGAACTAGTTATCCTTGGGTCTAGATGCACCAATTAAAATTTTGAACACTTGAACCAAATTAGTTCTAATATCAAATCCATGTAGTCTCTATAGTAACTTATCAATAGCATAAACTTGCAGTCTATTGTCCCAATAATAGAAAATTTCTAGAATGTAAAACATTAATAGTAAAACATCTCAAATAACATCCGCAAAAGTATCAAACCAAAATTTAATGTGGAAACCCAATTTTGGAAAAACCACCACCAACATGTGACTACTTTTTCACTCTTCTGAAGTGAGCTCTTTTAGGAGCCAACCCTACTAATGGTTACAATACACACTATTAGGTGTGATCCTATTAAAGGATTTAATCATCCTATTAGGAGTAGCCTTGTTATAAGAATTGATTACATTCCATTAGAATGTCACCTTGATTAAATGATTAACAAATGACGGTTAGGTCAACCTTGATTAAAGGATTTCAGCTAATACAATGGTTAGAAAGTAACACCATTTTGATATAAATAAATACATCTCACTTTGCAAATAAAAATCACAATTTGGTCTAATAGATGACTCATTGAATAGTCTCCATTATCATCTCCATTACTAATTTTCTTAGAAAACCTTTAAGAAATTACTCTTCACCTCAATACTTCACTATTCATATTTTTGCTCAAATTTTCCAATCAATAGAATCAACAACTATTGTAACCTTTTCAATTATACTCACCTCTACCAACCTTTTTATATTAGCTCTTATGCCTCCTTAGATAGGCAGCTAGATATTTTTCTTCTTAAACAACACCCTTGATCTTAGGGTTAGGTAAGATTCATCAAATATTTCCATCATGTTTCCTCCTTCTTCTTCTAGAAACTTCTCTCCAAATTTCTCTTTTAATCCATGCATAGAAACACTCAAACATTGTTTTCCTTGCATTAAATTTTCTAGCTCATTAATACTTATCTTCAACACACTTTACATATTTCAAGAATTCAACTATGTGAGCTAGGAATCTCAATTTCTTCACAAACTATAAAAATGCTATCACTCAACCAACATTGTGTTCCTTGGCCTTGATCATCAATAAATAACACAATCATCACTAAATTATTTTTCTCATCTTACATTGTCTTCACTCGGTCATTTTACTGGCACTTAGTCCAACTCTTGTGTTACTCTGTCTTTTACTAGCACTTGGTCAAAACTAAATTTGCTTGACTTTTATTGTACACTCGATCAACACTAGCATAGCTCAAATTCAATTATAATTTTCTCAATCTTCATCTTTGAATCTTTTTTAAGCCTATGTATTTGTTCTTCATTGATCATCTATTCTAGGCTTTAACACAACTATCTTCTCCACTTAGTGTTATGATTTAATAACACATTATCTTGCCAAAGTTTAACTTATCAAAAGCCCATTATAATTCCCACATAACTCAACCATTCCACTAGGTCCTCTTGTTATCTTTTATTTTCACATCCTCTTCATCATGCATCTTGATCTGATACTATACTCAAGTAGAAACTATCTCACCAATAAGATTTGACATCAATGATAATATTCTAATTCTAGTTTTCAACAATCTCCCTCTTTGGCATTGATGATAACACCTCTGGTTGCCATACAATTCAAAATAAATAGAGTCAAGCATCCACCTAATATTTTTTGAGAAGCTCCCTCTATGTTTAGTATCAAATCTTTTATAATATCCATAGTTTCATTTTGATTCTCACCTTTGTAGCTCTGATATGCAACACCTTTGATTATAATAAAATAAAGGTTCCCTCTATCATAGTAGAACATTGATCCCCCTCTTTGATATACATCTTTTGAAATTCTTCACTAACTCTCTTAATGGAGACATCTCTTTCTCTCTACTTCATAATCTCACCATCTTTGTTGTGAGGTAACATACTGTCCCTCTTTAAATGATAAGACAATCTCTCCCTCTTAAATGATAACCTATAGACTTCTCTCTCTTACATCTTACATTTTTTATCTATATACTCTCCCTCTCTCTCTCTCTCTACACTATATTGATGGTAACTACATAAACTTATTCCTCTTTAATAAAAATGTCAAAGATGATTCCATACTCAAGTATCAACAATATACTTCATCTTTAGTCAACTTTGTCTCATACATCTTCACCACGTAGATATATCTTGGTTAGTTCTTTGAGCTAGGTTCTTCTTCTATCAGTTTTCTTATAACTAATTGAAGATCTCGTGCTTCTCACTTCACAACTTTAGGTGGGTCCTAAAGTGTGAACTTCTATATCAACTTGTAAGATATTTTAATTAAAACTTTTGATGCAGAGCTACATCTCAACTTAAGCAGCTTCAATTAGGGGAATCACCCCCAATTTACCTCTTAGATATTTAGATGCATCCTTGGGTAAAGATTCTATGAATATATCACCTATCTGTTCCTTTGTATTCACATACTCCAATCTCACTTCTTTGTCTTTTACCCACTCTCTTAAGTAATGATACTTAATGATCAAAATATGCTTTGTCTTCATATGAATCATAGGATTTCTAGATATGTTTATAACACTTATGTTATCATAGAATATAACAACATGTTTATTTATCTCTTCCTTCATTCCTTTCAATAATTGCTTGATCTAGACTATGTTATAAAAATTAAATAATGTAGATGCATATTAATCTTCTATTGTAAATTGGGAGATGAAATTTTTGTTCTTTCTTGTCCATGAAACTAGTCTCTTCCCTAGAAAGAAAGCTCCACCACTTGTACTCTTTATATCATCAAAATTTCCACCTTAATCTACATAAGTATACACTTTTAGTTTAGACTTTTCTTTCTTCTTGTAGTAAAATCCATAATCCTCCATTCCTTTCAAATATATCTCTAATTATTATTTTCACAACCATCATGTGATTCTTGTTAGGATTTGTAGAAACTATTGCAACATTCCCAAATTCTAGTGCAACATCTAGTAGTCATGGGTGTTCCAACTAGTCTTGAGTCTTCCATACCAAAAGATTTTAGTATCTCTTTGATATATTTTGATTGAGTAATGTAGATACCTTTCTTTATTTGATACACTTGCAAGCCAACAAAGAATTTGATCTCTCCAAACAAAAACATCTCAAACTCTTTCCCTATTTTATCTATAAATGACTCACACAATGTACCCTTTCTTCCACCTATGATATCATTAACAAATATTTTAGCCTAAAGTATCTCTTTTTTAGATTCAGTCTTCATGTATAGATTTCCATTATCATTTTTCCTTGCAAAACTAATCTTTACCAAATATGTATGAAATATTTGATGCAGGAGCATCCAGAGGTATAAGGGCAATCCCGTGTCACCCAAAAAAATGTACTTAGACTTAGTTTCTATTTTATGTCTTTACATTTTTGGATACCCATTTGGCTCAAATAAAGGTTCCAACTGTCATAGTTCAACTATCAGTGCATTTGAAAATCCCAAAAAAATAGGAGCATGCAATTTGACCATCATTTTGGTGACCTAGAAGGTGTGACTTGGCCAAATGAATGTAATTGAGATTTAGAGCATTCCAAAAAAATAATCAGGTCAAAAGGCCCCACGGTTTGAAAGTTATTGCAATTTTTCAGGTTTTGGAGACCTCCTAAGAATGCTTCAAAGTAAGGTTTGGGGCATTAAATAACCTTGAAAAGGGTCAAAAAATGGGGGACGAGCAAAGCTGGTCCATAGGGCTATAGAGCACTTCGAGAGCTTTCCAAAAATGTAAACGGTTCATCAATCGGAGCTACGGTTCAAAAGTTATGCCTCCCGGAAGTTCGACTACTATTTCTGGATTCTTCTAGATTTGCACCGACTTCTAACGCAGCTTCTGGAACCTTCTATTTTGTCGGTGGATGCCTACTAGCACTTTCTAGAATGTACTCCTAGTCCTTAACCCTCCGGGGTCTATTTAAGGAGATTTTTGGCATTGTAAAAGGCAGTTCGGATTGGAGCTTGAGAGGAGGTGCTAAAAGGAGAAATATTCTCCAGATTTATGCTATTGTAAGCCCGTAGGGCATGTTTTGAAGTTTATTTTCTCTGCACTATTTGTACTAGCTTATTTTCTCGGTTAATATAATTCCCCCTTTCTATTGTGTCCATTATGTTGTTTGGATTGTGTCCCCATCAATATTTCATAACATACTCTAGGGACTTGTTTCAATCCATACAAAGCTTTTTACAACTTACATACCATACCACTTTTGTTTGGGTCAACAAATCTTTCACATTGTTCAATGTAGACTTCTTCCAAAATCCCATTCAAAAATGAATACTTGACATCCATCTAGTAAAATTTGAATCCTTTGTAAGAAGAATATGCAAGCAGAGTTCTTACTCCTACTAATCTTGCAATAGTGGGAAATGTCTCCCCATAGTCAATACCTTATTTTTCTACATATTCCTTACAAACTAGCCTTTATTTGTTTCTTGTTACTTCATCTTACTCATTAAGATTATTTCTAAAAACCCACTTTGTTCTGGAATAACATTCTTGTCTTTTGGTCTAGGTACTAGTGACCAGGCTTTGTTCTTCTCTATCTGTTCAATCTCTTCCTTCATTACTTGGATCTAGTTTTCATTAGCCAAAGCATATTTCATTAATTTAGGCTTATATTAACATAGTAAAATTGTGTCACTGTTCACTCTTTTTCTTGTAATGACTCTAGAGTCTTAGTCTCTAATGATTTTATCAGGTGCATGTTGTCTTCTAAGATATTTTTCTAATGTAGGCTCTTTTCTTCATTCTTCTTCTTCAGGTTCATCATGTAGATTTTCTTCACATAACACTTCATGTATTTATTCTTGTGCTCAACATGTATTTCTTGATGATCAAAACCAACTACCTAATGCTTGACACACTATTGCTAGAACTCAACATATACTAGCTACTATTGCTTGGTATCTTTCTTCTTAGGTTTTGGCAAGGTGTTGGGCTCACCTTTATCAATATATATAAATCTTCTATAAACTTGAAGTTCCTTTTAACATTCAACTTCATTCTATTTTGCATATTGATCAACTTTCACATTTACAGTTTCCACAACTTTGTTAGTGTCATAGTTCAAACACTTACATGTGTTTTTCTCTTATCGGAATAACCTAAGAATATGCCTTCATCACTTTTTGCATCAAGTTTTCCATTTCTATAATGTTTCAATATGTAGCATTTGCTTCAAAAAACTTTGCAATATTTCACATTAGGTGCATATCCATACCATAACTCAAACAGTGTAAGATTTGTACCTTTCTTGACTTGTATTTTGTTCAAGGTATAAAAAACTATGCTTATAGGTTCTCTCTAGTATATAGGTACAACATATTCTCCATCATCAATGTCCTAACACAATCCATGATTGATCTATTCCTCCTTTTAGGTATACCATTCTATGGAGGGGTCCTAGGTGCAAACATCTATCTTTTGATTCCTCTATCATTGTAGAATGTGTTCAATTCCCTAGATATGAATTCACCTCCTTTATTAGATCTGATACACTTCAAGATCTTACTTGTTCCCTATTCAACTCTAGAAAAATACCACTTAAATATTTGAAATGCATCATACTTTTCTTTAAGAAAAATTATAGTCATTATTCAAGAGTAGTCATCAACAAATATAATTGAATATTTATCACCATAATAGCTTTGCAAACCAATAGGTCCACAAAGGTCAACATGAACTAGATCCAATTGATATAACATCAAAATTATAGGTGTTTCTCTTGAAAATATACTTTGTCATTTTTCCCAACTGACATTGTTTAAAATCAAACTATTAGGTTTTTTAAAATCTTGGTAACCCTCTTACTTTCTTCATCCTACTAATTCTTACCAAATTATCAAAGTTCACATGACATAGCCTCTTATTCCATAACCATATATCATCACATTATGAAAAAAAGAAAGTATCATTAGATAGGTCAAGATAGAACATATTATCTCTTGTTTAGTCTCAATTTCCAATCAATTCTCTTGAACCATTGTAGATCTTTGTCTTCTTGTTCTGAAATTAGACTTTGTTCATTGAACTATCAAACTATGCCACACTCAAAAAATTGTAGTTTATTCCTTCAAATAAATAAGAATTATTAGATCTAATCTTATCAATCAATTTTATTGATCCTTTAGCTTTCACAAGACATGGTGCATCATTACCAAACTTAACACTACCTTTTTAATAATGTACTAGATTTTCAAATTAGTTTTATTGTCAATAATGTGATGTGAGAAACTGCTATCAATTATCCACCTATCACCTTTACTCACATATGAAATAAGTCCAATTTTCTCATCTTCATTAGAATCATGTTTCATAGCAACAAAAAAACTCCTTCATCATTACTACCAGAATCACTATCACTTTCTTCTTCAGCAATGTGACAAGACTTCTTAGCTTTTCCTTTGTATTCTTTGTATCCTTTTTGGCCTTTTCCATCTCTTCTTCCTTTGAACTTGTTGTCTTCCCTCTCATCCTTGTAATCCCTCTCAAGAAATCTTGGAGCAATATGACCAACTTTATTGCATGAAAAATAGATTATAGGGATTTTAGTATTTTCCTTTGCCTCTTGGAAGTCTCCTAGCCATTTATGCTTCAAGATCCTCAAGATCACCATCAAAAGTTTCAATCCCACTAACTTCATACTATCCTTTCTTATTCTTAGACTTATTTAAAAATAATTGTGACTTGAAAGTAGATTAAATAGCAGGAGGATTAAAATTATTAAAATTTGACAATTCAAAAGTTGTAAAGTCTACCAACTAGACTATATAAGGTTAGGTCATTACTAGGAGCACATCTCAGTTCTTCTAAAGTAGAAACTCTAATAGAATAAATAGGAAGTAAAGTTCTCAATACCTTTTTTATCATAGTCTCACCACTTATTTTCCCATCATCTGATCTGATAGCATTCACAACTTCTTTGACTCTTCCAACATATTGGGCAATGTTCTCTCCTACCATTCTCATGTCATTAAAATTCCCTCTTAAGCTTTTTGATCATTATCTCACCACTTATTTTTCCATCATCTCATCTGATAGCATTCACAACTTCTTTGACTCTTCCAACATATTGGGCAATGTTCTCTCCTTGATGGGGTCAATCCAAGTAACAGAATGGATACAACAAGAAAGGGGAAAACTTTATTAACTATGTAAATATGCTAATACATTCAGTACAGAGAAAATAGACTTCAAAACATGCCCTATGGGCTTACAATAGCATAAATCTAGAGATAAATTCTTCTCCCGGTACCTTCTCTCAAACTCCACTCCGAACTACCTTTTACAGTGCTAGAAATGTCCTTAAATAGACCCCAAAGGGTTAAGGATTAGGAGTACATTCTAGAAAGTGCTAGTTGACATCCACTGACCAAGTAGAAGGCTCCAAAAGCCACGTTAGAAGTCGGTGCAAAACTAGAAGAATCTAGAAATGGTAATCGAACATTCGGGAGGCATAACTTTTGAACCGTAGCTCTGATTGATGAACCGTTTACATTTTTGAAAAGCTCTCGAAGCGCTCTATATCTGTATGGACCAACTGTGCTCATCCCCCATTTTTTGGCCCTATTTGAGGTCATTTAATGCCCCTAACCTGACTTTGAAGCATTCTTAGGATGTTTCTAAAAATCGAAAAACTGTGATAATTTTCAAACCGTGGGGCCTTTTGACTTGATTCTTTTTTTGGAATGCTCTAAATTACAATAACAATCATCCTACCAATTTCCACCTTCTAGTTTACCAAAATGATGGCTCAATTACATACTCCTATTTTTTTGCCATTTATACGTATCCCAAGGTGATTGAAAACTCTAACCTAGAACACTAATAGTGGAACTGTGAGAGTTGGAACCTTTATTTGACCCAAATGGGTATCCAAAAATGAAAACACATGGAATAGAAACTAAGTCTAAGTACATTTTTTTGGGTGACACAGGATTGCCCTTATACCTATGGATGCTCTAGCATCAGACACCCAGGGTAGATTGAAAAGTGACCCTGTCACTTTATGAATGGTAGAGGAAATCCCAAATGGGAAGCCTCAGTTGCTGATATCCAAGTTGAGTCCTCTATCAACTGTCCTTTCCACTTGACCAGATACTCTTCATACTGCCTATTTCTGGTACTCCTACCCACATGACTATCGAGAATCTCCTCTATCTCCTCCTTCTTAGAAGTAGGAATTGGACATGGCTCTAACATCAGCTCCTCATTTGCACCATCATCATGATACTATGTTAAGTCTGCAATGTTGAAAATAGGAGAAATGTGAATTCCATCTAGTAACTCCACTTCATATGCATTTCCTGAGTCATGTTTCTTCAAAATTTTGCAGGGGCCAAATTTCTCCATTTTTAGCTTGTAGTAAGTACTGGCTAGAAATCTTTCTTTTCTTAAGTGTACCATGACTAGATCCCCTACTTGGAACTCCTTATGTCTTCTCCTTTGATCAGCCCTAGCTTTATACTATTGATTCATCTTGGTAATGTGTGCCTGGACCTCCTCATGTAGACGCTTGATATGTTCAAAAAATTCTTCAGCTTCAACACTTGTCCTCTCCCCTTGCTCTATCTTCCTTAATTTTGGTGCAGTCCTTGGGCTACTTCCATATACAATTTGGAATGGTGATCTACCAGTACTCCTGTTTATAGAGTTATTGTAAGGAAAATCTACTTGTGGTAGAATTAAATCCCACCCCTTGGGCTTATCTCCAACTAAACATCTTAATAAATTGCCTAGACTTCTATTTACCACTTCAGTCTATCCATCAGTCTGCGAGTGATGTCTAGAACTGAACTTCAAGTCTGTTCTCAAATTCTTCCACAATGTTCTCTAGAAATACCCCACAAATTTAGTATCTTGGTCAAAAACTATACTCCTTGGGAGACCATGTAGTCTCACCACCTCTCCAAAAAACAAGTCTACAATATGAACAACATCGTGAGTTTTGTGGCATGGAATGAAATGTGCCATTTTGGAGAACCTATCAACGACCACAAATACTGAGTCATTACCCCTTTGTGTCCTCGACAATCCAAGAACAAAATCCATACTTATGTCCTCCCATTGCTTTGATGGAATAGGAAATGGTTGATATAGTCCAATATTGTGACTAAATCCCTTGGCCACTTGACAAATCTAGCAATTATGTACAAACTTCTTCACATCTTGTGACATTCGAGGCCAAAAATAATGTTCTTTGAGAATGGAAATGGTCTTATCTCGACCAAAATGTCCTACCATCCCTCCACTGTGTTTTTCCTTAATCAAATTTTTCCTCATGGAACTCCTTGGAATGCATAATTGATTGCCCTTGAACAACATACCATCCTGAATCAAATAGTCTAGCCACTTGGTTCTATCTATAGCAACAGGCTCTTTACAAGCTTTCCATGCTTTAGCAAAATTAGGATCCTCAGGATACAGATTCTTGAGTTCATCAAACCTAATTACTTCAACCTGCATTATTGTAAGCAACAATTGTCTCCTACTTAGTGCATCTGCAACCTTGTTAGATTTTCCACTTCTATGCTTCAACACAAATGTATAGCTCTACAAGAACTCTACCCACTTCATATGCCTCTGATTCAATTTACCTGGGCTATTTAGGTATTGTAATGCCTAATGATTAGTATACAAAAAAAATTCATTTGGCAATAAATAATGCCTCCATTTCTTTAAGGCCTGAACTATTGCATAGAACTCTTGATCATAAACAGAATACTTCTTTTTTGCATTATTCACTTTTTCACTAAAATATGCAATAGGCTTACCTTCTTGGCTTAATACAGCCCCAATAGTGCTGCCACTAGCACCACAATCCACCTGGAACACCTTTCTAAAATCTAGAAGTGCGAACGTAGGTTGTTCTGTCACCTTCTTCTTTGACATTTCAAAACTTCTCGCAGTTGCCACAGTCCATTTGAACTCTTTTCTATTTCCTCTTATTGTGTTAGCCAAGGGTGCACATATGCCACTGAAATTCTTAATGAACTTCATGTAAAAACTAACTAGACCATGAAATGATCTTACCTTAGTAGCAGACCTTGGAGTAGGCCATTCCAAGATGGTTTTTACCTTCTCTAGATCCATTTTGAGACCTTCAGGTGATATAACAAACCCCAAGTAGACTAACTCCCTTTTTGCAAAGATACACTTCTTCAGATTAATTAATAGTTTCTCTTCCCTAAACCTCTCAAGAACACTATGAATATGCAATAAATGTTCTTCCAAAGTCTTGCTGAAAATTAAAATATCATCCAAATAAACAATAACAAAATTTCCCAAGAACTTCTTAAATACCTCATTCATAAGCGGCATGAAGGTGCTTGGGGTGTTTGTCAATCCAAAGAGCATGACTAACCACTCATAAAGACCATCCTTGGTCTTGAAGGAAGTTTTCCACTCATCTCCTTCTTGTATCTGTATCTGATGATAGCTACTCTTGAGATCTATCTTTGTGAAGTATTGAGGTCCACTCAAGTAGTCGATAAGATTATCCATTCTTGGCAAAGGAAACTGATACTTGATGGTTATCCTATTGATAGCTCAAGAGTCTATACACATTCTCCACTCTCCATCCTTCTTTGGTGCCAGTACTGCAGGTATTGCACATGGACTCAGGCTCTCCTGAATCAAACCCTTCCTCAATAACTCCTGAACCTGTCTGTTTAGCTCCTTAGTTTTAGTAGGAGTCATCTTGTGAGTAGACTTGTTAGGAAAACTAGCTCCTAGGATCAAATCTATCTAATGACTGATTTGCCTTACTACTGGCAATCCTTCTGGAAGATTATCAAAGATGATATCTCCAAACTCACCTAGTAAATCTGAAACTTCAAGTGGTATTTCACTACTACCTTCCTTATCTTTCCTAGGAATCAAAGTATAGCACATACGTTGATGTTTCATGCCATCTAAAAACTTCCTTCCATCAAAGAGACAAATCCTAGCACTGTTACATACCTTTTTGCCTTCCTTTTTCATGGGCTTGAGTTTGTGGCAAACTCTATCCTTTGTTAGAGATTATGTGTTTGCATGACCATCATGTACTGCATGCCTAACAAATTGCCATGGTCTACCCAAGAATAGATGGCAAACATTCATTGGAATAACATCACAAAGAACTTCATCATGTTAACTCCCAATTTTGAACTTCACTAAAAATTGTTCACATACCAGGACCTTATGATCATCTTTCACCCAAGAAATCCAATAGTGTTGGGGGTGTTTCTCCCTCTTGAGCTTCAACTTAGAGACCATCTCCTCTAATACTAAGTTATCAGTGCTACCACCATCAATGATCACATCACAACATTTATCCTCACACTTGCACCTAGTACGAAATAAACTCCTCCTTTTTCCTAGTTCAATCTCACCACTTAGTAGGACCCTTTCATTTACTAAAGTCTCTCTTCTTTTTACATCCTCTAAATGTGATGATTGTGCATCCTCATCCACATGAGAAACCCTAGCTTGACCCTTAGCTCTCCTATCTATCCTTCCTTTTCATTGAGGGCATTCAAAGGCATGATGACCTTCTTCATTACAATGGAAATAGGTACCATGGAAGCCTCCTCTTCCTTTTCCATGTTCTCTACCTCTTCCTCTCAGATTTCCAAAGTCTTGATCACGGGAGCGGTTGAAACCCTCATTCCTCTGGTTCCTGCTAGTACCCACATCTTCATTTTTCTTTTGGGTTTCATTTTGGCCTCCAGATGACCTACCACTACCCCTTCCTCCTTGACTGTGCCCTCTTTGCCTCCCTTCAAACCTTTTATTGAGCTTCTCTTCAACTCGTAGGAAAAACTGGTATGCCTCCTCAACGTTGGTCATTCTTACCAGACTTAATTCCTCTTGGATGCTAGGTTGCAACCCACTGATATAACAAGAAACCTTCTCCTTATTTTCTTTTGCATGCCCCACTCTAATCAAAAGTCAATAAAACTCCTTCGTATATTTTTGGACTGATTTTCCAGCTTGTTTTAACCCATGTATCTTCTTAAACAAATCAAGCTCGTAGTCAATAGGAATGAACTACTTTTTTAGTTTGTCCACCATGCGATCCCACCTTGTGATCTTATCCTTTCCTCTTCTATTTATTTCCAATTGAACCTATTACCACTAAATTTTGGCATGGCCTTTTAGTTTGGCCTCTGCAAACTTAACCCTATCTGGATCCCTCATATCCTCATAATCAAAGTTCTCTTCTAGTTCATTGATCCAGTTGATCAACTCATCTAGTTTCAGATTTCCTGAAAATACACCCACATCAATTGTAGGTCTCTTCCCAAACTTGGTAATGGCCCTAAAAAGCCTCTCCTTTGCTTGATTTAGAACTTCCCTATCAACTTCCCCTTCTGGCCCAATCTCTTCTTCTTCATTGTCGTCCTCACTTTCGTCACTTGCAGTAACATTTGTTCCTCTACGAAGCTCCTCCTGCAACACTTGTACCTACCTTTGGAGGGCTCTAACCTCCTTAGGATTAATAGCTCTGGCCCTTCCACCATGCTCTCTTCATGAAGGCATCTTCTTAATTCAAACCCACAACCACACAATCCTGGTGCAAACTGACTCACAGTCGACACTTTGTCTACACACTCAGGAGAACCAGCTCTGATACCACTTGATGGGGTCAAGCCAAGTAACAGAATAGACACAACAGGAAAGGGGAAAAATTTATTAACTATGTAAATATGATAATACATTCAGTATAGAGAAAATAGACTTCAAAACATTCCCTATGGGCTTACAATAGCATAAACCTGGAGATAAATTCTTCTCCCAGTACCTTCTCTCAGACTCCACATTGAACTGCCTTTTACAATGCTAGAAATGTCCTTAAATAGATCCCAAAGGGTTAGGATTAGGAGTAAATTCTAGAAAGTGCTATTCAGCATCCACTAAGCAAGTAGAAGGCTCCAGAAGCCACATTAGAAGTTGGTGCAAAACTAGAAGAATCTAGAAATGGTAACCGAACTTTCTGGAGGCATAACTTTTGAACCGTAACTCCGATTGACGAACCGTTTACATTTTTGAAAAGCTCTCAAAGTGCTCTATAGCCCTATAGACCAGTTGTACTTGTCCCCCAATTTTTAGCCCTATTCAAGGTCATTTAATGCCCCTAACCTGACTTTGAAGCATTCTTAGGATTTCTCCAAAAATTGAAAAATTGCGATAACTTTCAAATCGTGGGGCTTTTTGACTTGATTCTTTTTCTAAAATGCTCTAAATTACAATAAAAATCATCCTACCAATTTAAAACTTCTAGTTTACCAAAATGATGGCTCAATTACATACTCCTACTTTTCTGGCATTTACACGTATCTCAAGGTGATTAAAAACTCTAACCCAGAACACTAATAGTGGAACTATGAGAGTTGGAACCTTTATTTGACCCAAATGGGTATCCAAAAATGAAAACACATGGAATAGAAGCTAAGTCCAAGTACATTTTTTTTGGTGACACAAGATTGCCCTTATACCTCTGGATGCTCCTGCATCACTCCTTCTACCATTCTCATGTCATTAAAATTCCCTCTTAAGCTTTTTGACTTGGCTCTTAGTAAATTATTATCTCTTACATGGATCTTTGCCAACTTTTCCCATATCTTCTTTATAGAGTTGTAGTCCTTAATATCATCAAACTCTAAATAGCTTAGGGAAGATGCAATCTCCAACATTTCTTGATTGTACTCTTATTTATCCTTTATCTGTTGGGTTGTCAAAGGTTCATGTACAACTACATACTCATTATCAAAATAGAAAATTGTTGAATCTCCAATTCCAAGTATGTGCAACTTTTTATTATACTTTTCCATGCATGGAGGTTCTTCTTTTTCAACTTTGGTATCACTTTTCTATAAATCTTTATCTTTATCTTAAATGAGTTCCTTCAAAAGTTTCTCTACAAGAACCAAAGATCTAATACCAATCATTTGAACAACTTATAATAACTGAGGGAAGTGGGGGCAGGTGGGGGTAGTGGTTGACTTAGTTATCCTCAGGTCTAGATGTACTAATTAAACTTTTAAGCACTTCAACCAAATTAAATCTAATATCTAATCCACCCAATCTCTATAGTAATGTATTAGTAACATAAATTTACAGTCCACTAGCTCAATAAAAACAAACTTGTAGAATGAAAAACTTTAATAGTAAAAAATCTCAAATAACATCCACACAAGTATGACACTAGGATTTAACGTGGAAACCCAATTTGGGAGAAACCACCAGAAACATGTCACCTCTTTTTCACTCTTTTGAAGTGAGCTTTGTTAGGAGCCAACCTTATTAAAGATTACAATACACACTGTTAGATGTGACCTAGTTAAAGGGTTTAATCACCCTATTATGATTATCCTTGTTATAAGATTTAAGAATGTTCCATTAGAATGTCACCTTGGTTAAAGGATTTCCAAATGAGTGTTAGGTCAATCTTGATAAAAGAATATCAAGTGATACAATGGTTAGAAAGTAACAATAGGTTGATCTAAATAAATACAACTCACTTTGCAAATACAGATCATAATTTTGTCCAACAATTGAATCTTTGATTGGTCTCCATCATCATCTCCATCACTAATTTCCTTGGAAACCCTTCAAGCAATAACTTTTCACCTTAACACTTCATTTTTTCAAACCCTTTTCTCAAAATTTCAAATCAATAGAATCAACAACTGCTTGAACCTTTTTATCTATTCTCACCTCTCCAAACCTTTTCAGATTAGCCCTTATGCTTCCTTAGATAAGTAGCTATATCTTTTTCTACTTAAGCACAACCATTCATCTTAGGGTTAGGTATTCATCAAATCCTTCCATCTTTTTTTTCTACCTTCCTCTTCCAGAAACTTCTCCAAAATTTTCTTTGAATCCATGCATAGAAATGCTCAAAAATAATTTTCCTTGCATTAAATGTTCCAAGAATTTGACTATATTGGTTAGGAATCTCAATTCCTTCAAAAACTATAAAATATTGTCACTCAACCAACATTGTGTTCCTCAACCTTGATTATTAATAGATAACTCAGTCAACACTAAAATGTCTTTCTCATGTTGCACTATCTTCATTCGGTCCTTTTACTATCCCTCGATTGACACTAAATTTTCTTGACTTCTACTATTCACTCAGTTGATTCTAGCATAGCTTAGGTTCAACTATAAGTTTCTCAATCTTCTTCTTTGAATCTCAATTGAGCCTAAGTTATATTTTTTCTTCATTGATCATATCTTCTAGGCTTTAACACAACTATCTTTTCTACTTAATATTGTGATTAAACAACACATTATGTTGCCAAACTCTAATCGATCAAGTGCCCATTGTAATTCGCACATAACTTAACCATTCTACTAGGTCCTCTTGTTATCTCTTCTTCTCAAATCCTCTCAGTGAATCATCTTCATATGACACTATACTCAAGTAGAAATTGTTTGACCAATAAGGATTGACATCAATGACAACAAAACACACTGACAAACGACACACTTCTACCTCCATAGGTTAGTTGACTTGTTTTACTTCACTTATCCACTATTACTTGGGTGTATATTATCTATTTTCATATAAATTTGGCTTTAACTTGATAAGTTAATGTATGGCTGAAGATTAAATAATTCTTTTTATTTTCTTCTACAATATGTCAAACTACTCTTTGCAGATATATTGAAATAGCTTGATACAAGGAGGAAGGGCATAGGCTATGTATTTAGTCACAAAAAACTTATATAAATTATTAAAATATTGATGTTTTTTTATAGATAATCAATAACATCACAAGAAAGATGCAACACAATAACCCAAGCATAAAATGACCCTATCCAAACACAAGGTAATACAAACTCAAAATTATTTTAAAGAGCATATGTATTATCATTATTGCACACTTCAATATACTTATTACTTCATTACCATACTGAATTATGCCTCATGTCTTGTAGGCCTAAACATGCAATTACTATTGTGTCTCAAACTAATTTCCAGGGTAGGTAGGACACAAACATGTAGTTTTTATATTCCTTATCATTATTCCATACTTCAATATAATTATTACTTCACTACCACACTAAATTATGCCCCATACTTTGCAAGCCAAAACATGCAAGTACTATTGCAACTCCAACTCACTTTCAAGATAGGTAGGACCCCAATAGGCATCATCTATACTTAGGTAAGTGCACCAAGATGGTATACAAAATGGGAAGTATAAGTGGACAGATATTTTTGAAATTAGATAAGCTTGAACTTGGATGAGACATTTGAGCATCATCCACTCAAAATAATAAAATGTATAAAGCATATAAATTTTACTACTCTGAATATACTTCCTAAAATGGATAAGATTAGGTGGGTCAAACCCTATGCACACAAAAAATAGTTCCTATTTTTTTTAGAAAACATAACATAGCTATTTTTGTGCACAACATAAAAGACATAGTTATATTTGGTTCGATAATAGTTAAGAGTGTTATCTAGAAGTTTTTTATTTTTTCATAAATTTCTGATGAGTATATTTTTATATAAATTATTTAACTGACTATATCTTGAAATCTTGGTACTTGTTCATGTACTAAGCATAACTTGCATCCAATTAATTGAAAATGGAAACTATTTTTTCAAAAGTGTATAGAATTAAATGTAAAACAATAATATGTAATTTATTTTGAATTTTGGTAACTATATCAAAAAAAAATTAATAAAAACGGTAGACATATGTCTATGAGGATTGTGAAGACATTGGTAAAAATAATTAAAGTTTACAATTCTGTATTCGCTTCAGGGTGTGATTGTGTATGTTTTTTAACATCAACATTTTAGATCATACTCTATGATCCATCATCAGGATGATAAAGAGAGCTAAGAAATAGAATGATGATGGATCATTCTAATTCTTAGCTCTCTTTATCATCCTGATGATGGATCATAGAGTATGATCCGAAACGTTGATGTTAAAAAACATACACAATCACACCCAAAAGTGAATATAGAATTTTATGGATTGTGGAAATCTGTTACAATTAAAGTTTACAATGTTAATTTTGTCCAAAAATAATAAAAATTATATGGTGAAAGCTTAGAAGATGTGTTAGATTATGGTGGTGATTTTATGAGATACCCAACTCACCATTAGCAAACCTAATGGGGGAAAATATTAGAATTGATCTAAGAAGATGACAAATATTTAAAGCAAAAAAATAGAGGGAAGATAGTCTCCCAATCCTTTAGGTCATTTCCTTAGGCTATTACCAATCCATAGCCTGATTGGGTTTCTAGGATTCAAATAACTTGGTAGGGTTATGAAAAGAAAAAAATAATTTCAAAACCTGATCAGGTTATGAAAAGAAAAAATTACATTCAAAACCTAATCAGGTTATGAAAAGAAAAAATTGCATTCAAAATTTGATTGGGTCATGAAACTTGGTCAGGTTTTGAAGAAGTAAAAATTTACTTGTTCAAAACTAGATTGGGTTTTGAAGAACTAAAATTAGGCTTTACTCTAGAAGCCATAACTTTCACATAAAGATTCTGATTGACTCCATTCAAAATGTGTTGGAAATCTTTTGAAGAGATCTACAACGTGATGTAGCTAAACCAATCCAATGATATAAATTTTTTTCTCATCAATTTGAATTAAGCATGGTCTAAAATAGGTAGTCATTGTTTCCTAAGTATGCAACCAATAGGTAAACATGAATGCTAACATATTTTTAACTCTCTCTCAAATACACACACATATACTCAATAACTCACTAACTCCAAATATATCCCTTTTAGTAACTCGTAACTTGTTCCCTTTAAGTTGTGTCTCCCTATGAGTAACCCCTAGCCCCTCTCTATCACTAACCCCTAAAATCTCTCTCTCTCTCTCTCTCTCTCTCTCTCTCTCTCTCTCTCTCTCTCTCTCTCTCTCTCTCTCTCTCTCTCTCTCTCGCCCCCTCCCTCCCTCCCTCTCCCTCCTAAGCTTTTCCTTCTATCACTAAATAATTTTTGGACTAACCACTAGCCCTCACCCTCAGTATTCATGACATGGCTTAATAGGTCCTATGTTCTATAAGTCTAGTGGTTGTATCAGGCATTAACAGGTCAATATTTTGGTGCATTGGCAATTCTAGCTTGTAGAAACTAGTATCAGAGCTTGGTCATAGGTTTGAATCTCCTTGGGTAACACTAAGGGGGAATTTTTGGACTAGCCACTAGTCTTCCCCTTTGGTATTGGTGACATGGATTAACAACAGGAGCTCCTATGTTCTATAAGTCTAGTGGTTGTATCAAGCATTAATAGGTTGATCTTTTGGTGCATTGGAAACTCTAGCTTGTAACAATAATAACCTCTCTCTCTATGACTAGCTCCTAATTCCCTCCTTGCTCACACTAACCCCTAAACCCTACTCTCTCTCTCTCTCTCTCACACACACACACACAAACTCCTAGGCTCCATATTTTACTAACACCTAATCTCACATTCTCTCATGAATTAATAGCATGTCTCTCTCTTTGTCTAACTTGTAACACTTAAATTATCTATCTCTCTAAGTAAGAGAGAGATAGAGAGAGGGTTAGGAGTTAGTAAGATAATTAGAGAGGTTAAGAATTAATAAGAGAAAGTGAGAGAGACATTTTTGAATTTAATGAGTATGTAGGTGTATGGAAGACAAAAAATTTAAGAGTTAGTAATAGAGAGATCTTAGGACTTGTAGAGAGAGAGAGAGAGAGAGAGAGAGAGAGATATATTAGGGGTTAGTTAGGGAGAGGATAGGTTTGTTAGAAATAATATTCCACCAAGATAACTGGGGGTTGAATCAATTATCCAAATAAAACATTTATCAACCTTAATTAATCTAAACCATGTAACCAAAGTAAAAAACAACCATAACAAGATGCACATACACAAGTACACTAAATTTTTTAACTAAGAAAACCATTGATTAGAGGAAAAACCCCAGTGGGAATTATGCCTACAAGGATATACTGATATATATATATATATATATTCCTCATTAGAGGATGGACCCTGTTAGGAGTCTTTAAACACATTCAGTACATAAGAACCCCTATTAGGAGACCTTGAATCCTTTTTAGAAGATCCCAACCCTATTAGGAGTTGTGCCAACCTTATTAGGAGTTGTAGAAGGAAAAAGGACCCACTATGCAAACAACCTCTATGGCAAGACCACTGAACTTCACTATCCAACTTATCTCTCAACTATTCTTTGTAGAATAATTATTTGTATTGTTCTTTATTCTCTTTCCTCAAACTTTTCAACTAGATCAATCACTATCAAACCTTGTAGACTAGGTCATAAACCTCAGATCCAAATATCAAACCTTGGATCTCAAAATAAAACCTTGGTAATGAAGTTTTCTTCAACTTCATTTTGCTCTGATTATTTTTGCATATCAACTTGATTACTCATTGTTCATATCTTTCTCCTATTTTTAAAATTCTTTCTTTCCTTTTTATAACAAATGAAAATGTCGTTCCTCTGTACCAAATCCATAAAAAAATTCCCTTGACTCCACTGTTACACCTTCTCAATTAATTATTATAGGACCTCATTAAGAACACATTTTACTTAGCGATAACATCAATCTATCACCTTGTAACTTGAATATCTTTCTATACATGTAATATTATGATGACCGAGCTTAGCCACATCATCTCTAGCATGAATTCTACATGAATTTTTTTTTTTTTTCTCAAATAAAAACTCTACTAAGAGATATAAAAAGTTTACCCCAAACATTCTGCTATAAACTCTATCTTTGAATTTTCATCACCAAAGCTTATATAACTTCTTTCAGACTTAATATTTAACTTCTTGCAGACTTAATATTTTTTGCATCCATAGTTAGCTACATATAATAGACACTTATTAGTATCTCCCATTAACCTTTCTAGTGAAAATACTCAATGATCTATCCATACCATCTTAATCTTTAGTGATGTTCTTTTGTTAGATACCCCCAAAAAATGCTATGTTGACATCACCGATAATAAAAAGTCATGAATTTAACATATCATCTGTAGACACCAAAATTTGTCCAAAACTTATTTCATGACCAATTAAATAAATATTTATTATTTATTTAATTCCCCTACCTTTAATTAAATAAATTTGCATTTATTTGATTACATTTGCCTTATCTTGATTTAAATAAACTAAGGTTTATTTAAATCCTAACCTATTCCCCTTGCATCTAACCCCTTTCACTTTAATTAAGTATGTCATTTACTTAATTAACTCCTTTCCTAATCCCACTAGGAATTAAATATTAAATTTAATCCTATTTGAGCACATGGCTCCTAACTTTAACCTTCACCTAACCTCACTTCCCTAACCTAACCCATCCTTCTAACCTAGGTCAATCTACTTATCCACTAATTAATCTTAGTTCCTCATCTCATCACATCACTAATCATTTGCACAATCCTAATCAAAGGATTAGCAAACCCTAGTCACATGTGACATGTGACTCTTACACACTTACAACCTTGTCCCCCTTCACAAGTGAACCAAGGTGTCTCACACATGTGTGAGAAACCTTGAGCCTCCAACCCTCTTACAAATGCCATTGACCCATCACTTTCAAAGGTGTCTCACACATGTGCGAGGAAACATGATCTTACACACCTCTTACACCTGTCATTGACATGTCACCATCAAAGGTTGCTCACACATGTGTGAGCATCTTTCCCCTTTGAATGGTCAAAACCCTAATCCACATGGAGTCTACTTGGCCTCCACCTCATGGACAACTCATTGATCCTGAGAGATCCTAGCCATCCATCTTGCATTCAATCTTAGCTATCCATTGCATCCATTTTCATATAAAAGGAGAGCCCTCTCCTCATTTTAACAAGCACCATCTATCTCATTGTTATGCTGCTGGATTTGTGAGCAACCACATCCCATGAGTGATAAAATCATCTCCACTTGATGGTTTCATGAGGTTTGCATAGTGCTATTTTGTTGTTCATTTTCATGTCTTCTTTCATATTTTGAGGTTTTGCATGATAATGTAGGAAGATGCATTAGTTGCTTAATGTGTTTTCCTTTAGTTACATTTTTATGCAACACATCATCATGATAATGATTTAATCATGTTTATAAAATACCTCCCCATAGGAATATCATCACCATTCATGCTTCCAACAAGGTCTTAGTCATAGAGAGGGGAGGTGAGAGAAAGATAAAAAACTATAATACCACTCTTACCTACCTATTTGCTCCATGTTTGGAAAATAATGAATACCTATTGTTGACCCTATGGCAAGAAATATTGCCAATTAGTGAAAAGCATAGATTCATATAGGAAGGCCGGTTAACACTGAAACTAAGCTTTCCATTAGACAACATGTTTCAGTGTAGCCCAAGAAGATCAAGGATATCTAGTATAAATTGAGCTCTACCATATGAATGAAGTTCACAATAAAAACACTTTATCAATGTTACAAGGGTGGGCCAAGTTTTTAGTGTGAACTAGGTTTCATAGTTCTTGCCAAGTTCTTAGTATGAACCAAGCTACTAGTTCAAGTTAGTATGATTCAATGTCACTTGAGTACTTGAATGTTACCCAAGCATCTAGTGTAACTTGAGTGCCAGAGTATAACCCAAACTTACTATGTTACCCAAGCATTAGCATTTGGCTAAATTGAAGGTATAATTTGGTTATTGTTTAGATATCTCTTGTTTGATCCTACTTGAAATATAGATACTATTTCATGGATATATAAGGAAGGAAAATTACTTTGTCTAAATATAATAAAATTGTGTAGGTTGACCAAATAGTCCTTTTTTGAATTCCTAGGAGCTCATCTAGGAGTAAAAGGAAGATTAAGGAGGCCAATTTTGAGATGGATATAGAGTTTGAAGAGGAGATAAAGGACGGTAATGGGAAAAAAGGCATTTCTAGTATTGTTACTAGAAATAAGGGGAAGAATATGGATAGGGTTTCAAACATTAATTTGGATGATGAACTTCTGATTAAGAGGATGGAGTGGAAAGTTCTAGAAGACTATGCTTTCTCAAGGGCAGGTGGCCAACAAAGGGTCTAAGAAGGTGGAGAATGTAAGAGACAATTTGAACAAGGATGAGGATTACTTGATTCAAAATAAGTACAATGATGACTAGGTTTATTTGATGGGGATATTTACTAATTTAGGGATAATGAAGAAGGAAATTAGTACTTTGAAGCAACAAATACAAGACATTTTGAGAGAGCTTGATCAGCTCAACAAAACTACTAGAGGGGAGAGAACTCTAGGTCAACATATTGATAGAATTTTTGAGGTGATTGGTAATGCTGAAGAGGTTAAGAATCTTATGAAACATGTTCTAACCCTAGAAGCCTAGAGTAAAGATTTAGACTAGATGATTAAAGATTTTCAAAAAAGGTTGGATGGTATGGATAATAGAGTGATCAATATGGAGAAGATGGTTAAGAAACTTGTTGACCAAAATTGTTTTATTCCAAAGACTGTAGAAGAAAACATAAATACTCTAACAAACAAATTTGAATAGGGGAAAGGTCAAGGCTCTAAGAACATGAAAGATGAAAAAAGCCCCAACAAGTATACCAAGGCTAACTCAAAAAATATTGAGGTCATGGAAGATAAAGAAATAGAAGATCTAAAGGCCTCTATAGTTAATATGAACATCCTCGCAAACTAGGTAGCTAATTTATTGGTGACCCTATAGCTATCTTTGTGTTGTCTTTTTTTACTTTATTTTTGCTATCTTTTCTTGTTGGTTGTTTTAATGTTTCTTGTCTTAGATAGTTCTATTCGTAGGTGCTAATGCACAGTTCTTCTGGGCTTCTCTACTCTTGTTGCTTTGTTACTATGTAAAAGGTTTTGGGTCTTTTAAAACATATTTTTACTTGACTAAAATAGTCCTTTGTTGAATCTCCTAATAGAGTACATACTCCTTTACAAGGTGGAACTAAGAGTCCTTCATACTCCTAACAGAGTAGATCACTAGAAGTGATCAATTATAAGCCCTTACATGCCAACTTTATTACTATAGTAGTGAAGCATTACGGGTGTCATCTCCACTCCGCTTTACCTTCTCCTTGGAGGGTTTCAAGGTTACTAAATATTATGCAAAAGTTTTGTGGTGTTGATTTCTTTATTGTGTTATATTTATGCATAAAAGTAGATTAAATAATTTGAAGATGTAAAGAAAACATATTCTAAGTGTAAAATTATTAAGTGGTTCTCGATTCACCCCCCTCTCAGTCACTTGATTTTCATTACATTTCCAACACCTATTTTAAGCCATGATTAATCCAAATGGATAGAAAAGAAAATCATGATATCCTAGTATTCTTTTAGTTGCCTTATTTTTTAGATATCTTCAATAAATTCCCAATGTATTTTGAATGGAGTCAATTAGAATCTAGAAATGAAGGTTATGGCTTCTAGAGTGGAGCTTATTTTTAGTTCTTCAAAACCCAATTGCTAACCAAGCCTAGCCTCTTTTTGAAATTTCAAATAACCCAATCAGGCTATTGATGTTTTTAGGTTTTTTTAATCCAGTGTCCACTAAATTATACACCATCTTGGTGCACACACAAAATCCACAATATAATTTATAAAAACTAGCATTTTACTGATGCAAAACTTGTTATCTTTTTATCCTATCTTTAGATTAAGGTTTGAACTAGAACAAATCTCTAGTGTACTGGATATTCACACAACCCAAACTAGAAATGCTCTCGAATGTGACATAATAATCACCTATTTCCCCACATTTTCTAAGAACCAAGTTCACCACAATCACAAATAACATACATAGACATGATTGATTGTGAAGGCTAGATGACTATTAATGCAAACATTTGAAACAATCTAATCAAGACATTAATACCTAAGCTAAAACTAGGTACAAGTGAATGGTTAAAAAATTTATCCATAAAGAAAAGGTCCCTATTTGAAAGAGGGGATGCCACATACTATCTTCATCTTTGTTCATACATAATTATTGACACTATTTAGAGAGATTGTAAGTAGTATAAACTCATTCACAATACAACAATAGAAGAGCTATTGAATTCACAAAGAAACACTTCGATTGGAACATTAGAAATAATTGTAGTATGATACAATCATTTAGAAAATAAGTACCATTTGCATTTTCGAGATGGAGAGAACATTCTAGATAAAGCAATATATGCTAACTCCTCCCATAATATTATTTAAAATCTCACTCATAGTACATTTTCCTCTTTTAATTTTACAATGACTAAAATATGGTTGTTCTTTCTAGATTTATGTCTCAAATTTCCATGAAGAATCATATGCTAGACTACCATAACCCCTTCCCAAAAAAAGAACACCATTACTCCTAAAAAAATATCACTCACAGCAATACCAAGGACCCCTATAATTTTAAATCCTCCTTTGCAACATTGATTGATGAATTGACTGATGAATGTAGCCAAGCTACACTCTATGACCTAATTTCTACCACTTTCAAAGTAATCTGCTTAATAAATCTAAATTTCTATCACTTCATGCTCTACTTCTAGCTAATCTAGATTTACTTGTTTAACTATATTTCTAAATTTAAAAATTTAATTTTCGAATAAAATGTAAAGAAATATGGACTTCCACTATTTCCTTACACCAATTCAACTAGTAGGGTTTCCCCTTAGCTATGGTCAGGATTATTTATTGTAGATTCCAAGAATGTGTCTACTTAAGTTTATATTTCTCCCCATAATAAGACTTCATACGTGTCCCTTTATTTCTTGTTCTTGTCCTCCTTCTATATTAACATTTCTTATCATTTCTTCACCTTTGAAAAGTTTTGTTTTACTTGGTTCAATATTTTGATATCCATATGTAGTAGTAATAAAAGCTCAACACATATGAAGATTTGGCTCGCCAAGATTTTTGTTTCTCAAGTCTCTTCATTTCCTATCCTTAATATAAGATTTTCATTTAGTGTAAACTCAAAATTTTACATCTAGATTTTAGCATTACATTTTGTTGTCAATTGGTGAATTGTCCTCATAATTACCATTGAGGAATTCTCAACAGATTCATCTTTTTCCAAATGCCTCTAGTTTTTTGATATCTTTTAAAACTTTTGTCTTGCTTGTAATGCTACAATAGTGGTTTTGATAAACAAAATACTACAATAATGACCATCTTTTTTCATTTTAACTTATCAAACATCTATTGGTTGAAGAAATTAAAAACAAGAATTAATTTCCATAAATTCATAAAGGAATCCATGCATGTGCACAAGAAGCTTAATTTACATAATCAATTTCTCTAACATCATTTTGGTCAAATTGTAATATTATAATTTACCATTTGGGACATGTCCATACTCTTTCAAAAGAAAGATCCTTGCCAAATCAATGAAACTAGTGGTACAATCCCTTTTATGGTATCTTAATAGCTGCAAGAGCTATGGATTATTTATATGTCCCTTGAGACCTTTGTGTTTGGTAATGTTAATGCTACATGGGATTTTTTTCCCAAATTTCACTAAAGTCTCTTGATCTTTGTTTGATGCTATTTTTTATGATTATGTGTTTTCCTATTGGAAATGAATTCTTGTTTCTCCTAAATGATGACTCATGAATTGAGTATGGCCATATGACCCATAGTTGAAGCATCATGTGAAGAAAATAAATAAATTGGGAAAGCAATTCTAGGTTTTGGAATTTGTAAGGTTGTTGGGGTCTTCAAATTTTTATATCTTGTATTTTTTATGGAAAGTCTTGGAGCATTTCCTTCTACATTTATCTACAACAAAGAAATATATATTGGCTTCACATTTGTCAAATTATCACATGATTTATGTTTTAGTGTATACCTTATTATATTGCAAACTCTCATCAATGAGGAACATGAGATACAACCCTTGGTGGTATGCACAAAATTTTTGCATCCTTGTTGTCATCATTACATAACATAAGATTCAAGACTAATTGTCTTCACATGTTTTCTTTTGTTGGTTTTTGACACACTAAAATCTAGGGATGCTCATTTGCAACCCTATCAGCTATGCTACACTAATTTCCACCAACCACCATTAACCTCCTAGCCATCTACTACCACCTCTTTCCAGTGCTTGCAATGTTCAATAGTAAAAATGTTTTCAAACAAACTTTTTCTGCACTGTGTATTAGACACAACAATTAAAATTATTGACTACACTATACATGAAAAGATACTACAAGAACACATTCTTGAATACTATCAATGATCCCATTTGAGCACTACAGACAAAACATGTCAATAGTCATCCACCTCATGAGACATTTCTAGATACATGGTATATTTTCACTTGCATTAGATGGAAACTTAATTTTGGTTGAAAAGGGCCCAGAGACTATAAGCTCCACAACCCTCTACTAATCTATACCACAACCTCTGCAATATTTACTTTCTAATATACTATTTGGTATTACATTTTGTCCACAATTACAAAGACTATGAAAAGATGAATCAACTAGAGGAGATTGATAGCTGATTTTAGACTAGTAACATGATAGCTCCAATCCATTGTTCTTCCTATCATTACATGTGAAAATTGCATTTTTCGTAAAGTGTGTTACCCTCAATTTAACACTCCTTCACAATGACAACAACATCCAACTACAACATTCTAAATGCCTCCCCCTCTTAAACACTCCTTCCCAATAACAATAACCTCAACCAGAGTAGGCCTTATTCATTGCTCTATACTTCATGAAAGTTCTAATACCTTTCACAAACTTTCTATAAAACTACAACGAATCATATTCTTGAGTTTCACAAATTAGTGTATTTTCCTTATGTTTATTTTATTTTCACAACATGCTATTGGAAATATAAGAGGAGTAACTGAGAGGGGAGGGATGAATCAATTACTACAAAAAAATCCTAGATCCCTTAAATGTCATAACAAAAAGCAAATAGATAATTGAATATTACTAAAGCTTAGTAAACACACAAGATGTTGTAGCTTGGTAATAATTGGATTAGCTCGATAAATGATTAACATATAAACCTTTAGATGTTATCTATGATTATCATTACTTTATCTTAGTTGCAAACACATAAAATAAAATAGCACGAACACATTTGACACCAGGATTTAACGCGAAAACCCAATTTAGGAAAAACCACAAATTGCAACTAGTTACTATTTTTCACTCTTCTAAAGTGAGCCCTATTAGGAGCCAACCCTGTTAAAGTTTACAAAAAAAATTGTTAGGTGTGACCTTGTTGAAAGATTTAATCACCTTGCTAGGAGTGACCTTGTTAGAGGTCTTGAGAAAAATTCAACGGAATTGCGAACTTGTTAGAGGATTTGCAAATAGTTGTTGAGCCAACTCTGTTAGAAGATTTAGATCACTACTACAATGGTTAGAGAGTAAAAATGAGATGACCTAATTTGAATGCAATTGATTTGTTGATTAAAAATCTCTATTATAGCTTGTACTTGATCCTTCCTGATTGAATATAGCTTTGCTACTTCACAAGGAAATTGTACTTATCCTTAAAATTTGCCTCCTCTTCTCATCATCAAATATGCAATAACATCTTCATGGCTTACACTTTCACACTTTGAAATCACAACTTGACCCTATAATTATATCTTCCACTTTTTCAAGCTAGCTCAAATACAACTTGGAATAGTCAATATTCATCACCTTAGTTGGTTGGAATCAATAGATAAATTAATTAAGCTTAGTACAACAAAATAAGAAAATCCTTTGTTAGTTGACCTAGCTTGGTAGAAACTAACTCAAAAACAATTTCCTTTGTTAACCAACAGACACTGCAAACTCACAAAAATCCTTTGGCAATTAAGTGAGCTCAGTTAGCACTAGTTCCATCCAAATTTCCTTTGTTTCTCAAGTGAGCTTGGTTAACACTCACTTTCTGCAACTTTCCTTTAATGCCTGAGTGAACTTAGTAGATACTATAATCTAAACTAGGCAAACATAGCACTTCTTGGTAGACACTGAGAACTATCTTCACTTCTTGAGTGAGCGCAACATATACTGACTAATAATGATATGACATTTGTGTGACATCAAAGACAATGCACAATTAATCAATTGTATCCAACAATCTCCCTCTATGGCATTGATGGAAACACAACATGTCATAGCACAATAAAATTTTAGATTTTAGAGTTGAGATCTCCCTCTATCAATATGAGCTCTTCCTTTTGTTGGATTCTATCTACAATAGCTGCTACCAAATTCATTTAGAACTTTTCCCTCTTTCAATAAACTTCTTTGAAAACTTCTCCTTGTCTAGTTTCTAACTTTATTCTAGTTCCAAAGATTTCTTAGAGATATGATAGTAAACTTCTCCCTCTTTGACAACACATGCCAAAGACAATAAAACTATAAATACCAATGTACCTTAAGTACCGATTCATCTACAATATGCCCTTGCTAATTCTGCATCAACTGATTAATCTATAACAAGTTTTGGTTGATGCATTCACTAAACCTCATTTAGTGAATTTTAGATAGGCGAATGACCCCTAGCTTACCTCTTGGTAATGGCTTGGTGAATATGTCTACAATCTATTTGGTTGTATTCACATATTCTAATCTGACTTCTTTATCTTGCACTGACTCTCTTAAGAAATGATATTTTATAGAAATATGCTTTGTTTTGGAGTGTATTACTAGATTCTTTGATATATTGATTGCATTACTGTTGTCAAAAATATATGACAATTTGATCTTTGATCTCTACCTTCATTCCTTCCAACTATTGTTTGAACCAAACAATGTTAGAACAATTGACTGTTGTTGCTACATATTCTACCTCTATTATGGATTGAGATGTACAATTTTTCTTCTTGCTTGTCCAAGATAATTTTTTTTTACCAAGAAAGAATGCTCCACAACTAGTGCTTTTTTTGTCATCAAGACTTAATTCCCAATCAGAATTAGTAAATACTTTCATGTCCAAATTGCCTCCAAGTTTGTACCATAAGCCATAGTCTTCAGTACCTTTCAGATACCCCATGAAACTCTTGATTTTCATCATGTGATTTTCTTTAGGATTTTGTTGAGAATCTTGCCACTATTCCAACTACTAGAGCAATATTAGGCCTTGTATGTACTACATACTGCAATTTTTGAATCATTGATCTATATGTGGTCTTATCTACTTCTTTGGAATCATCATTTTTTGAGAGCTTATGTCCAATAGACATAGATGTTCCAACTAGTGTTGAATCTTCCATTCCAAATTTCTTCAATATTTTCTTGATACCTTTGGATTGACTGATGTAGATACCATTCTTGTTCTACTATATTTGCAATCCAACAAAGAATTCTATTTCACCAAACATAGACATCTCAAATTCTTTACTCATTTCTTCTGAAAAAGCTTTGCAAAAGTCATCATTTCTTGTAAATAGAGTATCATCAACAAATATTTTTGGCAACACAATCTTCTTATCTGGTCCTTCTTTGATAAATAGACTATTGTTGTCATTAGTCCTTTAAAAACCAATTTGCACCAAGTAATTGTGGAGTCTTGCATATCAAGCTCTAGGGGCTTGTTTGAGACCATATAATGTTTTTTATAGTTTGCAAACCATGTCTCTTTTGTTAGGATCCACAAAACCTTCTGGATTCTCAATGTAGACTTCCTCATCAAGAATTTTATTTCAAGAATGCAGATTTGACATCCATTTGATATACTTTAAATCCTCTATGTACTGCATATCCTAGTAAAGTTCTAATACCTTCTTATCTTGCTACAAGAGAAAAAGTCTCACCATACTCAATACCTTCTTCTTGAGAATAACCTTTGCACACCAATCTTGCTTTGTTTCTAGAAATTTTGTCATCTTCATTTAGCCTATTTTTAAATACCCACTTTGTACCAATTACATTTTTATCCTGCAATCTAGGAACAAGAGTCCAAGTTTTGTTCTTTTCTATCTATTCTATCTATTCATTCATTGCTTCAATCCAACTTTCATTTTCTACAGCATCTTTAACGCTTCTAGGTTCAAATTCAGCAAGTAAACATGTAACTTTTAATTTTCTTCTTGTCATTGTTCCATCTAATTTGTCTCTAATGATCTGATTAGGTGCATGATGTCTTATGAAATACCTTGCTAATACATGCTCTTTGGTCTTTGAATGAGTTCCAACATCTTCTTCTTGAATTTTAGTTTCAAGCTTAGGTCCTTTTTTCTGTGACTCCAGTCCATCAGGTTAGGTTTGAACTAGCTTGGTAGACTTTGATTGTGACTTGGGTCCTTGTAGCTTGGGTTGCACTATATGTAACTCAGTAACCATAGGAATTTTTGGGGACTCAGTAGATGAAGCTTCTTTTCTTTTAGATGGATTTGGCAGGGTGTTAGGTTCATAGTAAAAGAATCTTTTATAATCTTCAAGTTCCTTGTTTCTTTCTTCTTCACTTTTTTCTACAAGTTCATTAATTCTGACATGTGCACTTTCTATAATTTTATGAGTAGACAAATTTAGACATCTATATGCTTTACTTTTGTAGGAGTATCCTAGTAATATGCCTTCATCGCCTTTTACATCAAATTTTTATTTTCTAGATCCTTTCAATATATAACATTTGTTGCCAAATATTTTCAAGTTACTTACATTAGGTTTGTAGTCATACAATAGGTGATAAGATGTTTTTTTGAATCTTTCTTCAACTGAGCTCTATTCAAGGTATGAATTGCAATGTTTATATCTTCCTTCTAGTATTTGAGAGCAACATTATTTTCAATCATCAGCGTTCTCGCACAATCCATGATAGATCTAATTCTTCTTTCTACTATACCATTCTGCTATGGTGTGCTAGGGGTTGATACTTGTCTTTTGATTCCTCTTTCAATGTAGATTTTATTGAATTCATGGGAGATAAATTCACCACCTCTATTTGATCTTAAGCAGTTCAACTTCTTTCTAGTTTCCTTTTTTACTCTTGCCAAATACCACTTGAATTTTTGAAAGGCTTCTAATTTTTCTATTAGGTACATTTTTGTCATCATTCTAGAGTAGTCATCAACAAAGGGAATGAAAACAATTTCTCCACTATAACTCTCTATCCAATAGGTCCACATAAATCTGTATGAACAATTTCCAAGATT
The DNA here is from genome assembly GCA_028749045.1 of Cupressus sempervirens. Taxonomy (NCBI): domain Eukaryota; kingdom Viridiplantae; phylum Streptophyta; class Pinopsida; order Cupressales; family Cupressaceae; genus Cupressus; species Cupressus sempervirens. The sequence goes on from CM053793.1 coordinate 266,222,712, forward strand.
TCTTCTAATTGATAGTCTTTTCTTTTGAAGCTTGTCTTTCCCATCTTACCAATTTGGCAATTCTTCCATAGACCCATGTCAGGATTCTTCAAACTAGGAATACCTCTTATTCTTCTATGTTTAGTTATCTTGACCAGATTATCAAAATTCACATGACATAGCCTTTTGTGCCATAACCAACTTTCCTCTACTTGAGCAATAAAAATTGAACAATCACTAACATCAAGATAAAATAGATTACCTTTTGTTTTCTTGCCAAATCCAACCAAATTTCCTTTCCCATCTAGTAGTTTGGCCTATCCATTAACAAATTCTACCTTGAACCCAATGTTATTCAACTATGCTACACTCAGTATATTATGCTTTAGTCCTTCAACTAAATAAGCATTGTCACATACAAGTTTTTTAGTCAACAAGATACATCCTTTTCATTTTATGTTACAAGGTTCATTGTTTCCAAATCTTACACTACCTCCATCATATTACTCCATATGCTCAAATTTTGTTTTGTCATGACCCCTCCTAAAGAGAATCCTATAATTATAATTGGTTAAGATTAATACTAATTCATATACTATTATCGATTATTTCCCAAAGAAATAATGTTGATATAGATAAATATCTATGATCTAATTTTAATAATATAAATTATTATAATTATAATAAATCTACTTAATTGTTTATAATAGTATAAATTACCATTCATAATAAGTTATTTATAATAACATAAATTATCATTCATAATTATTTATATTATTCATTATCATTCATAATAATATATATGAATTTACTTATTATCATCCATAATAATATGATTTACATATAGATGATTTAAATATAAATTTAATAAAATACAAAATAAACTAACCAAAAAACTAAACAAAATATATATATCACATACTCTTAATTAAATATAACTCTTATACCATTTAAGATATGTAGGCAAATGATAAATCACATCATAATAAAAATAATAATAACACATGATCAATGCATAAGTCTAAACCTAAACTAACATTACATTTTAATCAAATACATTAAGCTCATGAAGGGGTAACATCACCAAGGGTCATGTCACCCCATGTACTTATTTAAGAATGCGAGCATAGCAGATGGGCAGAGGATGGAAGGAGAAAAGTAATAACAAAAAGCACCAAGTCAGCAAGTACACTGCGTAAAACCACCAGGCCAAACAGTGAGGATCGATAGAAATATAGCAAAGTAAAAGAAAAGAATGAAAAAGGAATAAATTTGCAAGTCAACTTGCATACAGTACTGGTATAGGCGGCATCAGATCACATGGCAGAGTGAGACCTTGGACTATGTGGAAAGTGATCCTTCTTTGATATATATACCTTCATCTATCCATACAATAATCAAGATCATCATTATATTATTGCTTCAAGATTATTGGAATATTAGAGTTACCATTATTCTTAGTTCAAGATTATCGATGGAATACTAGAGTTAATAAAATTATTTTTAAGAGAGGAATATAAAAGTTAATATATAATTAGAATAGATTCCTAATTATAAACATATTCTTAACCTTACATACAATTCATCAATACATCTACACTTCAACAATTTTGGGAACTTTTAACTTTTAAAAGACTAATTCAATATACATACCACTATAGAACCATATTTGAAGTTATTCACAGGATCTTAACCAAACTAAGAGAAAATTAGGGGTAAATCTTAAAAAGGGTCATTACAATTAGTTTCAGAGGTTGATCCTGCCATCCTGAAAGATAGTAAATGAAAAAAGGAGCAAAAATGAGCGAACAACTATCTAATGAAATTAGGAATGTTATGGAACAAAGAAACCAAACTCTAGCAGAATAGATAGAGAAATCAAACCAAGCACTCCTTCAAGAATTGCAAAACATGGGAAATTCCATAAACAATCTAAGAAACCATAATGCTAATGGAAGAGATGTATGTTCAAAACACTCAAAACATAATGGGGCTTCATCATCTCAAGTACCCAAACCCCCTGTCTTACCTCGGGAGGACCCCTCGATGGAAGGAGAGGGACAAGAAACCAATAATGCTATTGAGAATACAAGAGCTTATGCTAGCCTTGAACTAGAAATCAGAGAGCTAGTAACATTTAGAGAATTCTGTGAAGCCAACAGGCAAGAAGCTCCCAGGAGAGGAAGAAGACCACAAAATTGAGATCTTAAAAGAAAAGTAAATAAAGTAACACTTCCAAATTTTGATGGATCGAAAAAGACCACTGCATGCACTTGGCTACAAAAATTAAACACTTATCTTACCCTTAGCCCAATGACAAAAGAGGATGCACTCCAATTTTTGATGCTTCACTTCGAAGGCACAACACATGATTGGTGGCATCATGGCCTTGTTACTCAAGGACACCAAAATATTACTTCTTATGAAGAATTCTCTCAAAAACTCATTAAAAGGTTTGATAGAAAGCACCCTGAAGAAGACTTTAGAAAGCTGACTCAATTCAAGCAACAAGGATTAGTCAAAGGTTATATAGCCAAATTCAAAAAAATCTTAGTCAGAGTTACAGGAGTAGATAATGATAGACTCACTTACTTGTTTGTGGAAGGATTAAAATATTCACTAAGAGGGTTGGTTAGTGCTCTTAAACAAACATCCCTTGATGATGCCATTGAAATAGCTTTGAGATTAGAAATTTCATCATCAAGTTGTAGACCTTCAAGAAACCATAGCAAACCATTCCATGATACGAGTGAAAAGCACAAGCAAGAACTCCCAAAAAGAAATTTTTTTCACTATGGTGAGGACTTTGAAAAGGGTCACCTATGCCAAGATGAGAAATCTTGAAAACAATGAGAAGACTTAAGAAGGAAGAAATTATGCTTCAAATGCAAGGAATCATGGGAACCAAGACATAAATGTGGGAAGAAAAGTCAAGTTCATAGAATAGAGGAAATACTCGACCTAGAATTAGAAGGGACAACACTAAAGAAGATGAGATATGATCGTGGGAACATCAATAACATTCAGTCAATGAACAAAGAGGGAAGCCAATGGAGCTTCGAGGAAGTCAACCATAGATAAAAATATGAAATTGTAACTTTTCTTAATTAATGTAATCATAAAGGTGTAAAATTGATTATTTGAGAAATGATTTAGGGATTTCAAGTATCTTTCCTATGGAGTCTACAATCAAGGAAGATCTATAAGATGCCTTACTGTAGTACTAGTTAAGGGAAAGCCCACATTTAACTTTCCTATGGAGTTTGCAATTAAGGAAGCTCTATTAAGACACCTTATTATAGTACTAGTTAAGGGAAGGACTATAAGGACATCTATCCTTCCTATGGATTCTACAATCGGGGAAGAGCTGCTATGATACCCTATTATAGTACTAGTTAAGGGGAAGATAGTAAGGGAACCCTACCACTTTCCTATGGAGTCTGCAATCAGGGGAGAACACCCTATTGTAGTACTAGTTAAGGGGAAGATAGTAAGGTCACCCTACCAACTTTCATATGGAGTCTGAAATCAAGGGAGAGTGGTTAAGATGCCCTATTGTAGTGCTAGTTAAGGGAAAGATAGTAATGGCTCCTTTTCACAAGAACCTTTCTAGCCAAACAAGCAATCCACTAAGTAGACCACCTTGTGTGGATGCCTAACACCTGCCACTGGGCCCAAGGGGGCCAAATTCCACTCTTGGGCTTAGTATGGAATTAGCTTGGATTAACTTATTATTATTCAAATTTCTTTGCAGTTTATATATATTTATATGCATGTACTGATGCTTATTTTGTGGTTGTAGGGTTCATAAGCCTAATGAAGAAGTATAGTCATCATGCATTGTTAATTTTAGGATCTAATCAAGGTTATGTATGATGTGTCTACACCATGTCTACTTTGTGTTTTCATGCATCAATGTGTATGCCTCATGTTTTCTTTGTGTCTTCATACTTTGCATTCAAATGCATACTACATCTGTGGCTCTTTTATAGAATAGAATGAAGTAATATTACAAGTAAAAAATTTGAATGGGATCTAGTAGTCAATTTTGTTATATAAAGTGAAAAAAATATGAAAATGTTTATTGCTTGAGGACAAGAAAATTTGAGAGGGGTGGACTGTCATGACCCTCCTAAAGAGAATCCTATAAATATAATTGGATAAGATTAATACTAATTCATATACTATTATCGATTATTTCGCAAAGAAATAATATTGATATAGATAAATATTATGATCTAATTATAATAATATAATTATTATTATTATAATAACTCTACTTAATTGTTTATAATAGTATAAATTACCATTCATAATAAGTTATTTATAATAACATAAAGTATCATTCATAATTATTTATATTATTCATTGTCATTCATAATAATATAGGAATTTATTATATATGAATTTACTTATTATCATCCATAATAATATGATTTACATATAGATGATTTAAATATAAATTTAATAAAATACAAAATAAACTAACCAAAATACTAAACAAAATATATATATCACATACTCTTAATTAAATATAACTCTTATACCATTTAACATACGTAATCAAATGACAAATCAAATCATAATAATAATAATAATAACACATGATCAATGCACAAGTCTAAACCTAAACTAACATTACATTTTAATCAAATACATTAAGCTCACAAAGGGGTAACATCACCAAGGGTCATGTCACCCCATGCACTTATTTAAGAATGCGAGTGTAGCAGATGGGCAAAGGATGGAAGGAGAAAAGTAATAACAAAAGGCACCAAGTTAGCAAGTACACTGTGCAGAACTGCCAGGCCAAATAGTGAGGATCGATAGAAATATAGCAAAGTAAAAGAAAAGAATGAAAAAGGAATAAATTTGCAAGTCAATGTGTAGATAGTACTAGTATAGGTGGCATCAGATCACATGGTAGAGTGAGACCTTGGACTACGTGGAAAGAAATCCTTCTTTGATATACATACCTTCTCCTATCCATACAATAATCAAGATCATCATTATATTATTGCTTCAAGATTATTGGAATATTAGAGTTACCATTATTCTTACTTCGAGATTATCGATCGAATACTAGAGTTAATAAAATAATTTTTAAGAGAGGAATATAAAAGTTAATATATAATTAGAATAGATTCCTAATTATAAACATATTCTTAACCTTACATACAATTCATCAATATATCTATACTTCAAGAATTTTGGGAACTTTTAACTATTAAAAGACAAATTCAATATACATACCACTATAGAACCATATTTGAAGTTATTCACAAGATCTTAACCAAACTAAGAGCAAAATAGGGGTAAATCTTAAAAAGGATCATTACATGTTTTGTCATTAGTCATATGATGTGAGTAGCCACTGTCAATAATCCATATATCATTTTTTCTAGCATGAGAGATGTTGGCCTGATTTTTCACCATTTAATTTTTTTGCATATTACACTAAAAATTCATCTTCTTATTCAAAATTAGGGTTGTGTTTCAAGATTTTCTTTCCCTAAATGAAAAAACTCTTAATTTCATGTTACCCTAATATTTCTTTTGCTCCATATTTCCAAGGGTAGCATTTTATTTGTTTGAATTCAAAAATGTGTGGGAAGTTGTAGTATTGTTTAAACTATTTTATTTTTTGTGTATGTCTGTTAAATTTCCTTTCCCGACCATGTTACCCCAATCAGCTTTGTTCTAACCATGGTTATTTTCTTAAGTATTGGTGATACATCTTAACTATGGTGGTTTATTTGGGCTGACTGTTGATCTTTCCAAGGTCAGCGGTGGGTGCATGCTCGCAAGATGGAAATGCTCAAGATTTAAGTAATGTGGGAAAGCGCCTTCATACCACATGGCACTTGGTGACATTGAGCTTTCAAAATGCATTGCAAAGACTGGAGAATGTCAAAACCTATTAGAACTTTTGTAGAATTGTCAGAGCACGTACAACTTTCTAGCTATATCATTGGTCAAATCATATAATGGGTTCACTTTAGGGCATCAACTCTATATGACGTTGATCTTTGGAAGATCAATGACATGTGCTTTATCGCTTGATGAAGGTGAAAAGTTTTTAACTAATGTGGTTAAGCATCCTAGTGATACTTGTCCATGATGACATCATAGAGGATATTCATGCAGTTCAAAGGGCATGAGATCTATACATTGTTGATCTCTACAAGATCAACGGTGGGTACATGCCCACATTTTCAAGATGCTTGATAAATAAATATTGTAGGTATGCACCCTCATGAAACATGGCATAGCATGACATCATGGGCCCACTTCTCGTAGAAGATAATAATAGCTCATATTTTTTGGTAGTTTTTAGGTGAGTTGGAGTGCAGAAAAAGTGTTTCATTGGTCCATCCAGCTGACTAGGTATACAGTCATATAAGATTTTTTATTGTCATAGATTTAAATGAGATTGAGGGATGGTGCATGCCCACATTATGAAGTTTCTTATTCAATAATGAATGTGGGTATCTTCCTTTGCAACGCATGGCACAATGGGGCCAAATTATGGAGGAACTTTGAGTCATGCCATGTGGTCTGCCACTTGTGCTTAGCTGGAAGTACTTATGCTATGGGTGTGAAAATCTCATAAATTAATGTTGTAGTCAGGTGGGTCAGGGCATGAGGGTTGAGAAGAGTCATTTAATTGGCCCAAGTAGATGAAGCAATTGTAAAGTGCAAAAATTTTCTTACACATTGACCTTGTCTTGATCAATGAAGGTCGCTTGCCCGCATTAAGAACTCGAATGAAGTTTAAATAAAGTGGGTATGCACAATGCGAACATGTGTCCATGGTGACATCATTATTCTCAACTTGGAAGGATTAAAGGATATAAATAGTGTCACCATTGATCTTTCAAAGATCAACAGTTGGTGCAATCCCGTAATATGGAGATGCTAATTCAATAAGGAAAGCGAGAATGTGCCAACTTGACACGTGGAAAGAATGACAACAAGTATCCATTCACTCAAAAGGAGATATGGGACCCACTTTTGTGGAGGTTGCTAGAAGGCACAGACTCACATGAAGACTTCCTATTGGTTAGAATGGCTGATTGTGCCTTAGTCAGCTATAAATTTGTGTAGTTGTTGATTTTGTCTTGATCAATGATTGGTGCTTACCCAATATTTTAAGAAGCAAGAAATTTAAGGAATGTGGGTAAGTAGTAAGGAAAAACATGACCCCACTCCTAAGGAAATAAATCTTATTTCCTTTTTTAATTAAAGGTGTCTGATCTGGTGAAATTGACGGATGTGATTTAAAATTCTGATGCAACTTGAGGAAAAATGGCTACTAGAAGTTAATTTGGTTCAAAGCTCGTTCGAGTGATTTCAATGCTCAAATATAATTCATGATCTCACAATTTATTTAACCACTAAATTGCAAAAGGCTATTAGAGTATAGAAGATTTATGAAGCTAGAGCATAAAATTTCATAGAGAAATTTGGCGAATTGCAGCACAAAATTTCACAGAGCAAAGTAGAATTTTGCGGGTAAGTACTTTCAAATCTCCTAAGTAGTAAGAATTTAGTGAGATAGATTTTAGAAAGAAAAATCTCAAAATGCCTCCATGTAAAGAATTTACTAGACAAACTAATTATCTAAACTGCTTTGTGCATGATGACTTTCTAGAGCAATTTCCTTTATCTGTACATGAAATAAAAAAGGGGATGGATTTGATTCCTAATCACCCTAGGGTAGCTATAGCAGAGGGTTTTTATGACAATGGTAACTAGGTACAAGATGCCCAGGTCTCCATGCAAGGTCTAGAGTTGTTTAGAAAATGGTTTTCAGAGCAAAAATTGGACACTCATATGAGCAATGTATGGAAGTTTGACATTGGTAAATTAATAGTCCCCACAATTTTCTTTGATAGTGATTTGTTGATGGATTTGGCCAAGAAATATGATACAATTACGGGGTGGGTAAAGAACCATGCTAGAGCAAATCTTCTTAGGGTTTGCCCTGAATTAATTAGAGAGGTTTTCAATCTTAACCATAACCATTCTATGCATGAAACTATTGATATGGATGATTTTCAAGTGAGGTATGATGCACAAAGGGTTTACATAAGAATAGGGCCACTGCAGAAGCACACTGCTAAAATTGGTAATTTTCCTATAATTACAGCTAGCACCCCCAAACCATTACTAAGGAGGCATTTCAACCATAGGGCTCATGCACTATATTTTTCTCTTTGCAAGATTTTTGGATTGGATGAAGCCAAGAAAATCCCAAACTCAATTATTCTCATAATGGCTCAAACTCTTCTATTTAGGATGAGCACTATTTTAGATTTTTCTACTTTCCTTGCAAAGGAGATTCACAATGGTTTGGTGGGGATAACACAATGAAAAGTGGATAAGCCTTTCTATTGGTATTCCTTGCTCATGTATGTATGTTTATATAAGGGATTTACCTTTCTCCAATGAAATGGAATTGGAAACAACTAGGGATGGAGAAAGGAATCTACTATAGTTGTGGAGTGTGGATATGACCTCAGAAGCTAAAAATGGCAATTATGTGAGGTTTGAAAAATACTTTGCATCAAATCTTAGGTTACTCTTGAGAGGAGATAGCCCTAGGATTTCATAAGCACTACTAGAATTGGTTAGACCCAAGGACCATGCAAAAGGGCTATTGGTCAGTCATAATTGGGGGGATATAATCCCTTACAATGTTTCAACAATAATAGGAGTATATGGCTTTTTGGGAAAGCCTCATGTTCTACCTTTCCATGTGTCTTTGAAAATAGGGATAACAGAATTGTTATGGAAAATAGGCACTATTAATGAAAGATATCTACCAAAAAAGGGTACATTCTTTCAAATTGTTACTATAGTGCATGATTTTGTTTTTGTGAAGAAAGGATGGAAGCATATCAACTTATTCCTAGATAGATACAACATGGTAGAGTCCCATGCCAGATTTATTGATCTTGAAGGTTTCTATGATCTCTTAAGAGAGAGGACAAAGGTTGCTTATATGGTACACCAGGTATACTATCCTAAGGATGTTATTAGGAATGTTTTTTCTTTACAAGAGCAGGAATTGAGAAAATAAAAATGGATAGTATTCAGTAGGACTTTAGAATTCATTAATGCTTTTGACTCTAGTTATGACCCCTTGAAAGACAAGAAATATTGGGGAGCCAAAATGCAAGCATTAATGAATAATTTTGCTATAATAATCAAAACCATGAATGAGAAGAAAGCCATATATGTTGCGGAAAATCTAGACAAGGTTGCAAAGGTACAAAGAAGGATAAGAAGAAAAAATGTGATGGCTCCTAGCTAGTATACTTTGTAGAGAAGGGCGGGTTATGTGATGGTTCAAAGTGTGCAATAGGCACCCCTTCATTAGAGGCCAAGACCAAAAAGTCCATCTACAGCCAGTGCTCCAAAAAGGCAAAAATTGGAGTAGGGATCTTCTTCTTCTCAAGGAGAACAATACTCCCCAAGCCAGTCCCCAATTTAGATCAATGATGAAGCATCTTTAAGGGAGCAGCTTAGACAAATGGGTGGAGAAGGGGATATAATTGTTACTTCTATATACTTGGAGATTGGAGAACCACAAGAATGTCCTACACCTTCCTTGGATTTAACTATTGCTGATTACCAAGGTAAGGAAATTAACCCTATAGTTTCCCAAGCCTCTGAGAGGTTTATTAATGATGAGAATTTTGTGAAGTCTAGAGCATTTGCACAATTTTTTTGGAGGTTAAACATAAGCAATTTTGAGAAAACTTGTGAAAAAATTAAGGCAGAACAACTTGGTAAATTGAATTCTTCTATTAAGGAGGAAAAATCTAAATTTTGGAATGATTTTGCTCAATTTACACCTGAGGTTGGAAGGCAATTATAAAAGCAGTCAGGAGTCCTTATATTACCAAAATGTGATATAGTGAATGCCATAGTTTTTGATTCGGTAAGAAAAAAAAAGGATGCCCAATTTAAAACCGAGGAAGAGGTAATACAGGCTCATAGAGGAGTCAAGTTTAGTGATGACTACCAAGCTCTTGTAATTTTGTCTATTGAGAAAAGGGATAAGACTAGGATGCAAGAAATTTCTACTGTAGAGCGTACTAGTGCATTGACAGTATTTAGGGCTGGTGAGGTTGGTAGAAAATAGATAATTGGAATGGCCTAAGAAATGTTGAAATTTGGTAGTGTTGTATCTTGTCAGGAAGAAGAAAGATTTTCCCAACTCAATGCTAGGTTTGAAGAAGTTTTGAAAGCATATGAAAAGAGGGGTATGCAAATACAGTCATTGGAAAACAAAGTATCTCAAATGGAAAAGGTACTTGGGAACAGAAAAGTACAAGAATCTCGTAGACCTAGAATTGCATATCCTCCAAGGCCACCTATTGAACCTTTTAAATCAACTCCAATTGTTGAGGTACCAGATACTCCAGAAAAGCCACAGTTATATACTATAGAGGATTTTAAAGAGGAGAAAAATAAGTTATATGCAATGCATGTAGAACTTAATAATCAATACAAAGAAAAATTGAGGTAGGGTATCATATATTTAATAGATAGGATATAATAGCGCACATTTTTTGATCAGTTAGCAAGGATTTCAGCTATCAGGGATGAACTGAAGTAGAATGAAGCTATTTTCAAACCCATTGTATAGAAATGGATAGAGACAAATGAAGATATCACTGCTATGTGTATATCTATTATTCAACTAACATATCATCAGATAGAAGAAATTTTTAATTTATTAAATACGTTGCAGGGTTTTGATGATAAGCAAGATTCTTTCCAAAAAAGATTAACTATTTGTTTTTCCAAGTATTTTGCAAAAAAAATTGATTTATTCCCTAGTTCTTTAAAAACAATTGATAAAATAATAGAAAAGGAAGAATGGAAGAGGGAGCTAGATGAAATATTTTTTGAAAGAATAAATAAGGTTATAAATGAAAAGTGCCATTTGTTATGGGTAATGACAAATGAGGATTTCGTAAAAGTGCAGTTATTCTATAATATCATTAGAAAAGATTTTGTTGATATAGAAACAATTGCAAATTATTTAGTAACTGTACAAAAAGAAGTTCTAAATTTTGATTGGCCAGAGGACAATGCTTATAATGAGTGGAAAGATAAACTTTTTTCTATGGAGCAAATGGAAGAGGATGATGAAGTAGAAGATGATGAGGAGGAAGAAGGTGCAAAAGTGAAAGTTACCCTTATAGTTCATGATGAAGACAAAGAAAATCCTTAGATTAAAGTGAGTATGCGGGTAATTAGAGATGACTCATCACTTTCAAACTTGATAGCCACTTATTTCGAGGAATCAAAGTAACCAAATAATTAGATGGTAACACTTTTATCTATTCAGATGGAATAAAAGAAAGGGGCTGATAAAGGAATGTTTGATATAACAACCTTTTTGTTATTTTCATTTTTTCTTTTGTGACAGGTGTGTGTAAACATGTTTTTGAAGGACACCTGTCAATCACATTTTCCCTTTGCTTATTGTAGCTCATGTCTATATAAATGAGTTTTCAAGGAAATGTGATGGTCCAAAACTTGTAGAAATTTTGTTTTCTTTCAAGAAAAATACTTTCAGTCGGTCCAATAGTGTGTAGTTGTTTTGAGTTTGTTTCCAATTGTACTCTCTGATAACATATTGAAATGACAGAAAAGGTAATCTATTCTGGGCTTTTCCAATTAATTTCTATTGGTCATTGTATTAGTCATATGAATGGATAATGCAAAGGGGCATTTATACTATATTTATGTCATCAATTTCTGTCTCCATTTTATGGACTTTTCTACTTTGAATTCATTTAAATAAGATTTAATTTGGCTAAATGCAATCTGGATGGGTTGTATGCTGATATCACTATTGCTTTTAATTCAAGGAATTATAGAAATGCTTTAATGTATCAGTAGGGTTTATGAGTTTATAGAAAGCATACTTCATAAGAATGGAAATGGGTGATTACAATTGATTAATTCATTTACAAGTTATTTGAATTAGATCTCCCGCCAATAGTCAATTTTCTACCCAAATGGATAAGGCACTGGTCACATGAGTTAGAAATGAGCAAGGGTGAATTCTGCTACTACATATCAAATCATTTTTAAAAAATTAAAATTATTTCATTCCAATTTGTTTACAAGTTATAAAAACCTGGTCAATACTCATTTATATCTAATTCTTGAGTCTTAGATAGTTGTTGTTCCTAGGAATATTTGTAAATTCTAGGAGAATTATAACTAGATCTGCTTATAGGGGATACATATAGATTTGAGAAGCCTTTAGAGAAAGTTGATAAACTATGTATGTGCCTAAGGGTAAAAGATGAGAATCAGAATGAAACTAAGATAATTTCATACCACAGTTTGCATTAGAATTATCCCTAGGTATACTCTCCTTGGTTTAGCAGAGCCTAAAGAGTAGGAAACCATTTTTGGTTTTGTTGAAGTTGGTTCAAAGTAGTTTATTCAGATAATTTCTATTAGGAATTGGCTAATCCTTAGATTGTGTGAGTAATTTCACTATGATATTGAGCATTTTGTTGCTTAGTAGTTTCAAACACCAACAAGAGATAAGTGCCATCTTATCTCCTACATCATTAGATTCATCTTTCATAGCTATATATATCATTTCATCTTCACTGTTATCAGAATCTTTAGCTATAAAACAAGATTTCTTGCATTTATCCTTATAGTTCTTATAATTCTTGGAGTCCTTCTTGCCTTTATGCTTGTTGCTTTTCTTCTCATCCTTGTTTTCCTTGTTTGGATAGCTAGCAACAATGTGACCAATTTATTCACAAGAAAAGCAGATTAGAGGAACTTTTCTTTTGTACTTTTATCTTCCTTTGGAATACTTCCTTGCAAGCATGGCTTCAACAACTCCAAGATCACTGTCTGAACTTTCTTTTGACGATCCATCTTCTTCACTTCCTGATTGATTGGACTTTAACTTCTTACTCTCTTTTTTGAGTGAGAGTTTAGCTTTGAATGCAAATTCAATATTCTTTGAAGCAAGAACATAGTTATCATAATTGTCTAATTCAAAAGCTATTAATCTTCTAACTAGAGCATCCAAGCTTATTTTATTATTTGGATCACATCTCATTTCTTGAATGGGTAAGTGCACCAAGTTGTGGTGCCAAAAATGTGACACATTTTTTTTTTCCCTAATTTTCAGTAGCGCGTACATGCTATGGTTTGGGTAACCCAAGCCATAACGCATATTTGCTACTTTATAAAAAAACCAAAATATTATAAATGGGTTGCATACTCACAGCCCATTCATTTCTCCTCTATTTTCTAGTTTTCCCTCCTCATTGCATGTATGTGGATTGAGAGAATACAATATTTTTGCCAACCACCTTGCCAATATGCCTCCTTGCCATCGAAGTTTGAGATCACGAGCATGTTGTATGTTATCTAACTTTCTTTTTGCATTTTTTAATATGTGTTTTATATTGTTTTGTAGGTTTTTTTTCAATTTTTCTTTAAATTTATTTATTTATTTAGATTTCAATTGATTTCTTATTGGGAAATGTGAATAAAGAACCAAAAAATCCCCAAGAAGATCAAAACCAAAACCCTCAAGAAGATCAAAACCAAAACCCTCCACAATAGGAACAACAAATTTCACAACCTGAACCAATTGCAAGACCTCCTCCTGGCACATAAGAAAATAGTTTAAATGAAATATAAAGAGGCAAAATGGAATTAGAAGCACTCATTGGTAGGTTGAAAGCTTGTTGACAAACCAATCCAATGAGAGCTCAATTGGCATCCTTCCTCAAGTCCATTAAGATCCACATAGCTTCTGTTAGTGGTCAGTTAGATGTTTGGTGGGTTAAGATGGATGAAAAAAAAAAGATATTATGCAAATAAATTATCATATCAGGATGGTAAAAAAAAAGATATACCAAAAGGTAGGATTTGTGCATTATTTAGAAAGCTGGTGAACAAGATACTATTAGAGAGCATACTAACTGGTTCCCCATCCATTGGTGCATACACGATGGTATTAGAAATAATTTTTGGGATAGATGGTGGATGGTTTTTGATGCCTCTCCTTGCAATAATCACAAGGTCCCAATATATTTCTTAAAGAAATTGTATTGTGAGTTTTCCCTTGGGGAGATCCCCAATTATTTTTATATATTAGAGTATCAGAGTAGAGGTGGGGGGTCATCATTTGAGAGGCTGGGGGCACATCATGACCCTAATGTAGTTAGGGCACCTGTGGTCAAGCCATAGGGTGAGTATGTGATTATTCCTTCAGTTGTGAAGGAACATGTAAAGGCCAACCTTGTAAGGACCATTAGTGCTTTGACACAACCCCTCATTTATTGCGCAAGTCCATTAGTTGAGGAGGAGCCTTCTATACATTGTGGTCACATGTGTACATCATGTGGATCCTTATGCACATTTGGTAGTCATGTTGGAGATGGTGCAGATGATGGGTTAGTGATTGATCAGTTCTTGAATGAGAGATTTGGCATTGACACATAGGTAAATTACAATTATAATAAACCAATTTGATCACATCATATGTATATTGAATGACTAATTAATTAGCATATATTCACATTGTTCAAAATTCAAGGTCAGAGTGTTGGCGACCCTAGTAGTGATCCCTTGGCCCCATTTTTTGTATCATCAACGAGTCTAGAGGTATGTATCAATTTAATCATTTGAATGAATACATATATTTATTAAGTAATCATATGAAGGATTGACAAAAAAATTTATGCATGTGCATTAGCTCTTTATAGGACTGTCAACATTCACTACAGACTTCGAGCCTAGATAGGACACTAGCTTTATAGAGGTACATTTGTTTCATGTTAATTTAATTCATTTGATTATATTTGTTTCATATTTCATGTTACATTTAATGTGTATTTTATGACATATATCTCTTGACATCTAAGAGTCCTCCTCATCTTCGGTAGTCCATCGATCGTGGAGTGGCTGCAACTATGGCTAGTTCACAGCCATTGATTGAGGTATGAAAGAATTTTCTCGATTTTAGTTGTTGTTAATAATAGTTAGTATCAAAATTTCTAATTTTATTTATAAGAAATTATATTGATTCAATTTTTGTAGGGTCTTGTCACACTCAATCGTCTATGAGCCTTCAAGGTGGACTTGCAGAGTGACTATATGATGGCGGTAAGAAAATAATTAATTTTGTGTGTACATATATTTGATTTCAATGTATAATAATTATTAATTCATATATATTTTGTTTGTATCAGCTTGAGTTAGAGAAGAGCCTCAACAAGAGGACGAGTGAGCATGTGAGGAAGACCCTGTCATCACCACTGTCTCCCTCCACACAATGACCAAAGACCTCTAGAGATTTGTTTCATTCCCCTCATGGGAAGGAGAAGATATAGTTGATAGAAATACATGTATAGGCATCAACAAACATATATGTTGGATTTTATGTTAGTGGACATATTTGATATACATTTGATGTATATATGACATTTTATATTTGATGTATGACATTTATTTGGTGCATGACATTATTAGACTTATAACATTATTGGTTAATATATGATATGTTTGTTCATGTATGAAATTATTGGTTATCATAATATATTATGTGTTTGTTAATGTATGACGTAATTGGTTACCATTTTATATTATATGTTTTTTCATGTATGACATTATTGGTTATCATAATATATTATATGTTTGTTCATGGATGAGATTATTGATTATCATAATATATTATGAGGTTGCATGGGTACTTGTACCCACACCCCTAGTACTTGTACCCATGTACCCAAGTACTAGGCACTCAATGGAGAGCATCATAGCTAAGGACCTTGATTGATATTTTGGATTTTTTTTTTTGGTTTTTTGTTTGTGTATCAACTCATTACTTATCAAGCTTAATTCAATACCTAATCAGTTCGAAGCTTTGATAGAATATTGATTAACAATAAACTTTATCACTATTTAAGCATAAGCTTATCATTTCCAATATGTCATTGTCATATGATTTATGATCTTGTTCATGTTTAAAGTTTTCCTTCTCTATTATTTGTTTATCAAGCTTAATTCAATACGTAATTAGTTTAATTTTTTGATACAATATTGATCGACAATAAAATTTATTAGTGTTAAAGCCAGAAATTTACCATTTGCAATATGTCATTGTCATATGATTTATGATCTTCTTGTTCATGTTTAAAGTTTTCCTTCTATGTTATGCATCTAAAAATTTATCATAAATTATTATTACAAACATATAAAAAATATGAAATTGAAAACAAAACATTACATTTGCAAACTTTATCACTATTCTTGATTTGAAAAATCATTGTCATGACTCATAAATTCAGGTTTTCTATAAATATAGAAGTTAAAATAAAAATAAAGTTTGACATACCCAAGTAACCCCATCCCCTATTATAAAAAATAGTTGTACTCATACCCATACCCATACCCATACCCTAAGTACCCCAAGTACCCCTATCCCTATTCAACCTTTTATATTATATGTGGATCTTGGTGTTTTCTGTACACCTATGCGGTCTATAGGATCTCTTGCTACTTAGAACATCCACTGACCTTGCTCAACCTCTTCAGATGGAAGCTTTATGTGTGGTAATTTTTAATGAATAAGGGATCTAGGACATTGCAGTTGTCAAATAGAAGTTTTATATTTTATGTTTCTTTGTATTAGTGCTTCTTGATCCTCTTTGAAAGTCAATTCTTCATTATTGCTTTGCAATTTTTTTTGTTCACATAGTAGTTTAATTTTATCTCTTTTAATTTCCAAATCTCTCTCCCTATTTCATTTGTTTGAGTTTTTGGTTTCTTCCTTGGCATGATGATGATTTCTACATGTCAAATTATTCAAACATCTGAATTACTTACAATGTATAAATTACAAATCATTCAAATACATATAAAAATTACAATTATTTCAATGAATACACAATATATATCAAACAATTTGCCAAATTTCTAACCATTTTGAAATAACATTTCATTCAAAGATACAAATTTCAATGAATTCACTATATTTTAAACAACATGTCAAAATATAATCAAATTTGTATCTATATATCAACAAACAATATTTAAAAAGGATTGCACTAACCTTTTTTATAGAAAGAATATTGAAAAATCCTTCAAATAGTGTATCCAATGATTGAATTTGGTGTTTGCTAGCTTCAAAAAGTCTTCAAATAGTGTTTTCTAACTTCCAACAACTTGAAACCTATGTTTTTTGTCAGAACAACAGAATGCACAGCAGATAAAAAGTAGATAATGGATGAAATGGGACCCAAACTTGATTTGCAATTTTTTTGGGTGATTTGACATAATGTGTATGCACTATAAAGTGAGTACGCACTATACTACATATGCACTATGTCAAAACACATCTCTCCCTATCCCACCATCCCCCACTCTCTCTTTCTCTCCCTACTCTCTCTCTTTTCTCCCGTCCTCTACTCTCTCTCAGTCTCTCTCTCCTCTCCCATCCCCTACTCTCTCTCACTCTCCCTCTCCTACTCCCTCTCCCATCACCTACTCTCTCTCTCCCTCTCCTACTCCTTCTCGCATTGCCTACTCTCTCAGTCTCTCGCATCCCCTACTCTCTTTCTCTCTCTCTCTATCCTCTCCCATCCCCTACTCTCTCTCGCTCTCTCTCTCTCTCCTCTCCCATCCCCTACTCTCTCTCTCACTCTCTCTCCTCTTCCATCCCCTACTCTCTCTCCTTCTCCCACCGCCTACTCTCTCACTATCTCTCTTCTCACATCCCCTACTCTCTCTATCTCACACACTCTCATTCCCCCCTCTCTCTTGGGCTACTCTCTCTCTCTCCCATCCCCTAGTATCTCTCTCTCTCCCTACTCTCTCTCCCCTCTCCCATCCCCTACTCTCTCTCTCCCTACTCTCCCCCCCTCTCCCATCCCCTACTCTGTCTCGATCTCCCTCTCCCACCACCTACTCTCTCTCTCTCTCTCTCTCTCTCGCTCTCTCCCACTCCCACTCCCTCTCCCACTACCTACTATCTCTCTCTCCCTCTCTACTCCCTCTCTCCCATCCCCTACTCTCACTCTCTCTCTCCTACACACACTCCCATCCCCCCTCTCTCTCCCTCTCCCATTCCCTCTCCCACCACCTAGTCTCTCTCTCCCATTCGCTACTCTCTCTCTCTCTCAGGATACTCTCTCTCCCCTCTCACATTCCCTAAACTCTCTCTTTTATAGATACACACTCCCATCCCCCCTCTCTCTCCTCTCTCATCCCCTACTCTCTAGATCTCTAACACACACTCCCATTCCCACTCTCTTTCCCTCTCCCACTCCCTCTCCCACAGCATACTATCTCTCTCTCACACTCTCTCTCACTGTCTATTCTCTCTCTCCCAGTCCCTACTCTCTCTCACACTCTCACACTCTCTTCCATCCCCTACTCTCTCTCTTACACATGTTCCCATTCCCCCTCTCTCGCCCTCTCCCACTCCCTCTCCCACTGCCTACTCTCTCTCCCCTCTCCCATCCCCTACTCTCTCTCTTTCATAGACATACACACTCCCATCCCCCCCCCCTCTCTCCCTCTCCCACTCCCTCTCCCACCGCCTACTATCTCTCTCTCTCAATTACTCTCTCCCCCTCTACTCTACTCTCCCATCCCTTACTCTCACTCTCTCTCTCCCATCTCCTACTCTCTCTCACACTCTCTCACATCCCCTTCTCTCACTCTCTCTCCCATCCTATATGAGCTCTCTTGGCCACCCCCTACTCTCTCTCTCACTCTCACACTCTCTCCCATCCCTTGTTCTCTCTCTCTTACACACATTCCCATTGCCCCTCTCTTGCCCTCTCCCACTCTCTCTCCCACTGCCTACTCTTTCATAGACACACACACTCCTATCCCCTTCTCTCTCCTCTCCCATCCCCTACTCTCTAGATTTGTCACACACACTCTCATCCCCCCTCTCTCCCTCTCCCACTCCCTCTCCCACTGCCTACTATCTCTCTCTCCCTCTCCACTCTCTCTCTCTCTCTCTTATACTCTCTCCCATCCCCTACTCTCTCTCTCTCTCTCTCTCTCTCCCTCCCATCCCCTACTTTGTCTCTCTTACACACATTCCCATTCCACCTCTTTCTCCCTCTCCCACTCCCTCTCCCACAACCTACTCTCTCACCCCCTTCCCTTACTCTCTCTCTCCTCTCTCACATCCCCTAAACTCTCTCTTTTATAGATACACATTCCCATCCCCCCTTTCACTCCTCTCCCATCCCTTACTCTCTAGATCACTCACACACACTCCAATCCCCCTCTCTCTCTCCCTTCCACTCCCTCTCCCACCACCTACTATCTCTCTCTCTCTCTCTCTCTACTCTCTTTGGCCCATCCCCTACTCTCACTCTCTCTCTACCACCCCTACTCTCTCTCTTACACACATGCCCATCTACCTCTCTCCCCCTCTTCCACTCCTTTCCCACCACTTGCTCTCTTTCTCTCCCATCCCCTACTCTCCCTTTATCTCTCTCCCCTCTCCCATTCCCTACTCTCTCTTCCACTAACACACTCATCCCTCCCTCTCTCCTCTCCCATCCCCTACTTTATCTCTCACTCGCTCTCTCTCCCACTCCCTTTCCCACCACCTACTCGATCTCTCTCTCTCTCTCTCTCTCTCTCTCTCAATCTCTCTCACATTTTCACACTCTCTCCCATCCCCTACTCTCTCTCTCCCTTACACACATTTCCATCCCCCCTCTCTCTCCCTCTCCCACTACCTACTTTCTCTCCCATCCCCTACTCTCTCTCGAGCTACTCTCTTTGCCCCTTGCCCCATTCCCTACTCTCTCTCTTTCACACACATGCACTCACATTCTCCTCTCTCTTGCTCTCCCTCTCCCACTCTATCTCCCACCACCTTCTCTCTCTCTCTCTCTCTCTCTCTCTCTCTCTCTCTCTCTCTCTCTCTCTCCCTCCCTCCCTCCCTCTCCCTCCCCATCCCCTACTCTCAATCTCTCTCTCCCATCCTGTACTCTCTTTTCCACCCCTATACTCTCCCATATGCTACTCTCTCTCTCTCACACACACATTCCCATTCCTGTCCTCTCTCTCCTCCCTCTCTCACTCCCTCTCCCATTACCTACTCTCTCTCTCTCTCTCCCATCCCCTACTCTCTCTCCCCCCTACCCATCTCCTACTCTCTCTCTTTCACACACACACACACTCCCATCCCACCTCTCTCTCCTCTCACATCCCCTACTCTCTAGATCTCTCACACACAAACTCCCATCCCCCCTCTCTCTCCCTCTCCCACTTCCTCTTCCACTACCTACTATATCTCTCTCTCTCTCACTCTCCCCCATACCCTACTCTCTCTCTTCCCTCTCCCATCCCCTACTTTATCTCTCCACCACCCCTACTCTCTCTCACACTCTCACACTCTCTCCCATGCCCTACTCTCTCTCACACTTCCTCTCTCTCCCATCATGTACTCTCTCTGCCGCCCCTACTCTGTCTCACTTCCTCTCTCTCTCTCTCTCTCTCTCTCTCTCTCTCTCTCTCTCTCTCACACACACACACACACACACACACACACACACACACACACACACACACACACAAAACCATCCCCCCTCTCTTGCTTTTCATATCTTCTTCCCTCTCTATGTACTATTAAGGTCTCAATAGTGCATGCACACTATAGCGTGCACGTGCTATTGAGACCCAAATTCAGAAAGCTTTAAATAGCACATGCATGCTATAGTGCACACACGCTATTCAAAGCTTTTCATTAAACCAAGACTAAGGCTTGGTTTTCCCTTGGAGATCCAACCCAAAGGTTTGGAGTCTAGAAACTAGTTTGAGACATGTTTTTCTACAAACATACAAGAAATGATTGATTTTTCTTGTGTGCTCTCCTTCAAAATTCCTCGTGGTTGAGCATCATTAAGATCGGGTTACATGACACTGTAGGTCTCCGTGTTAGCTATATAACCATATAATTTATTCGTAATTTGAACAATTTCATGCCTTTCATCTATAATTTATTTTGAATGTATGTCCATTTTTTGTCAAAAACCAACATGTACTAATTGGGCTATAGATTTTAGCTCGTTCATCAAATTTTGCAACAACTTAATGTTTTAGAAACTAGACTTCATTCTATACACTTTGAAAAAAAGAAGTTTTGATTTTAGATTAGTTTTCAATCATTTCTAGGGGGAGCACACAGATATTTCATGTTCTTGGGATGTGTCTAGTTGAAAAATTCATTAAAAAAAATACACATTATAAAATTACCCGAATAATCTAGGATAGACTACATAGTGTTAAGTAATTTCTGACCAGAGAAATTAAAGAATTTCAAAAAAAAAGCTAAAATTTTTGTGGGCCACACTTTGTACTATGTTATGTTTTTTTGGAATAAACAGTACCACTTTCTGTGGCCCCCTTTTTTGAGGACATAAAACTAAATAATTTTGAAAAAAAATTAGTAGTTTAGAAACTAGATTCAAAGGACTACTACTTTTGTTTTTGTCATATCTTAAAATTTTGATGTAACTATCTTCAAATTCTTGTTGAAGTTTAGAAATTGCTGATTTTAGAAAAAAAGGTGTCGACTTATACCCCCCTTTCGGCACCACAACTTGGTGCACTTACCCAAATAGTAGATACACTAATTGCATAAATAGGAAGAAGAGTTCTGAGCACTTTACTTACAACAATTTCCTCCTTAATGTGTCCTCTAGATGCTTTGATTGCACTTATATTGCCCTTGATCCTTTCCACATATTTTTCAATGTTCTCATTGTCTCTCATTCTCATTTGATCAAATTGTCCTCTAAGGCTTTCTTCTTTGGCTCTTCTTACATTGTCATCTCCTCCATAGATATCTTTTAGTTTGTTCCACATTTCAAAAGAAATTTTGCAATCTTTCACCTCATCAAATTCAGCATAATTGAGAGCAAATGCATTATCTATCATCATAATATTATGATTCTTCTTTTCAGCAATATCTTCAACTAATAATGTTCTAGTGAGAGTTTTTTATTCAGCATCAAGATACTTGCAACCTGAATCACTGATGGTAGCTAGGTGTAATCTCATAAGTCTTTACCATGCTGCAAAATTGTCTCTATTCAGCTTGGGAATCTCTTTTTTGTAAGACATCTTGATCTTTAGCTTAGGTCCTTGAAACCTTCTCTTCAAGCACAAAAAGCTCTAATACTAGATGTTGGAAATATAAGAGGAGTAACTAAGAGGGGAGGGGTGAATCAGTTACTACAAAAATAAATCCCAGATCCCTTAGATGTCACAACAAAAAGAAAATAGATAATTGAATATTGTTGAAGCTTGGTAAACACATAGAATGTTGTAACTTGGTAATAACTAGGTTAGCTTAGTAAATGATTAACATATAAACCTTTAGATGTTATTTGTGACTATCATTACTTTAACTTAGTTGCAAACACATAAAAGAAAATAGCATGAACACATTTGACACTAGGATTTAATGTGGAAACCCAATTTGGGAAAAAGCACTAGTTGTAACTAGTTACTATTTTTCACTCTTCTAAAGCAAGCCATGTTAGGACCCAACCCTATTAAAGGTTATAAAACACACTGTTTGGTGTGACCTTGTTAAAGGATTTTATCACCCTATTAGGAGTGGCCTTGTTAGAGGTCTTGAGAACAATTCAATGGAATTGCCACCTTGTTAGAGGATTTGCAAATAGCTGTTAAGCCAACTCTATTAGGAGATTTAGATCACTGCTACAATGGTTAGAGAGTAACAATGAGATGACCTAATTTAAATGCAACTAATTTGCTAATTACAAACCTCTATTCTGGCTTGTACTTGATCCTTCTTGATTGAATATAGCTTTGCTACTCCACAAGGATATTCTTCTTATCCTTCAAATTCATTTCCTCTTCTCATCATCAAATCTTCAATAACATCTTCATGACTTACACTTTCACACTTTGAAATCACAGCTTGACTCTATACTTATATCTTCCACTTTGTCAAGTTGGATCAAATACAACTTAGAATAATCAATATTCATCATCTTAGTCGGCTGGAATCAATAGATAAATAAATTAAGCTTAGCACAAAAAAATAAGAATTTCCATCGTTAGCCAACCCAACTTGGTAGAAAGTAACTTAGAGATAATTTTCTCTATTAACCAATATAAGCTCGGTTAACACTGCAAACTTATGAAAATCCTTTGTTAGCCGAGTGAGGTCAGTTAGCACTAGTTCCATCCAACTTTCCTTCCTTACCAAAGTGAGCGCAGTTAACACTCGCTTTCTAAAACTTTCCTTTGATGCTCAAGTGAACTCAACAGTCACTGCCTTTTGAACTAGGAAAACATAGGAACACTCGGTAGACACTGAGAACTGTCTTCATTGGTCAAATGATCTCGGCATATACTGATTGATAATGATATGACATTTGTGTGACATCAAAGACAATGCACAATTAATCAATTATATCCAACACATGCCTATTAGTTATTGTATATTTACTTTGTCATATACCTAATAAATTCTACATTATCAATTAGGTAATCATAATTTATAGAATCTAATTGCAATTCTTTTAATTGATGCAAAGACAAATGGATATTAGCTTCAAGGAGGGAATTAAAATCTGCACATAGACTCCACTTCAAAAGGACTTTGTTTAACTTTAATCTATTTTAAATATATATAAAATCAACTTAATATATCAATGCACTATGACCCAAATTTTCCTATGGTAACAATAATAACATTACTATCAGACAATTATATGTAAATGCACTCTAGTTGTGAAGAACTAGTTTAATATATGAAAAATCATCTAACTTGTTTTCTAATATAAAGGCGTGTTTAATTTATGATCAGTTTACTTGTTTCAGGCTTCACTAAGAAAATTTTATGGTTCCAATTGTTCAATTTTCACTATTTCATTCACGTGATTGATTTATGTAGTTTGTTGAGATTTATTCCCATTTGTATTTTATAGCCTTTGAATTGGATTCTAAGCATTTTATGTGACGACAAAAAAAAATCTTTTCCATTCTATACTTCTTCATCTAGGAAAGATTGAGTATAATGGAACAACATAGTTATCTCAGATCGTTTTTTCACAATCCAACTTTCCATTATAACCAATGCCGATTCTTTCTTTTCTAGATGTCAAGGATTTTGCTAGCTTGCCTCCTACACTTTTGATAACATGTATTTAGTCTCTTTCTTTTTACCTTTTTCCCTTTCCCTAAATTGTCTCCCTAATATTATGCACTCCCTTTCTCTCAAATTGTGTTGTGGTGCATTTTTCCTGGAAGATAAGTGTCTCCTTCTTTGGCTGATGTGGTACATCCACTAAATCCAACCCCTAAACTTGTTGTTCCAAAAGAATAACCTATCAAAAGAGGGTGAAATTAAAATTTACCAAGTTTGTATCACTCCTCACCATATCTATTATTCTATGCTTCTTCCATCAACTCATCCTGTCTGACTAACAAGCCTCTTACCAACATCGCCAAAGGTAGTGAGTACTAGTGTTGCACACAACCCTTGTTTTAATATTATTAGTTTATTTGAGACTAATTAGCTTTGAAGTTTTTTGATGTCTAAATAATTTTAGTGCACAAAAATGAAACATTTTCAAGTTTTGATGAATATGTATGAAATATAGCATAGTCATGAAATATATAATGTTTTTCTTGATGTTATGGCGACATTATCTACGTGAAAGAGAGATAAATGAAAATTTCAAATTATAGTTTTTTAGCTTCTTAGTTTTTAGGAATATTATTTTCAATCTAGTTTGTTCTTGTCTATTTTTATTCTTTTAATAAATTATTAAAAAATAAATTCAAGTTAATAAATTTTGTTTAAAAATTTCTATTTTTCAATATACATTTTATATATTTTTAAAAATATATTGACAATTTAAAGGGGAAAAAAATGTTGTTGGCTAATTTGATCAGATTAGTTTTTCCATAGTATTGGACAAGTTTAGGAAGATAAGGGCTTCGGAATATAGTATGTGCATTCATGCAAGCATTATAGAAAGGGGTTTTTCACAAGGATGTTGTAGCTACCAATGTTCTACTAGGCATGCACATAAAATGTGGAAACATGTTTGATGAGGATGCATAAAGTCAATTTGCTAGAAAGACCTTTGAAGCATATATTATTAAGCTAAAGTAGTTGTAATTCTTTTCTTATTTGGATATCTAGACTACATCTTTGATCCATCCCTTGCTTCATGTCATCTCCACTTTCATTTAAAATCCATTGAGTATTGAAGAAGCAAGGATCAACATTATATTTAGTCTTTAATAAAATCTAATCATTGGTGACATTCATTCACTTTTTTTCAATTTGTTTCTAACCACAACACAACAAAATATTAAGTTTTGCAGAGAAAATACACTTTTGTTAATAGATTTGAATTATTATATGCACAATATTTGCAAGAAATTCTACTATGAGAACATTGTGTCAATTAAAATAATAATAATAATAATAATATTTAAAACTACTCAAACTTCTCCCAATTACCTTGTTGCATTATACAATATACTTTGTTTCTTCAAGATTATGGGAGTATGTTGTCTTTTCAAATAGAAATCAACTTCTATAGTTGAACCATATATATGTGCGTATATAAAGGGATAGTCCAATAAAGGACAAGACTTATAATTATAGCCTAGTGTTATTTTTCTTCAAATATGTATGTAGATGAATCATACAATATTATGTCTAACATGTAAGACATTAAAAAGTGAAAATCACTTTTTAGTGAAGGAACTTGGATTGGTCTTTTAGCTATGATTTTCATAATTTTATATGTTAATTTATTTTTTGGATTAAAAAATGAAATTAATAGTGAAAATCACTTTTTAGCGAAGGAACTTGGATTGGTCTTTTAGTGATGATTTTCATAATTTGTAGGTTTGAAACATTTAGATTAAGACTTTTAATTCTTTTTAGATATATTTAGTTTCATTATAATATTTAATATATGTTTTCTAGAGAATATAATTTTTCTCCTAAACAAAAAATTATCTCTACTAGACACATGATTTTGTTTTGTAAAATATCTACATGCATTATTGATGTCTATCTTTAAAATAAAAATAAAAATGTGTATATATGTATGTATGTACGTATGTATGAATGAATGAATGTATGTGTGTATGTATATGGACACATGTTTCTACACATACAAATATAAACATAAATACAAAACATTAAATTTTATGTTCGCAGATAATTTTAAACCTATCATATCCTTGATTTTGTGTCAATCATTTGATAATTTTATATCTTTATTATGTATTTAAATTATAATCAATCAGATCACATGGTATTAATATCATTCAACACACATATCAATGAACACAACTCTAAATTTAAAATATGATGTGTCAACTATATTGTGAGAACTAACTCATGCAATAAGGTATATTGATATTTTCATGTTAAATCACAAGAAGTCCAATTTCTTCATAAGAGTTCTAGAAGAGGCAACACTTTTAACATGGTAACAAGCTAAATGAGAAAATTACTCAAAAATTTGTTTTGTTAAACGCTTGAATTAGAATAGTACTTAGATGTGTGACCAAAAAAATCTAATTGTTTACAATTGTGAAAGATAATTGAAATTGTTGTGAACCTCTCCTCATTGAACACAACTCAATGTCCATACAATTGAATTTTATTAATAATATTAATATTGGAAATTTTTTTTAAAAAAATTGGATTCTACACAAGTCAACGACTCAAAAACTATTGCATAATTGAATTCTATTAATAAATAATATCATGAATTTCATGAACTGACTTTACGAAGGTTGCATTCCATAGGTATTAAGGACAATTTTTTCCAAGAGCCTAATGCGAACGATGGTGAGGAGGAGATCACAAGGTATTGCAATCCAATTTTAGTTGAAAGGAACAGGGAACACTATGAATTGAGGAAACCGCTATTTAATAAACAAATTCTACCGCCGTCATATATTCGTTTATAGAGTGACTCGCTGAATTGATTTTGCTGAACATCTTATACGACTACTCCAAAGCAATTACTCTGGGCTGAACGCCCAGATAAAGTAATAAACTAATAATAAATAGCAATCGTCTCCTCGCAGAATACATTATATTCTCTAGTTGTTATTGCAGCTTCAATGGCGAAGGGCATGATGTATGCTTTTATCATATTGGTTTTATTGCTCACGGCTTCTCGTGGTAATATTATTTGAGCTTTCTTTAGCTTTTGAATGATTTCATTTTAGAATAACTGTTTATACACAATTATGTTATCACACATTATCAGATTTCCACAATAATAAAATTTATTTCTGAACCCATCATTTATGTTATGATTTCAGAGTGCATGGGTGCGAATAAGTGCAGATTTCCCAGCGGTACATTTAAGGGAATGTGCCTTGGAATAAGGGCAGAGCAGTGCCTGGATGCGTGTGTCAATGGAGACCATGCATATGCGGGAGAATGTAACTGGGGTTGGTCAAGCATATGGGATTGTTATTGTTATAATTAATGTTAGAAATGTTTTATGGAGTTAGCCACTTTCATCAATAATGGGGTAAAGAAAGAGGACATTACCATTTTCAAATTATTTTATGTTATTGTGTTGTGCATTGAAATCTCTGAGTTTCATTTTTTGAGTTGTAATGAAATCTTTATTGGCCTTTTATTGGGTTTTCAAAAAGAGTTGAATAAAGGTGTATTCTATGTAACTTTGTTATTTTTGAATCTTTAGAGTTGTCAGATAGATCCCACAAAAGTGGGTTACATTAAGAGAATGGTTCTCATGAAGTACTCTATAGATTTTGCGGGAACCTAATGACACACATTAGTTTGCTCAAAGTCCCATATTCATGCAAACCATATGATGTTGGATGATTCACATAAATGGACATTAAAATTTATATATAAATCTGATGTGACTATGATTCTGTCTCCGATGTTCAGATGACCCAACTTTGTACCACCTATTTCCAGGAGTGCTTTTGAGTATAAAACCGGTTCTTGCTCTTGATGTCTGAACTTCATCTTGCCAACATATTCATCAAATCATTTTTTTTTCCTTTTGATGGAGATTCAGCTTTTTCACCTAGTCTTTTTGGTTAAGAACCAAGAACTGAGGGGTACCCATTCCACCAAATTCGCCCGGAGCACGATCCTAGCCTCAACCCTTCATTTTTCACTACAATTTCCAAACAAAAACCACCTTCGATTGTTCGTTTCTTATATACAGATGTATGTTGATACCATGTTACAGTTGTGGTCCATGCCGAGTACTGATTCTTATTCCATTATCCCTTCCTATAAACACAATTATTAGGGACTTTGATTCTTCCTGTTTTGCTTTTTCCCATGTTTTTTTTGGACTATAAATATTAATATCATTGTTGTTGTTATGTATATGATCTTCTGAATATCAATGTTGGAGTTTTTGGATATAATGCAAATACAATCATCCCTTATTCCAATGTTTGTGTAACTTATTTGGATTTTAGTGATACGTGACAGCTATATTCTCTAATTTGTTTCTGTCTAAAGCTAATATGTAATTAGACTCTCATTATTGCTTGTTTTCACTCTTCTCGAATCAAATTCTTTTGTTGTGTCATCATCTGAACAACTTCTGAGGATTGAAATCAATTAAATTTTCTATTTTCTCAAGTAAACTCTGAATTTAGAACAATTCCAACTCTTCAATCCAGTATCTCCATTTCACCACGCCCCTTGAAAAAATTGTCAACACTAATATGTACCATGTGGGATACTTCTTTCTCAATGCCCACAGAACGGTTAAACCCATCATAGCTAAAAGAGATGACAATGTTAGGACGCTCCAGAGTGCTTCATTAATTCAAGTTTTTGAAAATTGATCTCCAGTGAAATATTTTGTGCACATTTTGCTATCATTTTAATTCAATTGTCATGGCGGCATCTCTTTGCATAGTTCTGTCAAAGGGTTAACAGTTGTGCTTACATTTTGCATACATATCTCTCAGAGCATTTGCAACCACAGCATCTGATGAAAACCCTCGTTCACTTTTCTTTGATGAATGCCATCAAACTAAGACAACTACTTCCTTCTAGCATGTTTGATGAATTTTCAATAACCTGTTCCAAACTTCAATTGGTATGTGCGCCCTTGGAAAGATACTAAATGCAGCCAAATTGAAGGACCCTGTCAAAAACTGCCTTTTCCATGCTTTCGATTTTCTTAAAACAACTTGTGGGAAAGAAAGATTGTCTGCAGATCTCATAATAAACTTCTATTGTCCCAAACAACAAGGGAAACCATAATGATAGTCAAGTATGAACCAAAACATTTTCCAGCTGTAGCTATGGTTTTGATAAGTTTTCAGCTCTTTCCATCAAGATTCCTACAAGTGGCTACCTTTAAATATCACACACTATGGTAGAAATTAAGCTTGGAAAAATAAGTCAACCTTGACTATTTAACACTTTTAGTTTAAGAATCAAGTCTTAGTGTCTGATGTTTAAGTCGTCCAGTATAATTCTATCATGTTCATTTGCACACACTCCCAACTCAATTCTAGACACTGAAAAGGTAGTCACTTTCCTTCAAAAGTTTGGACCTTGAAGATGTTACTTGAAACCTTTATCTTTTACCTTGGCACTCGAAGGGCTTTAGAGTTAGTCTCTACACTTGCTGAATGCATTTTCTTTAAAGTTGCAGAGAGATGGTGAAAAGGTGTTCAAATAGGGTAAATAATGGATGTGATAAGAACTTTAACTCTTTAATGTAAAAAATTAAGATTTCAGAACACGAGACAAAAAGTTGGGGTTCAAGCTTTTCACAAAAAACTAAAATTAAGAGTTTGGAGCTCCTAATGTGCGAAAGTTAAGTTTAAGATTAGATAAGGGTGAAAGTTGAGATTTTTTAAGTTTTTGCGTTCAAAAGGAAAATGACTTGGAATCGTTTTACTTTTGGGATTTCGAAAATCATGGCAACAAGGCCAAGGACCACACTACACATAAAAGATAAAGGCATCAACATTAAACTTGATACAATAAGGACATGCAAATGAATCGTTTTCACTGAAAGGGGCAATGATTTAAGGGCGAGATACAAATTTGTACAAGCTGCCAAAAGAGCCACTATCTTCTAGCGGGTACAAGAAAATGATGAATCGAAATGATGTAGAATCAAGGAGTGCTACAACTACATAAAACTCACAATTTCTAACCTTTTCTCTTTGACATTTGCATTACATTGACTTTAAATTCAATCTCAAAACAATCCAACTCAATCTCTACCTCAACACAACCACTCATGCATACACACACACAACACAGATACATACATACATACACACATATACATACACACACATATCTCTATATGTATATGCATATGTGTGTGTGTGTGTGTGTGTGTATTATATATATACATAAAAGGTCTTAAAAGACAAGTGTGTCCATTTTAAGACAACATATATATATATATATATATATATACATATATATATATACATATATATACATATACATATATATATATACATATATATACATATATATATATATATATATATACATATATATATATATATATATATACATATATATATATATATATATATATATGTATATATATATGTATATATATGTATATATATATATGTATATATGTATATATATGTATACATATATATGTATATATATATATGTATATATGTATATATATGTATATATGTATACATACATACATATACATACATATACACATATATATACATATATATGTGTATATGTATGTATATGTATGTACATATACATACATATACACATATATATGTATATATATGTATGTATATGTATGTATGTATACATATATACATATATATACATATATACATATATATATATATGTATATATGTATATATATGTATATATGTATACATACATACATATACATACATATACACATATATATACATATATGTATATGTATACATATACATATATAGACACACACACACACACACACACACACACACACACACACATATGCCATCTTAAAATGGACACACTTGTCTTTTAAGACCTCTTAGCATTCATTTCATAGCAACCTCTTGGACCATGGATTGATATGTCCTTAAAGTTTTTTTTCCTTATTCTTTACCATATCTTTCACTTTCACCAATACAATATTTTAGGCCTATGGGACCCTTCCTTCTCTCTTCTCTAGACTAGGTCAACCTAGGGTGACCTGTTCCCTCCCTTGTTGACTTGTTTCTTTGATGCAAGAGAATCTTGGGTTCACTTGCAATCATGCATGTTTGAGAGGGATTTTGGTTAAAGGTTATGGAGCTTGGTGAATACTGGTGCGCATCATACACTGGGAGCTCGGCATGGTCTATGTAGCTCGGCATGGTCTTGGGAGCTTGGTACTGCTTGGAATTTTCTAGTGCTCAGCTTTGTTCTACTGACACTCGGCTTGGTCTTTGTTGCTATTGGTACCGAGTTGTCTGGGAGCCAACTTTTGGCATTTAATTTTGTATGGGTTATTTAGTTAGTGTTGTAGCTGACTTGTGGCTTGACCTATATTAAATGTAAGAGATTTAATTTAGTTTGTAGTTAGCTGGGCCGACTTGTGGCTTAGATTGGTATAAGAAAAGGTTATGGGGAAGTCTTTAGGCATCAATCATCCATCAAGGAGAAGTAGAGGAGCTTGGAAGAGTGAATTTTGAGAAGGGCTAGTAGCTGCAACTGGGAAAATAAGGAGGTTGCTTGGTGGGCTTGTGAGCACAAGTTTGGATCTTCCTTGGAGGTTTCTACCAGATTGTAATCTAGACTAGCTTAGCTTTGATTTGGATCTTGAGGGATCTTGCAGAACTATTACTTTCTTTATATCTAGCCGTAACCGGGAAGGCCTTACAACTCGACACATTGTATGTAATTAGTTATATTTTATGAATATATAGTTATGATTTGGTATCAAATCTTGCATTGTTGCTTCTTGTTATTATGTTTCTGTTGCATGGTTGTAGAGTTGGGGGCTAGGAAATCTCCTTTGGGGATTCTCCTACCTTGCACTATGTCAGGTGGTATTAGAGCGAAGGTTGTTCCTGAGTGTGTAGATAGATCGCTGAAGCTGAGGCAGTTTGCACCAAGACTAGGTTGAAGAGGGTTGATCTTGTGGTTAATTCATCTTTTGGTTGGTGGATTTGTTGCTTAGGGTTTGCTAAATTTGGAAGATGTCTCCAAAAAGATCAGATCCTAAGGAGATTGATGATGTTGTGGAAGAAAGGATCTTAGAGAAGATTAAAGAAGATTTTAGATCTGAAATAGAGGAGGTTAGGGTAGAGTTCAGAGCTCAAATAACATCGATAAAGAGTGACATGATTGCTGAAATTGTGAGTGCTTTAGGTGGTGTTCCTAGGCATGTGGGTACTAAAGGTAGTTACGAGGAAGTTGCAGAAGACTCTGAAGTTGCTGGATCTAGTAGGGAGGATAGAACTAATCATGTGGAGAGACCTATTGGAACTAGGGCTGGTCAGTTTGCCAGACTTGGATCTCACTTGAAGTTGAAGCATAAGATGAAAGTTTCTAATTTCTTAGGTACTTTGAATCTTGAAGACTTGATTGATTGGATTGGTGAATTGGAAGACTACTTTGAGCTTGAGGATATTGAGGATCCACTCAGAGTGAGGTTGGCACAAACAAAGTTGAAGGGACATGTTGCTCTTTGGTGGAAGGAACTACAAAGAGACAAAGAAGAGGAAGGTGAAATGAAGATCACTAGATGGAAATTGATGGTGGCTAAGTTGAAGGCTAGGTTCATTCCTGTTGATTATGAACTTGAGTTGTTTAAGAGGTTGCAAAATTTGAAGCAGAAGGATATGGCTGTGAAAGATTATACAGAAGATTTCTACAAGTTGAATATTTGGTCTAGGCATCAAGAATTGTCAAAAGAGAAGGTAGCACAATGTATTAATTGTTTGAGATTCAATATTTAGGATGAGGTTGGTATGCTGAATATTTCTTCAGTTGAGGAAGCTTATTAGTATGCTTTTAGAGCATTGGAGAAACTAAAGAGGAACAATTAAGGAAGTTCTCGAGGGAAGGAGAAGTAGGTTAGTTCAACACAAGCTAAACCAAAAGAAGAAGGTGAACCAAAACCTATGGAACCAAGGAGAAGGACATGTGGAGGTGGGTTCAGAAGTAATTGTTTCAAGTGTGGTCAAGAGGGGCATAG
Source organism: Cupressus sempervirens (assembly GCA_028749045.1). NCBI lineage: Eukaryota > Viridiplantae > Streptophyta > Pinopsida > Cupressales > Cupressaceae > Cupressus > Cupressus sempervirens. Next base: position 266,255,958 of record CM053793.1, read on the forward strand.
ATCTTTTGAATGTCCAATTGGTAGGACAACTATTGTTGTGAATGAGGTTGAAGTCTAGGAGAGTGAGCCTAAGCAAGGAGAGAGTTTGTTGGCTCGACAAGTATTGGTTGGTGAGAGGACATTGGATTCTTGTTAGAGGTCTAGTTTGTTCAAAAATCCTTGCCGGTCTGTAGTTAAAGTCTGCAAAGTGATTTTGGATGGTGGTAGTACCGATAACCTTGTTGTTGAAGAGATGGTTCAAAAACTTGGTTTGAAGAGAATTAGACATCCTTATCCTTATAGAATTGGTTGGTTACAAGGTGAGCATGCTTTGGAAGCGAGGGAGCAATGCCTTGTTGATTTCTTGATTCAGCAGTATAAGGATCAAGTGTTGTGTGATATTGTGGATATGAACAGTTGTCATGTGTTTCTTGGTAGACCTTGGTAATATGATTGCAGGGCTATGCATGATTGTGTTAGGAATGTGTTTACAATTGAGAAAGGTGGTAGGAAGTTTTCCCTAATTCCTTTACAGAATGAAGAGCTTGGTAGGAGGAACCTGAGTATTGTAAGCCAAGTTGAGTTGGCAAATTCTGAGAAAGTTGGAGATCAGCATAGAAATTAGACCCGTGGAACACCTGTGGCGGGTGTGAAGAAGAAAAACAAGGGAAAGAGTGTACAAGTTGAAGACTTAGAGGATATGTATGTGAAGAACTAGTTTGGGATTTATGTGTTGAATCCCAAAAGATTTTCTTCCAGTTACTTGAACATCTTTTCAAACCTAGGGTGTCTGATGTAGGAGCATCTTGGGTTCGCTTGCAATCCTACATGTTTGAGAGGGATTTTGGTTGAAGGTTATGGAGCTTGGTGAATACTAGTACTCAACATACACTAGGAGCTCGGTATGGTCTATGGAGCTTGGTATGGTCTATGTAGCTTAGCATGGTCTAGGGAGCTCGGCATGGTCTTGGGAGCTTGGCATGGTCTAGGGAGCTCGGCATGGTCTATGTAGCTTAGCATGGTCTAGAGCTCGACAATGCTTGGAATTTTTTGGTTCTCAGCTTTGTTCTGCTGACACTTGGCTTGGTCTTAGTTGCTGTTGGTACTGAGTTGTCTGGGAGCCGACTTTTGGCATTTAATTTTATATGGGTTATTTAATTAGTGTTTTATCTGAGTTTTGGCTTGACCTATATTAAATGTAAGGGATTTAATTTAGTTTGTAGTTAGCTGGGCCAACTTGTGGCTTAGATTGGTATAAGTAGGGGTTGTCGGGAAGTCTTTAAGCATCAATCATCCATCAAGGAGAAGTAGAGGAGCTTGGAAGAGTGAATTTTGAGAAGGGCTAGTAGCTGTAGCTAGGAAAATAAGGAGGTTGCTTGGTGGGCTTGAGAGCACAAGTTTGGATCTCCCTTGGAGGTTTCTACTAGATTGTAATATGGACTAGCTTGGGTTTGATTTGGATCTTGAGGGATCTTGTAGAACTATTACTTGCTTTATATCTGGTCGTAACTGAGAAGGCCTTACAGCTTGGCACATTGCATGTAATCAGTTATATTTTATGAATATATAGTTATGATTTGGTATCAGATCTTGCATTGTTTCTTCTTGTTATTATGTTTTCACTGCATGGTTGTATAGCTAGAGGCTAGGACATCTCCTTTGTGGATTCTCCTACCTTGCACTGCATCATCCCTCCTAGGTCAACCTATTCCTAGTTAATTTTGGAGTGCAGTGCCCAAAGTGTCTCTAACTTTTTAATTATTTTATTTTACTCTTGAGTTTGCATGTATAATTTTCTTGACCAAAAACTTGTATGGAAGGAGGCTTGGAGGCTTCACTTTCACATCAATCATTTAGAATGTACCCACAATGCATCAAGAAGCTTAGGCAAAGCTTCAAGCATTCAAGAAAGTAAGCGAGCAAGTGTTCTTGAAGTCTTCAAAAATCTTTTGTCAGCATCACTTCTTCAAGATCTAGCATTATTGTTGGCCATCAAGGGAGGAGATCTATATAATGGAATTCATCATTTTCTGCTTGATGCACATTTACATCCATGACTATATGATGTGGTTATGGTGGATCCATTGCAACTTGTGGAGATAGATTACATTCACATATTGAATTCAACATCTACAACATACAACAAGGCAAAATCCTTACTAACAATGGTTTTTACAAGCCAAGTGATATATTTACATTTATCTTGTTTCAGTCATTTACATTTATACTTATCAATTAAGGTCGATTCCTCAATGTAGGGCTTGACGAAGGCACACTCTCATCTACCAAACAACAAAAACCTTCACTTTTTGTGTGTGGAGCAAGATAGCAAAATTATGATAACAAATCTAAAATAACTTCCCAAGAGCTTTTTGGAGATCTTGATTTGAACTTGTGGAAATTGTTCCACACAATTACAACTAGGTCGGCCTACTTCTTTCGCCTTGGTAGAAAAACCCATTTATGGGTTTTTCATTCTACTCAAGAACTCACAGATGGAATTTCAAAATTTGTCCCAACTCTACACTTTTCAGAACAAAAAGTCATCTTCCTCTACACATTTCAAGGTGACTCTTTCATTTTTCATCTCCAGCCATAGCACAAACATATAATCTCATATCTTAATTGGGTCATTTACATACATTTAGTTTCTAGATTTACATTTCACATCTTTCTTAATCAATTAGTTAACCCTACTTTTACATTTACATAGCACACACATTGACAAAGAAGCATTTTTTTTGCATTCTATTACTTTTAGTAATTCAAATTAAGCATTACTATCCCTTCCTCTCTTTGGGATTTACTAATCTAATTTGAATTCAAAAGCAATTGAGCTTAGAAATATTCCTTATCCCCACACACATATATTTTGAATGACTTAGTGGTAGAAAGTAGAGGTCTACATCTTATTAGGGCATCTCCCTTTTTCCTCTAAACATTTTATATTTACACACACACACACACACACACACACACACACACACACACACACACACACACACACACACACACACACACACACACACACACACACACACACACACACACACACACACACACACACAAGACACACGCATGCACGCACACACATATGTATGTGTGTGTGTGTGTCAATTTGATAAACCAAAATTGTAACTAGGTCATCTATAATGAAGATAAGCACCATTTACTTAGATTCAAAATCAGAGTAAGAGTCAACCACCTCGAACACATTCATTCAATGGGATCCACCCCAAGAGATAAAAGGCATCCAAATGCATCATAACATGTCTCCCATAAATGATTTCATCAAAGCAAAAAAACCACAACATTCTCCAATGTTGGTTCCAAATATAATATATATTGAAAAGTGTAGGAATGCATTAACGAATTAGCCCCAAAATAATTTTAATGTAGATAACTCCATGCAAAGAATAACATGCCATGAAAAGATCTATATTGATCACTTCACTCTATAACCATTACATATCAAAACCAAATTTTATCAATCAAATCATTGCAATCCATTGAGTCCACTAGATAGCTACACTATAAGAATATTGTGCTCAAAACAACATGACTTTACTTGTGAAGTGAACTAACATAAGTCCTTGAGTCTTACTTGAGGTTTAGTCATATCTATCTATCTATCTCTCTCTCTCTCTCTCTCTCTCTCTCTCTCTCTCTCTCTCTCTCTATATATATATATATATATATATATATATATATAGGCAAGAGGTTCAAGCCATTGAGGCAAGAGACTACAATGCAATGGTAAATTAACCCTCTCATCGAAGAGATCTTTGGTTTGAATCTATTAGAACTTAACATATAATAATAATTAATTTTTAAAATAACAATAAATAAATAAATAATACAAATAATGTCTAGTCTTTGACTCATTAGCTATATAAAAAGAGAGAGGTTGAAGCCATAAATTAAAATAGTAAAAGATTACGATGCAACTCAAGAGGTGCCAAGAGGACAGAGTTGTGTAGAAGTCCTTCAGTTTTGCCTATCATTTGGAACATAGAAAAGAGAGATAAAATATTTGAATCTAAATTTTTTTCTGCATTCTATTGCCGATTCAAGATCCCTTCATGCATTATAGTCCTAAAATAACACTGCCAAACAACTCCTAATCTACTTTCTTTTAGATTAAGGTAAAAGAAAGTTTTAAAGGGACCTAAAACCCTTTACAAAAAACTAAAGATAAACATTAAAGAACCACTAGGTTTTACAAGGACCTGAAATATAAAGCTTAAAACATCAAAACTAGATTTTACAGGGACCTAAAACCAAAAGTTTAAACCATAGAAAGAAACCAGGTTTTACAAGGGCCTAGAACCTAGAGTTTAAACAAGGTAGAAAAGAAAAAGTAAAAATCATAAAAACTGCCCAAACTAGCAACCAACACACCTGGTCCACAACCAGGACCTATTGCATCTCTTGGATAATGTTCTCCACCTCTTTACCTACTTTTGTAGTACTTTGGATTATGTTAACCAAAGTAAGAATAGGAGCCTCAAGAGCCTCAACAACCTTTTTCCTTATGCTTTGCCTAGTTCTCTTACAAGGTGCTCCTAGATTCCCCATCCCTGCATTACCAGGAGACATTATCTCCTCATTACTCTTCTTACCCAAATTGGCTACCGCAGCACACAAACTAGAAGTGAACTTTTTTGACCACTTTCCTTAATTAAGTAATGAAGCTCTTGCTCATATTCTTTAAGCTTTTCAGGGACGTTACCAATTTGCACTTCCATCTAAGCTCTCTTAGTGTGTCCAATGTCCAATTCTTTCTACATAACCCCCATTTTCTTCTTAAGAATCATTATTTCATTATATAGCCAAGAATCACCCTGAGGGGAAGTCTCTGCTTTAAGTTTAGCAATGTGAGGAAAGGAAAGTTTTGCATCTTGAGAGTCATCCCTCCTATCTATCACAGCCCTAGGCTCAAAACCAACCATAGTAGTCACAGTTTTGATCTAGATATCATTATTAATATCCAAATTCTCCTTCCTCTCCTCATTTTCTTCTTTACTCTGGCTATTGTCCTTACTAGTAGGGCTGGTATCTTTAATTTCCTTACCAATATCCTCCTCCATTTTCTCCTCACTGGCACTACTTTTCATATGAGAAGGGTGATCACTCCATTTTACTTCATCCTCCTCAAGGGCTCCTGACCCAACATTTGAATCAATATTTCTATCCTTACTTCCCTCTACATTGTATTTACTAGTTGACACCCCTTTGCTCCTAAAGTAACCATCCAGGTTAGAACTAAGTTCCCCCATTTCTATTTTCTCATCATTATCAAAATTGTCAAATTCTATGATTTCCTCAACATTTTTCTTTGTACTATCCCATTTGACAACCTTCTTTCTATCACTAGTTCCTTCTTTAACCTTTATTCTCCTAGAGTAGGGATCATTGTTAGACCCTTTCCTCTTCTCCAGAACTAGAAAGGGCTTTATAGCCTTACTTTTATAAAAGTTTTCAATAAGTAATATTAAACCTTCATGAAGCACATGACAAGACTCTTTCTTCCTATGAGCATATAGGCTTTGAAGCAAAGAGTATTTCAACAAAAATGGAAAGGAAATCCTACCTATGTGCCTCAACTGATTTAGGAAAATAAATTGAAATTTATGGACTCTCTTAGCCCTACCATAGAGAATAAAATACTCACGGATAAAAGTTGCCATTTTGCTCCAAATTCTTCTCTTCATCTTCCATCTTTGGAAATTTCTTGAAAGCCACATTGGAGATACTAGTCTCCTTGCTAAATTTATTCCCTTCCATTAGAAGCCCTATAATCTCGGTAATAAATTCTTCAGTCAATTTCACCATGACCCCATGCAAAGTGACCCTATCTTCAAACCAATTTTTAAAGAAGGTATCTATAATGTAAGGTTTATACCCATGGAGTCTCTTAATGTAGGTCATCATTTTTCCTTTCTACAAAATCTCCCACATAGAGGCCTTTTCCTTCCATACCCTACAATTTGTTAGCTCTTGCTTTCTAGGTTCCCCTCCCATCTTGAAAACTTTTTTTTCCTGGCTAATCACCAGAGTAGTGAAAGCTAGAAAAAGTAATAAAGTTTTGAATATTATTGAGGAGCTATTAACCTTACTTGCATGCCAAACACAAGTCATAATAGTGTAAAAGTACTTCCTAGGGAATCTCAAACCATTTGTAATAAACCCATCACTCTTCTTCATAATTTTCCCAATTCTATCATGTGTCCTGTCATAATTAACGATTGCCGTCAACTCCACATCCTTGCATAGATTAGCTTGCCACCTCAACTTTCTTTCCCTATAGATAGCTTGGTTGGCAATCCAATCAGCAACTAAATTACCCTACTAAAAAATATGAGAGAATATAACATTGTCAAATGTATTAATAAGGTTTTTGATTTCCATTATACTTCCCTCAATTGTCCAAGTAATCAAACTCTTGTTATTAAGCATGTTAATAATGTTAAGAAAATCTCCTTCCATCCAAAGATTCTAAAAACTAGAATCCACTGCCAGCCTCATAGTACACAACACTACCATAGGTTCAGCTTTATGGCTAGTAGAAATCCCTATAGGGATGGCAATAGCATCAAAAATTCTACTAGTATGGTCCCTCAAAACCCCTCCACAACCAACTTTGCCAGGATTGCCTTTAGCAGCACCATCAAAGTTACCTTTACTGCAACCCATAATAGGACATTCCCATTTTACATTCTACCCCTGATCATCAATTTTGATTTTATAGCCTTTAGTCTACATAGGGTTATTGATTTGGATATCATCACTCAGTTTTCTATGAGAATTTAAGTTTTCCTTGATAGCTCTAATTATATTATGACCAATAATCCACTCAAGAATTTCTTTGTCTCTAAAAATTATATTATTTCTTTCTTTTTAGATTCCCCACTAGAGATGGGGTAGAGTAATTTTCCACAGAAAACCAATATTAACCTCCTTAGAAAGGCATGTCCAACTCTGGAAGCATTGATCAATATTATTCTACTAAACCCAATCTAAATTCTAGTAGAAAAGGATATAACTCCACACTTTTTGACTATAATTGCAATTTAAGAAAATATGATTCCTATCTTTAGAATCCCTTTTACATATAGGAAAAATTTGTTAACCACATAAACCCCTCTTTTTTGCAAATTGTCCAAGGTTAAAATTTTGTTTTGAAGCAAGATCTAGAAAAAAATGCTAATTTTAGGAAAAAGACCTTTAATCCAAGATTTAGTCCATAAAGGTCTAATTCTCTTTTCCTTAGTTCTAAAAACAAAAGAGACTTTAAAACAACCTCTTGGTTCAAATTCCCAAAACATTTTATCTTCAATATGAGTATATAGGCTAAAAGCATTTAAGATTAACTAGATACTATAAAAAATTATATTACTTTCAACAAGGTTAACCCATTCATTATTAATCTAGTAATTCTCCACAAGAATTCCAAAATTATATTTACATCTGTCAACAAGAGTTCTATCCTTAAAATCCTCAATCAAAATCCACAAATCATCCCGAAACCCGATCTTCTGCCCATTACCCACTTTCCAAATACATCCTTTGACTAAAATATTTTTAGCTCCTTGAACAACTCCCCAAATAGAAAAATGAGATAAAACATTAGGATAAGAAATAAAATCAAATAAAGAAGGAGCATCAAAGAGGTATTTATGTTTCCAAATAGGACTCCACTCCTCATTGTCATGATAAACTCTCCAACCTTTCTTAGCAAGAAGAACTTTATTCATACTCCTGATAGGCCTGATCCCCAAATGATCTACGTTGTTGATCTATTAGTTTGTAATATAATAAAACCAAATTCAAAGAACATATCCCAAATAGAATTCAACTTGTAGGCATAAAAGAAGGGGATTGAGGTTCTTCCTCCTATGAGATCCTTTCATCCTCTACTGATGAGGTATACAAACATCATTACCAAAATAAGTTTCCTTTTTAGCAAGATCTCACTCAAATTAATACCATATTCTTAAGCATATTAATCCCTTCAATGATGTCGTGTCTTCATTAATATATAAATATTATCTACCTTAGCTTATTGAAAGGTCAATTCCCTGATTAGCTAACTCTCTTGGCCTCTTATTCCCTTTACAATATATATGGTTGACTACAAATTTGTCAATATAATTACAAAGCACCAGAGCTTTGGATAGTTGGGCATCTAATATCTAGCTAATCAACAAGGCTTTCTTGAGAGCGTTGATTATTATGAATCAGTTGCCTTCTATTTTAATTTTCCTAAGCCCCAATTCCTTACAAAGATCCAAACCCTCTACTAAAGCATGGATTTTTTCCCAATTCTTGGTAGCTTCCCCAAATTATTTGGCTAGACATGCAATCTCTATCCCTTCATCATTGTGAATGCTACATCATATGCCAACCTTACTAGGACCCCTCCTAGGTGCTCCATCAAATTTTTTTTTATCTTGGTCCTCTCTTAGGAGTCTTCAAAACACATTCTTGCCTTCTTATCCTACTTTGAAGGCCTTGTTAGAAATGTTGAGAATAGATGAAGTGGGGGAGGGGGGGGAAGTGTGAATTAGTTACTCAAGGTCTATATCTACCATTTGAACTTTTAAACATAAACACTTCCTATTCAATCTATCCTACTCTTGCTCAGTCTCTACTGTAAAAAATACTATCTTAGACAACTTTCTTTGCTTAATGAAAACATCATCAAATGCAAAACATATAAAGCATTCAACACATATTTGACACTAGGATTTTTTATGTGGATAGCCCAATTTGGGAAAAACCACTAGCAACATTTCACTACTTTTTACTCTTTTGAAGTGAGCTTTGTTACAAGTCAACTCTGTTAAAGGTTATAAAATGCACTATTAAAGGATTTAATCACCCTATCAGGAGTGGCCTTGTATGAGGACTTCGATCATTCCATTAGAATATCACCTAGTTAAAGGATTTAAATAAACTGTTAGGTTGTTAAAATGATTTCAATACAAAATGTTTACAATGATTAGAAAGAAAAATTAGGTTTGATCTATGTGATTACAAATCACTTTGAAAATTTAGATCTATGTTTGGTTCATGTGTTGACTCATTGGTGAGTTCTCCATTGTCATCTTTGTTCTTGATTTTCCTAGAAACCCTTCAAGAAATCAACCTTCTCTTCTCAACAACACTTAAGCCTTCTACTCAAATTCAAAAATCAACATTAGCATCTACATAAGCAGTCTCTTTTAGCTTCACATTCAATCTCACTTATGCATTTCTAATCAACATTCTTCTGTATGTATCTCTTACATACAACTTGTACCCACACTCTATTAAGTCATCCAAATGGTTGTTAGATTGTTAAAAGGATTTCCATACAAACTATTAAGAATTATTAGAAAGAAAAAGTAGGTTTGATCTATGTGATTACAAATCACTTTGAAAATTTAGATCTTTTTTCGGTTCATGTGATGACTCGTTGATAAGTTCTCCATTGTCATCTTTGTTCTTGATTTTCTTGGCAACCCTTCAAGCAATCAAACTTCTGTTCTCAACAACATTTGAGCCTTCTACTCATATTTAAAAATCAACATTGGCATCTATGTAATAAATCTCATTTAACTTTGCATTCAATCTCACTAGTGCATTTCTAATCAACATTCTTCTATATGTATATCTTACATACACTTGCACCCACACTCTCTATTATTTTTTTGGCTCTATACCACTTTAAATAGGAAATTCTTGCTTTACCATTTTCCATCATCACAATAGATCTTAGGGTTTACAATTAGGTTCAACACAATTCATTACATCTATCCATATTCTTGATCTTCCTCTAGAAAGCTCTCTAGAATCCATCTATTAGGTCTTTACCTAATCCTTTCTCTAAATTTAATGATCCAACTCATCAATCTTATATTTAATATGGTTTTTATCTCCCAAGAAATCAACTTGATTGGTTAGATATCAAGATTTCCTCAAATTCATTGTTAACATTTTCACTCAAAAATCTCTAAATTATGACACTCAATCATTATTAAATTACTTGGTCACTATTAAACTTTATGGCTTAGCATCAACTATCTCTCTCAGTTGATACTAATGCTTGATCAACACTATATTTTCTCAGTACCAATTGTGGTTCGATTGACACTAGTATCACTCAACATTCCTTAGTCTTTTACTCTATTGCTTGACTTGGCTTAAATTTATTGACATAAACAATCAATTTTCTTTATCAAATTCTATCTAATCAAATGTCCATTGTAACTTCCTTTTCATAACTCAACCTGTCCTCTGGGTGCTGTTGTTATGAGAAATTTCTCAAATCCTCTTCATCAATCAAATAGATATGACATTTAGATCATGTAGCAATATTTATTATCAATAGATTTGACATCAATGACAAAACAATGGTTCAATTGTTCCAATTGTATGTTTCTAAAAATCTCCCTCTTTGGCATTGATGGAAACATCTCAATATTAGCAATATCTCAATGTATCAAATGTATCTCACTTTGTTACCATACAATCCAAATGATTTGTCCCTCTTAGATAATTGTTTCTTTTCTTTATTCATATACTCCTTCTCTCTTCTATCTCTCCTTCATTTGGTTAAGTCTCCCTCTCTAGTATAATGCTTGTACTATATATTCTCCGCTCTTTTAATTGTGTCTCCCTCTTTGTTGTGTATCTCCCCCTTTTTCAATCTCTCCCTCTTTGACAACAATGCCAAAGCCACTTATCTTTTATGGCTTCAATCTCTTCATACATCTAAGTTATGTAGATTTTTTATGTCTATCTAATATTTTTCTTCTATCTATGATCAATTTATTATTTTGTATTGAGCTCTCTACCTTAGGCATTTCCCAAAGTAGAGTTGTATTGCATCATTATGAAGGATATGTTGATGAGAACATGTGATACAATGCACCTTTTCTCTTCAAGTATCTTTGGTTATAGGAATCCCCCCTAATTTACCTCTAAGATATTCATGAGCGTCTTTAGGTAAGGGTTTTGTGAATATGATAGCAATATGTTCCTTAGTGTTCACATATTCTAGATTTACTTTATCTTGAACTAGTTCCCTCAAGTAGTGATACTTGATAGAAATGTTCTTTGTCTTAGTGTGCATTATTGGATTCTTTGAAATTTTGATAGCGCTTGTGTTATCACAATATATAACCACTATATCTGTAATCTTTTCTTCCATACCTTTTAGTAATTGCATAACTCACATAATGTTTGAATAGTTCACTATAGTTGCCACATACTTAGCTTCAGCTGCTGATTGGGAAATACAATTCTTCATTTTTCTTGTCCATGACACCAATAATTTTCCTAGAAAGAATGTACCTCCACTAGTGCTTTTTATGTCATTAATATTTCTTGCCCAATTTGAGTTAGTGAAAATTTTCAATTCAAATTTCTCACTTCTCTTGTAATGCAATCCATAGTCTTTTGTACCTTTTAGATATCTCAATATCCTTTTCACAACCATCATGATAATTTGAAAATCTAGCAACTATCTCAACTGCTAAAGAAATATCTTGTATGCTATGAACAACATATTGTAGTTTTCCAATCATGGATCTGTATAAGGTTTGGTTCACTTTAGTAGAATATTCATTCTTAGATAGCTTATGTCTTGTAGACATAGGTGTACTTACTAGCCTTAAATATTCCATACCAAAAGTCTTTAGTATTTCCCTAATGTATTTGATTGAGTAATAAAAATACCAAACTTCATTTGACATACTTGTAATCCAACAAAGAATGTGATCTCACCAAATATAGACATTTTAAATTCCTTCTTCATTTCATCAGAAAATGATTTGCATAGTGCTTCTCTTCATCCAAATATAATATTGTCAACAAATATTTTAGATAACGATACTTCATTATTCTTACCATTCTCCAAATATACATTACTATTATCATTTGTCCTTTCAAAAAACATCTTTACCAAATAATTATACAATCTTTCATACCATGCTCTTGGGGCTTCTTTCAATCCATATAGGGCTTTATTCAGTTTACATACCATGTTCTTCTTGTCTGGATCTACAAATCCTTCAGGTTGTTCAATATATACTTCTTCCTTCAGCATACCATTTAAAAATCCAAATTTGACATCCATTTGATATACCTTGAAATTATTGTAGGCTAAATATGCAAGTAGAGTTCTGACTCCTTCAAGCCTTCCCATAGGGTAAAAAGTTTCTCCATAATCAACTCCTTCTTCTTGAGCATAACCCTTACATACCAATCTTTCCTTGTTTCTTGTTACATCACCATTTTCATTGATTTTGTTCCTAAAAACCCACTTTGTGGAAATGACATTTTTGTCTTTAGGTTTTGGCATTAAAGTTCAAGTATTGTTCTTCTTAATCTAGTCAATTTCCTTATTGATTGCTTGAATCTAATCTTCATTGTCTAAAAGCATCATTTACTAAAATTTGGGATCAAACTCACAAAGTAAGCATGTATCTTCTTTGAGTCTTTTTATTTTCATAATACTTGATTCACCATTACCAATGATTCAAGTTCAGGTTTTTGATGTCTTCTAGTCAAATATTTTGCTAACACATGTAGTTTCCTTCTTTGTTCTTCTACAAGTTCATCTTGAAAAAAATATCCAACTCTTTTTTCCTTTCTAGTTCAAGTTCTAGTTCATGTTTTGCATTCTTATTTTCTACTATCTAATGATCAACATTCCCTTTCTATGACTCGACATCTTTAGTCTTTTTGTCAACACCCACTCTTCGCTACTCGACAATTTGTATTAGCACTTCACCATTTCCTATTTGAGAGATTGCAACTTGATTTTCTTGTTTATTAGGAGTCCTAGGAGAATAATCATCCACATAGATGAATGTGTTGTACTCTTCAAGTTCTGGTTTACATGCAATGTCACTTCTTTCTACAAACTCATCAACTTTCACATTTACACTTTCCAAAACTTTGTTAGTGTTAGCATTTAAACACTTATAAGATTTTCTCTTGTTGAATATCCTAGGAATATGTCTTCATTACACTTTGCATCAAGTTTTCTATTCCTATTATCTTTAAGTATATAGCATCTACTTCCAAAGATTTTGAAATATTTCTCATTGGGAGCATAACCATACCATAGTTCAAAAGGTGTAGCATTTGTACCTTCCTTGACTTGTACTCTATTCAGGTATAGACAACAATACCAACAAATTCTCTCCAATATTTCTTTGATACACTCTTCTCCATCATTAATGTTCTTGCATAGTCCATTATAGATTTGTTTCTCCTTTTAGATATCCAATTCTAAGGAGGGGTCCTTGGTGCTAACATTTGTCTTTTAATTCCTCTATCATTGCAAAATGTATTGAATTCATTTGAAATGAATTCACTACCTCTATTAGATCTCAAGCACTTCAAACTCTTACATGTTTCTTTTACATCTCTAGCTAAATACCACTTGAATAACTGGAAATCATCAGATTTAGCTTTAAGAAACATCATAGTCATCATCCTTGAGTAGTTATTGTGATATCCCCATTTTAGTATATAAATTAACTAATAATAAGTATTATACATAAGGAGTATAATATTAATAATCGATAATTTATATAGAATAAATTATAATTATACCAAGTTACAAATATAAATCGTTATATTATATATATATATATATATATATATATGAATATTATTATCTATATATATAATTAGATATTTAATTGTCATGCTATAAATAATTAATATATACATATATATCAACTATTTTATGTACTATAGTATATGACAATTATATCTATATTAAATAATTAAAAATAATAAAAATGATTTATATATAATATACAATCATATATAATTAATATTAATAAAAAGACACAACCCTATGAAATATTGGATATATATATAGAATTTCAAACATTGAAGAAAATATCATAAGTAGTATTATCAAATTCATACAATTCATAAGGGAAATACCTAACGTCCTAAAATGGGACATTACAAGTGGTATCAGAGCAATGATTTTTCCATCCTATAAATGATAATGCAAACAATATATTTGATTTGGAGTCATTACAATATGTATGATTTATTTGGTGTACAATTAGATCTATGCTACTTGAACTATGAAATAGTATTATATTTGTTATTTGTTGTAATAGATCTCAAAAATAGATAGTCAATATCATATACTATTCCTTTTTTATTCATGAACAAAATATAATAAGAAAGTAAAACTATACAAAACTACTACTTTAAAGTTATGGTGATACCATGAGCATTTGATACACATATGTCCTCTCCAAAAAATTTGATGCAAAAATTCAAAATAAAGTCACCATCACTTCCCTCAAAAGTTCTCCTTCCACATACCCAATGCGCCCAATTCAAATTTTGAAGTTTGAAAAAGGAAAATTAGTTTTCAAATATTGAAGTTTGAAAAAATAAAATAAAACATTAATTAAACTAGTTGTAATGCTTACGGTCAGCAGAGCTTATTGTATCATGATATTAAAGAGAGAAAAGCAAGGAAGGTGACCAAAATACACGTTGCCACTACCTCACCTACTTATCCAACTTTATAGAAAAGAATGTAGACAACCCTAAATATGTTTTAATGTAAGATACCTAAAGTCAAGCTTGTTTCCTTCAATTATACAAACTAATGAATAACAAACTCCCAAATCCGAATACATGCCTTTGTTTTTCTCCATTCAAAAATAGAACCCACTGAAAAAAATAAAATCAAGACAACCACTTTTGTTAACTTTTCTTGAACCAAGCAAGAATTTTTTACTAGTGGACTCATAAAATAAGAGATATTCTATATTTCTAAAAACCCAAAAGCTAGACTTGTTTGAAATGGCTAGTTGTAGAAACAACAGTGGCAATTGGAAAATACTTATGCTCATGTTTGACATTAGAAGTTGGAAATGGTGGGAGCTTTATCAATGCTTAGGAAAAAATTGGTCATTTTTGAATTATGTGAACAATAGAAAGTTCAACCCTATAAAATCACTACGCATGCCATTTATGATTTGAATGCCTAAAAAAATTGGGGTTGATCTCCTCAATGCAATTCATAGTCAACCCCCAGCATGTCATTTCATATTGATAATATTCAAAACCAATCTTAAAACTTTTTAAAACTCTCTCTCTCTCTCTCTCTCTCTCTCTCTCATATATATATATATATATATATATAAACCAATCTTAAAACTTTTTAAAACTCTCTCTCTCTCTCTCTCTCTCTCTCTCTCTCTCTCATATATATATATATATATATATATATATATATATATATATCAGTATTTATACATTAACTATTGAGGCTTCCATTAAAGGCATCAATATATTCATAAGCATACAGCTGATCACAATCTGGGTTAAAATGGGGTGTTGTTGTTTTGAAATAATGGAAAAGATGGCCTTGATGTTGCTTATTATTTCCTTCACATTCATGGCATTCAGTATTCAAAGCGCCCATGTAGGGAGAACTCTCAATACAAAATCCATAAGGATTTTATGCACAAAATATATATAATTATTATGCTATAAATAATAAATATATACATATATATCAACTATTTTATGCACTATAGTATATGCCAATTATATCTATATTAAATAATTATAAATAATTAAAATGATTTATATATAATATACAATCATACATAATTAATATAATATAATATATAATATATAATCATAGATAATTAATATTAATAAAAAGATGAAATACTGGATATATACATGTATATATGTATATGTATACACACGCACACACACACAGAATTTCGAATATTGAAGAAAATATCATAGGTAGTATTATCAAATTCATACAATTCATAAGGGAAATACCTAATGTCCTAAAATGGGACATTATAGTGTTGGTCATGCATCCATCACTGCCAGCCCTATAAAAGCTAACAGGGGATCATCTAGGCTTATATTGAGGAATAAGCTTCCTTTTGGACTGAGTCCAGGTGTTTGTCATATGTCTATCAACACTAGCCCTATTAAAGTTAATGGAGATAAGTTATATATTTTCTACATATATTGTTATTATGGAATAATTGTTAGTGCCTTTCTTATTAATACATTTTATTATTGTGATGAATATTGACTAGTTTAACACCTCCTATCAATATTATGATTGAATAAGTTATAATAAAATGAGATTGATGTTCAAGTGATAGGAAATAATTGATTTATTATTATTATTATCAAATATGATATTTATGATTAAATAATGATTGAATAGAATTAAGCTTTCAAAATTCTAATAAATTGAATTTTAAGTGAGATTAGTTTTCGATCATTATCACAAATAATATTATTAAATAAAATCAATAAGGTTATCATATTCCAAGATAAGATAAGGCCTGTAGTGGAATGAGCTAGGTGACACCACTTAGAGGTACTAGGTAAGGCCTACGGTGAGATGGGCATTGGGCTACATCATCCAAGGGTACTAGGTATGGCCTACGGTGGAGCGAATATCTTGAGGTACATCATACAAAGGCACTATCTTGGAAATGATGATCAAAGAGAGATAATAATAATGAGGGAAAATGGTGAGGCCCATGATTGGGTAAATGGGCACCCTATTATAGCTTCTCCTCCCATCTATACTTTTGATTGACAAGTCACTAAATTGAGACCATAAAATACTTTGTAAGGGGATTGATATAAGGAAATCCTAAAAATAAAAAAATTATATATAAATGTGTACTAGTAATATTTAATGGTTGCAGGTTCACAATCAAGGAATTGCATAACATGTGTCTTCATCTGTCTACAACATGTTTGCTTCGTGTCTTCATCTATCTGCACCATGTTTGCTTCATGTTTTCATTAAGATGTATATTTCATAAATCTTTTAGGACTTTTGTATACAAATATGTTTGGATCTATGAAGGAGTTTGTGTATGAATGATTTTTCTTGAGGACAAGCAAATTTGAGAGGGGAGGACTGTTATATCCCCATTTCAGTATATAAATTAACTAATAATAAGTATTATACATAAGGAGTATAATTTTAATAATTGATAATTTATATAGAATAAATTATAATTATACTAAGTTACAAATATAAATCGTTATACATTATATATATATATATATATATATATATATATATATATATAAAATTAGATATTTAATTGTCATGCTATAAATAACTAATATATAAATCTATATCAACTATTTTATGTACTATAGTATATGATAATTATATCTATATTAAATAATTATAAATAATTAAAATGATTTATATATAATATACAATCATTTATAATTTATATAATAAAATATTTAATATATAATCATATATAATTAATATTAATAAAAAGACATGATCCTATGAAATACTAGATGTATATATAGAATTTCAAACATTGAAGAAAATATCATAGGTAGTATTAGCAAATTCATACAATTCATAAGGGAAATACCTAATGTCTTGAAATGGGACATTAAAGTTATCAACTAATAGAATGAAATACTTATCTCCACAGTAATTTTGAACATTAATGGGTCCACATATGCCATTATGCACCAATTCCAAAATATCACTAGTAGTGTATATTTTTCTCTTAATGCTAGAATTGGTAATTTTTCCTAGTTGACATTGTTTACACATAACATTGTCATGTTTCTTTAGTTGAGGCAATCCTCTTTCTTTCTTCATCTTACTGATATTCACCAAATTGTCAAATTTTAGATGACATAATCTCTTGTGCCACAACTAAACATCTTCTTCTTGTGCAAACAAACATGTCTCATTTGATAAATCTAGATAGGAGAAGTTATCTCTTTTTTGATCACTAGTTCAACTCTGTAACCTGATCTGTTTAGCTATGAAACACTCAAAAAAATATAGTTAAGTCCTTCAACCTAGTAAACATTGTCACATTTTATCTTGTCAGTCAGTTGAATAATACCTTTAACTTTTACAACAAATTGTTAATTATCCATCTGTCACTTTTGTTTACATATGAAATTAATGCACTTTTCTCATCTTCATCAAAATCTTCTTTCATAAGAAACATAGAAAAATTCATCATAGTTACTCTTAGATTCATTGTCTATTTCTTCTTCAACAATATAACAAGATTTCTTACCTTTTCCATGCTTTCTTCTCTTGTAGTCTTTGTCATCTCTTCTTCCTTTGTACTTTTTGTTCCTTCCTTTCATCCTTGTAATCTCTTCTTCCTTTGTACTTGTTTTCCTTCCTTTCATCCTTTTCCTCTCTATCTCCTAGCAATAATATGATCAACCTTATTGCATGAAAAAAAAAATAATAAGAAATTTACCTTTGCATTTACCTTTTCCTCTTCTAAATATTTTTGAAATGAGGGTTTCAATTTCAACAATCTCATCACTAGATTTATAATTGTCACTCTTCACATGTTTACCTTTCCTTTTGCTTTGAACTAGTTGTGACTTGAAGGAAGATTCAATAGTAGCAAGTGTGTAGTTATCAAAGTTTGACATCTCAAAAGTTGTAAGTCTACCAATTACACCTTCTAAGGTCAAAGTGTTACCTGATGTGCATCTCAGTTCTTGGATCCCAAAGACTCTAATGGCATAAATAGGAAGTAGATTCATCAATACCTTATCACAGTTTCATGTTTGATTTCTCCATTTGCACCCAAAATAGAATTAACAACCTCTTTTACTCTTGTGCAATATTATACTATATTTTCACCTTCCATCATTCTCATGTCATCAAATTTTCCTCTCAAGCTTTCTGATTTGGTTCTCAAGACATTGTCATCACCTCCATATATGGTTTTCAAAATTTCCCACATTTTCTTTACAGTGTCACAATATTTTAAGTCATCAAACTTGACATAGCTTAGGGATGACATAGTATCCAACATTTCTTGGTTGTGTTCCTTCTTCTACTTTAGTTGATCAACTATTTGAGGAGAAGTGGTCACCTTTACATAATCATTGTCCACAAAGTTGATAGCAGCATCATTGATATTGGATATGTGTAATCTCATAAAGGTCTTCCCTATAGGAAAGTTCTCCTTGTTCAGCTTGGGTACATCTCTCTTATGAGTCATGATCTTTGGCTTTAAGTACCTTCAAAATTTTCTCTTTAAGCATTGAGTTTTGATACCAATTTTTAGAAATGTTTACAATAACTGGGGCGGGGGGCATGGGTTAGTTACTCAAGGTCTATACATACCATTTGAAATTTTAAACATTAACACTCACTATTTAGTCTATCCTACTATTTCTCAATCACTACTATTAAAAAATATTGTCGTAAACATAACTTTCTTTTCTTGATGAAAAAATAATCCAATGTAAAACATATAAAGAATTCAACATAGATTTGACACTAGGATTTTTACGTGGAAACCAAATTTGTGAAAAAAAACATTAACAACATGTCACTACTTTTCACTCTTTCAAAGTGAGCTTTGCTAGGAGCCAATGCTATTAAAGGTTAGAAAAAGCACTCTCAAATGTGACCTTGTTAACGAATTTGATCACCCTATTAGGATTGGCCTTGTTAGAGGACTTTGATCATTTCATTATAATTTCACCTAGTTAAAGAATTTATATAGACTATTAAGTCTTCCAAATTATTGTTAGGTCAAGCTTTACTAAAAGGATTTCAATACAAACTTTTTACAATTATTAGAAAGAAAACAATAGGTTTGATCTGTGTGATTACAAATCACTTTAAAAGTTTTGATCTCTATTTGGTTCATGTGCTGACTCAGTGATATGTTGTCCATTTTAATCTTTGTTCTTGATTTTCTTGACAACCCTTCAAGAAATCAACCTTCTATTTTCAACATGACTTAGGCCTTCTACTAAGATTCACTTATCAACATCAACATATTTGTAAGAAATCTCCTTTATCTTCATATGACTCTCACTTATGTGTTTCTGATTAACCTTCTTCTATATGTATCTCTTACATACACTCACATCCATACTCTTTGTTATTTGTTCAGCTTTATACCTCTTTAAATAGGGAATTCTTGGTTTACCATTTTCCATGATCACTGTAGATCTTAGGGTTTACAGTAAAATTCAACATGATTAATTGTATCCATCCATCTTTTTGATCTTCCTCTAAAAACTTCTCTAGAATTTGTATGCTATTTCTTTACCTAATCCTTTCCTTTAATTTAATGATCCAACACATCAATCTTATCTTCAACATTTTTTACATCTCCCAAGAAATCAAATGAGTCAGCTAGATCTCAAGATTTCCTCTAATTCATTCTTAACACTATCACTCAAAAAGCTCTAAATTATGACACTCAGTCATTACTAAATTACTCAACCACTATAATTTTTTTTGGCTTGGCATCAACTATCTTTCTTAGTTGATACTAACGCTCAATCAACACTAGATTTTCTCAGCACCAAGTGTGGCTTGGTTGACATTAGTATCACTCAACATTCCTTAGCCTTTTACTCTATTTCTTGGCTTGGCTTACCTTTCTTGACATAAATAATCACTTTGCTTTTTCAAATTCTATCTAATTAAATTTCCATTTTAACTTCATTCTCATAACACAACCTCTCCTCTAGGTGCTATTGTTATGAGCAATTTCTCAAATCCTCTTCATCAATCAAATAGATATGACATTTAGATTAGGTAGCAATATGTCTTATCAATAGATTTGACATCAATGACAATACAACAATTCTAATTGTAAGTTTCCAACAGGCTCCCCTTCCCTTGAAATGGGGGGATTTTCAATCCAAGCCACCTACCATGTGTCTTCTCATCCCAATGAGACATGTTTTTTTCCTTTGGGGATCATAGATATTAATCAATTATTTGTTGATTTGATGATTGAGGCTTCAATTTTATTGACAAGTTGATCAATCTCCATCATCTTGTTGAAATATAGTTCAATTTATTTCCTTCCATAGTTCCCAAATAATTATGGAAGGAGAGGAAATCCAAATGTTCTTGTAAATTCTATTCAATTTCAGCAAGGGCTAAGCTAAAAGAAAACTTATGATGGAGTTAAAGAAGGCCAAAATCCACCATACCCTAGAACACAACTACCACAAGTATTATTTTGATAAAGGACAATTAAGAAAAAGATGATATATAAATTACTCTTCTAATTTACAAAGGGAAAATCTACTAGGACCCTAGTAGCACATTCTCCTAAACCTATTTTTTATTAGGGTTCTATTGTGGAGAATAATCCAAGTGAACACTCATGCCTTGAGGAGGCAAAATTTATCCTAGTAGAGTTTTGTAGGAAGAGGAGTCTTACGGAACCCTAGAGATTATTCAAAAAGAATATAACCTATCCTAGAACTAAAAACACCACTATTGCACCCATCCCAAATAAGGGAATCTTTACCTCCATAAAATTAAATTATCCTAAAAGATAGAATACACTTCAAAAATTCCTCAATTAAGGGAATGTCCTCCTCATTGAAAATTTTCCAATGTCATTTAAGACTTCCTTGTTAAAAAACCGCATGATAATTAACTCTAGTACCCCACTTGGACTCTAAATAACCCGTTGAATGGAGGAGATAAGGAAATTTGTCTAAGGCTTTGTAACCACCCCAAGATTTATGCCAAAAAAGTGCATTCTCTCCATTCCTTAAATCCCAAGTTAATGAATGAGAAATCTACATTTAAGAAAAAAATTCCAAATTCTTGAGCCTTTAGGGGGATTGGATTCTCTAAATAGATTAAAGGAAATCAAAGAGGCAAGGTATTTGTGACAAAGGATCATAGCCCATTTTAGGTTTGGGAACTTTAACATTCCCCATGCTAGCATGACTCCCAAAGCCTTCTCTTGTAATTTGATAATCTCGATACCACCACCACCTTGCTCTTTGGGTTTAGAAACTTGATCCCAAGATATAAGAGGAAACTTTATCTTCTTGGTCTCCCTTTCCAAAAAAAGGTTCCAATATTTCTAGTTATTTCATTTATTTTACTACTTGGAAAGTCTAGAGAAGAAGGGTGATAGATAGAAAGGCTTGATAGAATAATCAAACTAAAGTAACTCTTCTTGCAGATGAGATCCATTTTCTTTTCCATCCTGCCACTCTTTTTCGAGGCTTCTCTAAAATAGGATCTCATAATTTGGTTGATCGAGTACCAAAGTCTAATGATATGCCTAAGTATTTATAGGGAAGGGGTCCCTTACTAAAGTAAAAAATATTACAAATATGATCTTCCACACTAGTTGGGTGTTGTTTAATTTATCTTTGTTGATCTCTTAACTAGAGGCCAATGAGTGTTGTGTTAATATTCTATTTAGAGAAAATGTCTCCTCAATTATTCTTTGAGCATAATGCATGGTATCATCCACAAAATTTTGATTCGTAGTCAACTCTAAATCACTAGTAATACAAATGCCTCCAATTTGGCCTAAAGATATAGCATTAGACAAAGATCTTCTAGAAGTATTAACCATAAGGATAAATAAAAAGGGGGAGATTGGATCCCCCTGCCTTAAATCTCTTGCAATATTAAATAATCCTTCTAGAGAGCTATTAATCAAGACAGATAATTTTAGTGTTGAGATACATTCAAAGACTAACTCTATCCATTTCTTGGAGAAACCATAAGCTTCCAAAAATTTACATGGGAATCTCTAGTCTACTCTATCATATTCCTTTTTTATGTCTAGTTTGATCAACATACTTGGTTTCTTATTGACTTGGAAAGAGTATATCCCTTTCAATGCTATAAAATTTTTATCATAAATTGATCAACCAAGGAAAAAACTAGTTTGACTCTCACTAATAAGGTTAGGTGAAAGCACCTAAATTTGGTTAGCCAAAGTCTTGGTAAGAAATTTGTAAAGAGTATTACAAATTTCTATAGGTCAAAAGTCATCAAAAGACTCTAGTTTCTCCTTTTTGGATGAGATAAATGAAGGTATTATTTTCTTCTTTGAGAAGTTTACCAAAGTTCCCACCTCCCTATAAAGTACTTTTTATGTCATCACCTAAACAATCCCAACATTTTTGAAAGAAGGCTTCCCGAAATCCATCAGGCCTAGGCAATTTATCTAGGTTCATGTGGTTTAGAGCTATCTCAATATCTTGCTTAATGAAATTTTACATTAGTTTTTTTGTTTTTCTCCTTAGAGATAAGTTTGAGAATAGAGGCTAAAATATCCTTTAGGACCCTAAGGTTGGATCTTTCTATATTGTTATAGATGTGATAAAAATATGATATGGATATTAAGCTAATATGTTCTAGAGAATTCCTAATTTTACCTTCAACATCTCTAATAGATGTTATACAATTAATCATTCTCTTTTATTTGGTATTATTGTGAAAAATCTTGGCAATCTTTTCCCCTAACTCTAACTTGTTTTCCTTAGAATTTTACCTCTAGAATAATTCCTCTTAGTTAGGAAATCTTCATATTGTTGCATGAGATTCTTCTCATCAAGGAACTGGGGTAAACTCATCCCATGTTCCAAAACCTCTTTATTGAGAGATTCCAATTCATCCTCTAGGGTGAGTTTTTCCTCAAAGATATCAACCAAAGAAATCTGAGTTCCATTCTTTTATTTTTTGTTTAATAATATTCAACTTACAAACCACCTAAAAAAGTTTGGATCTAGATGCATTGGTTTCATCCCACCATTTCTAAATCAAATTAAGGAATTTATCATCTTTAAGGCACAATTGTTCAAACTTAAAAGGATAGTTACTTGGTATTTTATTCTCACTGATTTGAAGCTCAATAAGGAAGTAGTTTGATCTTGAAACTAGTTTAACTTCAAATAAAAATGAATGAAGTATCTATCAAGATTTTCAAAAATATTACTAAAACTCTTCCTTCTATTATTCTAGGTGAATCAATTTGAGGAGAAATCAATTTCAAATAGACAAACCCTATGGATCCAGTCCATAAAATGTTTGGATGCTGAAGAGGGATAGATGCTACAACCCCATTTATTTGAGGGTCTAAGGATAGCATTAAAATATAAATCTCAAACCTCCCTAGAATAATCATATCTTAGATTTCATTCTACATTTATACTTTATCGCAGTTGCTTGTTGAACAATAAACATTGAAAAGTTTGAAAGGGACATAAGATATAATGCCCTTTACTATCCCAGACATCTAATTCCTATAAAAGTCCAGGGAAGATACAGAAACACTCCTAGGATTCCATAAAATAAAAGCCTTTTGAAGCACCCTCTACTAGAAAGCCCCTAATTTCCTTCCAACCTAGAGATCTTCTAAATTTATCCATCTCTTCCTTAGCTAGTTTGGTTTATTGGAAAATGATGATATCAACTCTAGTCAACAAGATACAAAATTTTAGATGATTTTGTTTATTACGTGTATTAAACCCCCTAACATTCCAAGTTAAGATATTGATGATAGGGTGGGAAGGATTTTTCCCTTCCCAACATAAAGTAAATATGCTAATTTTGATTTCCCATGAGATGCTCCATCTCTGGATCTAAGCTCTTTAAGAGATTTACAACCCCACTTTTTTAATCATTTGGAACAATCTAGATTAGCTCATCTTGGTTGGTGAGAAGTAAGCCTAGAGATTCTTTATCCCTATGTAACATTATTTCTTGATCTAAGAAAACCATCCTATCATTTGGGATCAATGGGGGTTCCTCCTCATACTCCTAATTCTTAAGAATCAAACTAATAAGAGTTGATTTTTGTATCTTTACTTCTTCTTCATCACATATTTCATCTAAAAATTAATTCATGATATCATAAACCACCATATTATTCAAGGCCTCTACAAAAATATTAACCTCTCTTTCAACTTGACTTGGAGTCTCCTTGGTTTCCTCTCATGCAAGGATGTCAATGTCATTTTGGTCCTCTTTGCTAATGTTAGGTGTACCTTGTTCATGCTTGGTATCTTGATAGCTTTGATCCTTTGCCAAATAGATATGAACATAAGATAAATTATTATTAAAAGGGGATGATTCTTCCTCCATTGGGTTCTCTTTCCTAACAATAACTAATTGAAGATGGGGGAAGGATACCCAATCTCTCCTTCCTATTCATCATTATTGTGAAAATAGAAACCTCCACCGTCCTCATTGAGTATGACTTGAACATTTGGGGTACCAATAGAATCTACTAGATCATTTAGATTTGGGGAAGGAAAATTGCTAAAAATCAGATCTTCCTTGAAGGGACCATCGAGGAATCTAAGTTTAATAGAAATAGTTTTTCAACTGATGTTAATATCTAATAGTTTAGGTTTTAATAACTTAATATTTATATTAACAATAATAATTGGATTGGAGCAATTAGGATTGCTTTCTACAAATCCTAAAAAGGATCCTAAAGTATTACCTATAAGTTAAAGCATATCCCTCATAGTTATCTCTCTTAGGAGATTTGGTAACATTATTTCTTGATCTACTTTAAAATCTTCAGATACCTTGGATAACAAAAGTGTTCCCATTCCAAAACATTAAAGGGGTAGCCATTGAAAACTAGTGTTTTCCCCTAAAGAAGATTATTTTTTAAATCTAAATAATCATAGGCTATGAATAGAAAATTGTTATCCATAATTGTTAAATCTATGTGATTTCCTAATATCTTTTTAATCTATTTTACTATAGCATCTATATCCATACTTTGACCAATTCATCAAGCAAAAAATCCAAATCTTTGAGATTGACATTTAATGTTTTCAATTGAATGACCCATTAAGTTCAAAATAAGGTGATCCTCTTGCTCATTCCCACGTTTGGTACATAGAGACTTTTCCAAATCTAAAATTGGTGGATGTATTGTTGTAGACTTCTTAGAGGACTGGTGCTCACTCTAGAGTATGGAGAATGAAGTTGAGTTAGGGTTTGGATTTCTTCTATCTCCATGCTTAAGGGGATCCTTCACATAGGATTTTAGGTCCTTCTACCCCCTGACCTTAATCCTCTCACAACATTTTTTTGCAATCTAGAAGGTTGAACTACTATACATTCTCCATGATCATATTCTATAATAAGTCTAGGGCTAAGAAACTAGAAGAAGGGTACTATATATCTTGATCTCTAGAGACATGCCACTATCTGAGATATTTGTTTGGCTCTTTATAAGGGTTGAATGTTGTTGAGTTCACATATTTCACTCTTATATTAGAGGACATCTCTTATTTTCCTTTTTAGTTTCTATAACTACCCTAAATGGCATTAGAAATAGTCGATAAGCTCTAAAACCCTAGTTCCACTCAATGCTATGCTATAGCTCTATAAGTATGGATCTCTCAATTATGTGTCCTTCCAATGTATTATCTATCCAAATTTAATCTTTTTTTAGGATATCTTTGAGGACTCTTTTACTCATTGTTAATTTTTTCTATTGAAATTTATTAAGAATATAATTTAATCTCTGATTAATTTCTTTCATAGTTAATGTTCGTCAATTCTATGTAAGAAAATAGAAGTTGGCAATCGAACTACCATCAACTCACTCTAATTTCTTGAGTAAAATGATCAAACCACCTTTAGTTGTTTTCTTCAAAATATTTTGACTTCTTCTAATGGGTGATCTATATCACTTGGATAAATCAATGCCTCACTATCAATCTACCACCTTATGAGAAAAATCACAACTTTCTATAGTTTTGTTATTCTCTATCTTCTCTGTCTTTGATATTATTCATATTATTGTAAAGAAAAAATTGAACCTTTTTAATAAAAGGGTCTTTGATTTACAATGTTTTCTATTCTACTCTTTATTTTCTTAATTTGATATTTCTATTCTAATCCTCATTATAAATACCATGTCCTCCTTTAAAATACCACATCACACAATTTGTGGGAAAAGTGGAAAATAACCAATAAGAACTAAGTTGGAAATTTCAAGAGAATCATTTGTTATTTATTAGTTAACTTAACATAATCAAATAGTATGAACAATTAGATCAACTTCCAATTAAAAAACAATAGTTGTTTATAGTGTTGAACTATATTACATCCATGGCATGGCCATCAAAAACATGAGTAATATTATAATATGATCATCAAAAGGTTTAGATTGAAAACTATCTATAACAAAAGATAAAGATGTTGATCCATACATTCATTAGCTAAAGAGATGTACATATACATCATTTTTCTAAAATTACATTGTCCACTTTATATATCTACATGAAATGGATCATCTCAAGGATGAAAATCCAATAAAATCTAATTTCCTCCATTCTTGTATGTAACCTTCAGCATAACCTACCTCCAAAGCTATCAGATGTCATTGTCCATCTACTATCTAAGATGGGAGTGTGGCCTAGGTGCTTTTACCTCACCAAACACAAAGGGTTTACTCCCATGGGGTTTTTCCTGACATAAAGAATGCCCTGACCTTGGCATGAGAAGCCTAGCTTCCCAAAACAAGATGGATTTGATGCTATTATGAAACATACTACATGAAACCATGTGCCCAATAACCTAGTCATGGAATCTAGAAGGGAATGAAAATAATAGTACACATCTAAACATATGTAGTCAAACCAAATAAACATAGTCACACACATATACTTTACCCAGATAACATAATTAAATGCAATGAACAAGTGGCTTGGCCAAGCACTTATAGACCCAAATTTAATGGTAGAAGAAATAAGAACATGAATCCATTCTATGTAATAGGTGGGAAGAAGAAACTAAACATGCAGTATCCATTCTATCCTTCCCATTATTGCTATATTACTCCCAACCATGAAGGAAAATTAAAAATCTATACACTAACTTATGGTGAGAAGAAAAAATGAACTCTAATTATATTTTTTTCTATTTATTAATTGCTCTAATAACCCCACTTATAGTTTCATCCCTTAACTAAGAGATATTTGTTATAGGGATTTAGCCTAGCACTCATGATGTTAATACTTTTACATCCAAATAGTCAATATATCCATTTCCTTTCTCTATGGTGCAATCAAACACCATAATTACTGGAATGAAAGAAATAGAGCAACAAACAAACTACAACAATTCATTTACACACCCAGATTGCTGAAAATGAAAGAAACAAATCATTAATCATTATGAATGTTGAAAATGAAAACATGAGTTCATCAAAATAGCCTACATCAAATACATTTTTACATCATGAATGATGGAAATAATTAGTAATAGGTCAAAAAATTAACCTTCAGTAGTACATCTATACCCAAGATTGTTGGAAATGGAAACATTAGTACATTAAGACATTCTTCGGATTTTTACTTTGCAATTGAGCAAATTTATTAGCTGGGTTACCAAATATAAACTAGGTCATTAAAGGTGTTTTAGAATTTAAAAAAAATTAGAGTCTCAAACAACGTAAATAAAATTCCATATTCAACATTTAACTTGAGTGTTTGGTCATCTGTGACTAACTCTACTATCTATAAAAAATCAAAGCATAACTTTAAATCCAATGCAACCAGCTTAATAAATTCTAGATAGAAGAATACCCTAGTCATTGTAATTTAAGGAAAGGTTAAAAAAATAGGAACAAACAAGAAAAAGATTGACCTAATTATATCTATTGTTTTGGTTAATTACTTTACATCCAGATCAGAAGTCAATTGATTCAAGGTTATTTCCACACCATTGGTTTCTGGAATTCACATTCCTAATGGTGCCTCTCAATCATTATGATAATATTTCATCAAGAAAGGAAAATATAATAAAAGATTTTTTATGCTATCTTGATAGATACTAAGGATTCTTCATTAATAAAAGGAACATACAATGGAAAAATTTCTATATAGAAAGTAATTGAGTGTTCAAACATGGAAAGTAAATCTGGAATAGTCAAAGGTTTGAGACAATGTAGGGTCGTGTGATGGTTGGTAAGAGATAGAGAATCATAAGTCACATTTTAGATAATGCACTTGGTGCAACACCTAGCTACAAAGACTAGAATGTAATGCATGAATTTTAGCCAAAATCCTACAGTCGTAGGTTACACAAAATGGGTCACATCAATAGTTGAATGTTAAAAGAAAAGAGGAAACAACTCCTGACTTTGCATCAAACTCTTAACTTGTTTAGAGAGGAGATAAGATAGAGTGAAGGCATGTAAGGTTTCCATATGGATTCACTTACATTTCTCCATTGTCAAAAAAAAAAAAAAAAACTTGTAAGCTAATTACTTTCCTTAAAGAGAACTCACAGACCTTTAACCCATAGATTATAATTATGTCAATGCATTGCATCAACATTGTTAATAGACTTCATAACAATAATTTCTTTGCTTATCTCAAGTATGTATTGTGGATAGAAAAAGAACAACAGAGGGGAGAATCCCAATTAGCATGAGGAAAACCTAGAAATGTCCAATGGTTGTTGATACACTCCTTCCTCAAAGAACTCCCTCATTCTTCCACACCCCAATTTCTCTTCTCTTTCTAGTTACTCGTGTGTGCCCCCTCAACTAATTCTTGATTTTTTTTATAACACCCAATATAGTAACTGACCCATCATGCAATTCACTTACATCTCAACTCCATTGAGCATACAAAGATAAGGTTTTTGCTTTTATTTAAAATAAAATACAACATTAATTAAGCTTCTAAATAGGCTTACAATAAATGCACCATCATTTCAACATCTAAATAAGCTTAAATTAAATGCAACATCAATTAAACATCTAAATAAGTTTAGAGTAAATGCAACATTAGTTAAACATCTAAATAAGCTTAGAGTAAGTGCGACATCACTTAAACATCTAAATCCTAAGTTGTGTGTGAGAGTGACCCTGAGATCATCTGATGCATCCCCTTCCTAGAGGCTAACCCTCTCTACCTTGATGACAATCTTGCCTTGACGAACCCTGCATCCACTCAAAAACTCACAATCAACAATGAGTTAGTAACCATCATAATCTAACATATCACATCATGAAAACCTAACATTATCAAAATCATCAATGTATGACAATATCCTAAATGATAAATTAAACACATTAATATAATCGCATTAGTATTGAAATACAACTTTCCCACAAGATATCAATGTATTAGCTAATTATTTTAATCACAGAAAATCAATTTAGCATATGACTTAGTAAACTAACTTATAATGGAAATGTTGTGATATGGAGCCTAATCAGACTCAAAGGTTTATTCAGAGTGGTTTCCCCTCCAAATTATTTCTATGGGGGTTTGGGGGTCACACCCCCAAGACGAGGTCAAGGGGCAGTGCCACCAAGGGGTCTTAGGGTAGCACCCCAGGTTTGCCCCCTATCATAGTATAGGGTGGGGTCGAGGGGCAATGCCCCCATGGGGGTTTTGGGGGGTAGCACCCCCAAAGACAAAAATGACCTTATATTGTAAAAGGCGTCGACTACTATTTTTCTATTATTCTAGCCCTAATTTTGTAAGTGGAAAAAGCTTGTATAAAAAGGCTTAGGGTTAGGGATTTTCTGTGTGTGATGTGAAAATTGGTTCTTGTGGTAGTACTACCAATGGAAGATACTCATCCCATTTGTACTGTTGATCCATGTAGTACATGTGCAAAAAAAGTTGAGCACCTAGTTCACCTTCTCAATCTGTCCATCAGTCTCAAGGTGGCAAGTTGTGCTAAAGTTTAGGCATGTACCAAAAGTAGAGTTCAAGGTTGTTCAAAACCTTGAAGTCATTTAGGTATCTCTTTTGGAGATGATAGTTTCTAGAATACCATGTAGTTGATGTGAGGCCTTACCCTAACCCATCATAGTACAACTGATACATTGTTATTTTGATACATTATTACTTGATATGTTGAGACATTGTCAGATAGACTAGACATTATTATATTATTTTATGGCATGTGATGTTTTAACTTGAGATGCTTAATCATGTTATTTAATATTTATGAACATGTATATTTATGATATAGTATTGTAAATGAATGTTGAATTAGGAATATAATTAATACCTTAATTATGAAAATTTTAATGGTTAAATATATGAGCAAAAATGAGATAACAATTAATTATATGAAAGATTTACAATTTGAAAATGTGATTATCCAGATAAGTTTTAAATATATGCATGTGATTTTTCTTGAACTACCGATGTGTGAATTCAGTGTGAAGGATTATTAGTTGGGAAATCTAATAGAGAATTAGAACTTGACCTTATGTACAGTTTGTGAAAGATAGGTTTGAGTCTAATGAAAGATGTAGATCATGTTGTTTCATATTTTATTTATATTGTAAATTGAATGTATGTATCATTCTATAATCGTAAAGTGTTTAATATTTTATAACAATGATTTTATAGTGTCACTTGCCACCCGTAATTTGTATATGCATATTAGCCTGATAATTAGGGTTATCTAAGTAATCTAATAATCCGAGATGGACTAGGTTAGTAACATAATACTAATTAGTTGGTAATCAAAGTTAATTAACCTAATTAGCATTTAGTGGTAAGATTGAATTCCTAGGGTTTTAGGAAGTCTAAATATTTCAAGAAATTTAATATTTCATTAAATAGTCCTATAGATACATAATTATGAAAATTAAGTGCCTAGGCAGTATATGTATGGGTTGGGGGCATTTTCCACCCCTCTAGCCCCTTTCATTGACTTTTGTGACCATCCAAATATCCCAATTTTGCTATAGTGTGAAAAATGGAACTTCATCATGAGTTGGACAAGTTATATTGCACCATAAAGTTTTCCTTAATGATAAGGTTAAGTTAGAAGACTCTAGAAGCCCTTAGTCAAGTGGGGAGTTATTGTAATTTGTAGGTGATTGAGTTAGGAGCCTATTTAGTGGTATATTTGAGGGTGGAAGAGTGTTTACCCAATCTCTACACTTAGAGAGTAATGTTAGGATAGAAGGAGGAAGAAGGAGAGCTCTTCTCCAATTTCAATTTTTCATAACCATTTGTGAAGGTAGGAATCCTTCAAGTTTGTGTCTTCATGTTGTGTTTCATTTCTTAAAGTAGGTTGTTGCATGTGTGTGTATTTGTATGTATGATGAACATGTTAGGGATGGGATTGTGATGGGTTTATTAAATGTTTTCTTTTCGTGTTTTACATTTTGATTTATGAGGGAAACTATAAGGGTTGTGTTGGCATTAGTCACCCTTGGGTAGGAAAAATGTGATCTTGTATGAGAGGAGGGCTTCAATTGGACTTTAGGCAGTGTAGAGTCTCTCCTCATGATGAGAAGAGGGAGAGAGGAGGATAATATGGGCCCCTACTTATCAATACAAACCATGTTTGTGTTTTGAGAAATTGAGAAGTGAAAAAATGAAAGTTCTTATGATTATTGCCTTCGAAGGGGCATCTGTTATGGTGTTGTGACTGACTTCTCCTACCCTAGAAATATCTACCTTCTTCCTAATCTGGTTTGATAATGACCCTATTATGCAAACCTGGGATGAGAGTAAATGGGTGGAATGTGTCTTCATGTTAAATCTTTAGGTCAGTTTTGGTTCCTCCATAGTTACCTTGATGTATTTTGTAGATTTTGTAGTGGTTACCTTGATATGGAACCAAGTAGGAATTTAGAGTTGTTGTTTCAGTTCAAATATTTGTGAGATTTCTACTTGGAATAATGATCCTATTGTAAAAATATATTGTTAAACTTATTTTTGAAATTACCATGATGTCAAGTTTTCTTTGTTGGTTCTTTCTCGATGGAATCTTTGAATCAGGTGATTCAATAAAATGAATAAGAAATGGTTATCCCGCATATGTTCAAAAAAATTGTGTATTTTCCTTTCATATGATATTCATTATGATTCAATTTATATGCATATGTTTATTGGTAAATGAGTGCAATGATGTTTTACCTTTCCTATGGCATTCTTATAGTTCAAATTGTATTGATATGATTAATGGTAATCAGATGAAATGATATATATATATATATATATATATATATATATATATATATATATAAAGTTATGCAATTTTATTTTGAGCTATGTTAAGAAAATTTGATTATATGAATGGTATTTCATCTTGTATTTTGTAATTGTTGGAAAGAAAAATAATTCTTTTCAATTGTATCAATATAACATCAACAGTTAGGCTATCAATTATCCTAGAATTTTTTTTAAAAAAAAATATCCCCTTACCTTGAAAACTTAATAAATTTTAAAAAACTAACACTTAGAAAAAAAGGGGGTTTGAGAAAATTCATCTTTTAGAGCAAAATTGCTTTCTACCCTTTGTATGGTAAAATAAATTAAATCCTCCTTGTTGAATAGAGAATATTCTTTTACTAGATCCCATTTAATATCTTTGATACCCTTTTAAAAGAAATTTTTATAATTTAAAAATAAAATAACATCAAAATTTAAATTTAAAAAAGAGACTAACTATCTTATCCTATGTCTATCCTAAAAACCCACTAAGCCTTGCACATAGCCAATGCATTAATGGAGATGACATCATCCCCTCACCCTTCAAGAATCCACCGTTTTACTAACCCAAGTGATAGGGCAATGAGGGAATAAAGTTTGTTTGGTTTGAAAATGCATTTAATGGGATTTAAATTTCACTTCCCCCCTTGTTTCCAAGCCAACCATAGGGGAGACGACCATGTTAATGCAAGTCAAATCACATTTGCAGAGTCAAATGTCCTTGGCACATCCTCCTTGGGCAACATGAGGGAGATTTTGGGGATGGAGCGCCCTCCCGCTTGGGGGTGGTTGGGGTTAGGTGTAGATGGTTTAATTAGAGTTAATAGTTAGTGGTTGTTAGGTGTTAGGTGAAGTTAGTAGGAGTGTGTTAGTTTTAGTTTGTATTAATTTATCTATTTAGGATAGTTAAGAGTATGTGTTAGGATTAGTATGTTAGAAAGTAAGGTTAGTGGTTAGATTAGTAATGTATTTTAAAAGTAGCTGTTAGGATATATTAGATGTTAATATTAGTATAATTGGTTATTTAGTTCTAGTATTAATATTATATTAGTTAGTTTTATATTTTTGTGTTAATATTTTTAATTAGTTAGTAATCTTTTTGAAAAGGTTTTAAATGGAGATAATTTTAGTTAGGGATTGTAATTAGATTTGTAGTAGTGATTTAAGTTTAGTTTTAGTTTTTTATACTTAGGATTATAAATTAGATTATATTAATGTTAGTGGATAATAATAATAATAATTTAGAATATAATAAATAGTATTTATTTTTTCATGTGAGATTTAATTAATATTAGTAATGTTTAAAATGCAATTGACAACATTAATTTTATTAATATTAATATAGTGAAATTTAAGATTGATTTTAAAAGATGAGCTAGTTAGTAAAGATAGTTAGTGGGGACGTTATACTAGGGCCTAATATAATACAAATAAATGTCAAAATTGATTGAATAACGAATGTTTTAAATATAATGATTTATAAGCTGAAATGAAGTGTTAAGGTACTATTAACGAAACCTATATCTACCTTCCAACATACCTATAGTGTAACTTATGAAACAAATATATATATAGATTTATATCAAAACCTAATGCGTCCTATAAGTCATAGTTAAACATATATTAACCTAGAGGTTTAATTAACAAAAAAAAAAATCTGTGAGTTTTTGTACTATTATTTTGGGCATGACAATTGAAATTGTTGGAAATATATATAATAGGATAAGTTACTAAGAGGGGAGGGGTGAATCAGTAACTTATAAAACATAATCCTTATTTACTAATTAATCCTTCATGTGTGTTATGATCTAATTGTATGCATGAATAACAAAAAACATCAAAACATTCATAACACTATGAGACACAATTTGGTGACCCAAAAACCTTCCAAATAGAAAGTAAAACTAAGGTGGGGATGATACCCACAAGCTTTAGTGTTGCAATATAAAGTTGGCCTATTAAGGCTTATAATGGTCAATTCTAATGATCTGCCCTACTAGGAGCAATAAGGACTACTAGGCCAACCTTGCAAAAGCATTTACAAACATGCAATAAAGTATGCACTCGATAAAGAGATTTACAAAAGACTGTTACGTCTACCTTGTGTAAGGATTTAACTAATCCACCTATTAGGATGAAATAGTGGTTAATCTTTGATCTGTAACTTGGTTCATTGAATGAAATTCCTTTGAGTGTAATGATCACCTTGCTGTGATAGATAAATCTTTTCTGCTCCTTATACTATAGTAGCCTTGTATTTCACACTTTTTCTCTTCTCTAGTTTATATCTTTCTTCATATCTCTAATTTGGATGTGATACAATACATTACATAAATACCAATCCAGTTTACAAATTCAAAAAGTTGGATACAATACAAGTTAACATAAAATACATAAATTCAGCCCAAACTGCAAGAACTCAAGTTCTAAAGACTAGCTTGGTGAGATTCTGATACTCGACATCCACAGTGAATGCTCGACATCATCATGCATTCAGTAGACATAGAAGCTCGGTCCATATTGATCACTTCTAAATAATTTGAACTTGGTCTGCACTAGCGACTCAATGAATACTGTGAAAATTGGCATATAAACTAAATCACTTGATTCATACTACATAACTCAATAAATTCTATCACTATGAGCTTATTAAAAATTAAAGGGTATGTGTAGGATCATGGTGTGCCAAAAAGTGGCGATGTGAAAAAAATAGAGTTTGAACACATCTAAAAGTGCTTCAAAATTTGCTTTGACTTTTTTTACCTATCCAGGTACCAAGCCTAGAAGGAAAGGTTGAGCCTTATCGAATATCCGATAATCATATGACATTATTATTATAATATTATAATAATATAAAACATTATATTATAATAGTATAATATATTATTTAATATTATATAATATAATATAATAATAATAATAATAATTATACTATAATATAATATAATATAATACAATATAATAATATAATATAATATAATAATATAATATAATATTGTATATTATAATATATATTAATGTAATATAATAAAAAAATACATAATATAAAAATATATATAATATAATATAATATAATATTTAAAAGCTATATGTTATATGTCATATATGTTATATCTTATATATAAAATATAAGATATGTGGGCGATCGGATATCTGATATAATAAATAGTATTAGAGCTATATATATATAATTATAGCTATAGTATTAATATATAGTATCAATATTATTATTATACCTATAATAGTACTATTATTACTATAGATATAATAGTATTAATATTTATTGTTTATTTATATTATTATTATTATTATGCTGCAATAGTATTAATATATATTAATACTATGTCATAATAGTATTAATATATATATATATTAGTATTATAGTTATAATAGTATTATTATTACTGAAGATATAATAGTATTAATATTTAATGTTTATTTATATTATTATTATTATGCTACAATAGTATTAATAATATATAAATATGTCATCATTTAATGGGTCAAAGGGGGTCATAGGTCACCCTATGACCCTCTTTGACCCATATTAACCATTATAATATGTCCCTAGAGGTCCTAGGACCCCTAGGGACATATGCCATCATTTAATGGGTTTTGACCCATATGAACGATTCTAATACATCTTTAGGGGTCCTAGGACCTTTAGGGACATATGTCATCATTTAACTGGTCAAAAGAGGTCATAGGTTAACCTATGACCCACTTTGACCCATATGAACAATTCTAATACGTCCCTAGGGGTTCTATGACCCTCTTTGAGCAATGTGAATAATTCCAATATGTCGCTAGGGGTCTTAGGACCACTAGGGACATATGTGGTCATTTAATGGGTCAAAGGGGGTCATAAGTCACCCTATGACCCCTTTTGATCCATATGAACAATTCTAATACGTCCCTAGAGGTCGTAGGATTCTTAAAGACATATGTCATCATTTTATGGGTCAAAGGGGGTCATAGGTCACCCTATGTTCCCCTTTGACCCATATGAACAATTCTAATACATCTCTATGGGTCTTAGGACCCCTAAAGAGTCATACGTAATCCTATGATCCGCTTTGACCCATATGAACAATTCTAATACATCCCTAGGGGTCCTAGGACTCCTAGGCACATATTTTGTCATTTAATAGGTCAAAGGGGGTCATAAGGTGACCTATGATGCCCTCTAACTCATATCGACAATTCTAATATGTCCCTAGGGGTCCTTGGACCCCTAGGGACATATGTCATCATTTAATGAGTCAAAAGGGGTCATAGGTCACCCTATGGACCCCTTTGACCCATATGAACAATTGTAATATGTCCCTAGGGGTCCTAGGACCCCTAGGGACATACGTCATCATTTAATGGGTCAAAGGGGGGCATAGGTCACCCTATGACTTTCTTTGACTGATATGTACAATTCTAATACGTTCTTAGGGGTCCTACGACCCTTAGAAACATATGTCATCATTTAATGGGCCAAGGGGGGTCATAGGTCACCGTATGAGCCCCTTTGACCCATATGAACAATTCTAATACATCCCTAGGGGTCATTGGACCACTAGGGACATATGTTTCTATTTAATGGGTCAAGGGGGGTCATAGGTCACCCTATGTCCCACTTTAACCCATATGAACAATTCTAATATATCCCTAGGGGTCCTAGCATCCCTAAGGACATATGTTGTCATTTAATAGGTCAAAGGGGGTCATAGGTCACTCTATGATCTCCTTTGACCCATATGAACAATTCTAATATGTCTTAAAGGGTCCTAGGACCCCTAAGGACATATGTCTTAATGGGTCAAAGGGGGTCATAGGTCACCCTATGAGCTCATTTGACCCATATGAACAATTATAATACGTCGCTAGGGGGTCCTAGGACCCCTAGAGACATATGTCGTCATTTAATGGGTCAAAGAGAGTCATAGGTCACCCTATGACACCCTTTGACCCACATGAACAATTCTAATACGTCCCTAAGGGAAACATATGTCATCATTTAATAGGTCAAAGGGAGTCATAGGGTGAACCTATGACCCCCTCTAACCAATATGAACAATTCTAATATGTCGCTAGGAGTTCTAGGACCCCTAGGGACATATGTCGTCATTTAATGGGTCAAAGGGGTAATAGGTCACCCTATGACCCTTTTTGACCCATATGAACAATTTTAAAACGTCCCTAGGGGTCAAAAATATGTCATCATTTAATGGGTCAAAGGGTGTCTTAGGGTGAACCTATGACCCCCTTTGTCCAATATGAACAATTCTAATATGTCGCCAGGGGCCCTAGCACCCCTAAGGACTATATCATCATTTAATGGGTCAAAAAGGGTCATAGGTCACCCTATGACACCCTTTGACCCATATGAAAAATTTTAATATGTCCCTAGGGGTCCTAGGACCCCTGGGGACATATGTCATGATTTAATGAGTCAAAGGGGGTCATAGGGTGAACCTACGACCTCCTTTCACCAATATGAACAATTCTAATATGTCGCTAGGGGTCTTAGGACCCTTAGGGACATATGTCATCATTTAATGGGTCAAAGCGGTCATAGGTCACCCTATGACCCCCTTTGACCCATATGAATAATTTTAATACGTCCCTAGGGGTCCTAGGACCCCTAGGGACATATGTCATCATTTAATGGGTCAAAGGGGGTCGTAGGGTAAACCTAAGACCCCCTTTGACCAATATGAAAATTTCTAATATGTCACTATGGGCCTTAGGAGGCTTAGGGACATATGTAATTATTTAATGGGTCAAAGGGGGTCTTAGGTCAGCCTATGACTCCCTTTTACCCATAGTAACAATTCTAATACGTCCCTAGGGGTCCTAGGACCCCTAAGGACATATGTCATTAATTAAGGATTCAAAGGGGGTCATAGGGTGACCTATGACTGCCTTTGACCTATATGAACTATTCTAATATGTCTTTAGCACTCCTATGACCCCTAGGGACATATGTCATCATTTAATGGCTTAAATGGAGTCATAGGGTCACCTTATGACCCCCTTTGACCCATATTAACCATTCTATTATGTCTATAGGGGTCCTAGGAGCCCTAAGGACATATGTCATCATTTAATGGGTCAATTGGGGTCATAGATCACCCTATGATCCCCTTTGACCCATATGAACAATTCTAATATGTCCTTAAGGGTCCTAGGACCTCTAGGGACATATGTCATCATTCAATGTGTCGAAGGGGGTCATAGGTCACCCTATGATCCCCTTTGACCTATATGAACAATTCTAATATGTCCCTAGGGGTCCTAGGACCCCTAGAGACATGTCATCATTTAATGGGTCAAGGGGGGTCATAGATCACCCTATGACACCTTTTGACCCATATGAACAATTCTAATATGTCCCTACGGGTCTTAAGACCCTTAGGGATATATGTAATCAATTAATTGGTCAAAGGGGTTCATAGGCCACCTGTGACCCCTTTTGACCAATATTAACTATTCTAATATGTTTTTAAGGACATATGTTGTCATTTAATGGGTTAAAGGGTGTCATAGATCACCCTATGCGCCCTTTTGACAAATATGAACAATTCTAATATGTCCCTAGGGGTCCTAGGACACTTAGGGACATATGTCATCATTTAATGGGTCAAAAGGGGTCATAGGGTGAACATATCACCTCCGTTAACTCATATGAATAATTCTAATATGTCCCTAGAGGTCCTAGGACCCCTAGTGACATATGCCATCATTTAATGGGTCAAAGGGGGTCATAGGTCACCCTATGACCCCCTTTGACCCATATGAATAATTCTAATACATCTCTAGGAGTCTTAGAACCCCTAGGGACATATGTCATCATTTAATAGGTCAACGGGAGTCATAGGTCACCCTATGACCCCCTTTCATCCATATGAACAATTTTAACATGTCCTTAGGTGTCGTAGGACTCCTAGTGACATATGTCGTCATTTAATGGGTCAAATGAAGTCATAGGTAACCCTATAACCCCCTTTGACCTATATGAACAATTCTAATACATCCCTAGGGGTCCTAAAACCCTTAGAGGCATATGTCATTATTTAATAGGTCAACAGGGGTCATAGATCACCTTATGACCCCCTTTGATCCATATGAACAATTCTAATATATCTCTAGGGGTCTTAGGACCCCTAGTGACATATATCATCATTTAATCGGTCAAAAGGGGTCATAGGTCACCCTATTACCACTTTTGACCCATATGACCAATTCTAATACATCCCTAGGGGTCTTAGAACCCCTACGGATATATGTCATCATCTAATGGGTGATCTATGACTCCCTTTGACCCATATGAACAATTTTAATATGTCCTTAGGGGTCCTTGGACCTCTAGGGACATATGTCATGATTTAATGGGTGAAAGAGGGTCACAGGTCACCATATGACCCCATTTGACCCACATGAATAATTCTAATACCTCCCTAGGGGTCCTGCGACCCCTAAGAACATCTCTCATTATTTAATGGATCAAAGGGGGTCATAGGGCAATCTATGACCCCCTTTGACCCATATGAATAATTTTAATATGTCCCTAGGGGTCCTAGGACACTTAGAAACATATGTCATCATTTAATAAGTCAAAGGGGGTCATATGGTGAACCTATGACCACCTTTGACCCATATGAAAAATTCTAATATGTCCTTAGGAGTTCTAGGACACCGAGGGACATATGTTGTCATTTAATGGGTCAAAGGGGGTCGCAGGTAACCCTATGACCCCTTTTGACCCATATGAAATTTTTTAATACGTTCGTATGAGTTATAGGACTCCTAGAGACATATGTCATTATTTAATGAGTCAAAGGTGGTCATAGGTCACCCTATGGCCACCTTTGACCCATATGAACAATTCTAATAAGTCCCTAAGATTCTTAAGACCCTTAGGGACATATGTCGCCATTCAATGGGTCAAAGGGGGTCATAGGTCACCCTATAGCCCCCTTTGACCCATATGAACATTTATAATACGTCTCTAGGGTCTTTGGACCCTTAGGGACATATGTCATCATTTAATGGTTCAGAGGAGGTCATAGGTCATTGTGTGATGCCCTTTAACCCGTATGAAAAATTCTAATACATTCCTAAAGGGGACATATGTTGTCATTTAACGGGTCAAAGGGGGTCATAGGGCAAACCTATGATCCCCTTTAAACAAGATGAATAATTCTAATATGTCACTAGGGGTCCTAGGACCCCCATGGACATATGTCATCATTTTATTGGTCAAAAGGGGCCATAGGGTGACCTATGACCCCTTTTGACCGATATGAACAATTCTAATACGTCCCTAGGGGTCCTAAGACCCCTAAAGACATATGTCATCGTTTAATGGGTCAAGGAGGGTGACTTATGTCTCACTTTGACCTATATGAAAAATTCTAATTCGTCTCTAAGAGTCCTAGGACCCCTTGAGACATATGTCCTCATTTAATGGGTGAAAGAGGGTCATAGGGTGAACCTATGACCCATTTTGACATAGATGAACAACTCTAATATTTCGCTAGGGTCCTTAGTACCCCTAGGGACATATGTCATCATTTAATGGGTCAAAGGGGGTCATAAGTAACCCTATGACCCCCTTTGACCCACATGAACAATTCTAATACATCTCTTGGGGTCCTAGGATGCCTAGGTACATATGTCATCATTTAATGGGTCAAAGGGGGTCATAGGTCACCCTATGACCCCCTTTGACCCATATGAATAATTCTAATATGTCCCTACAGGTCTTACGACCCCTAGGGGCATATGTCATCATTTAATGGGTCAATGGAGGTCATAGGCCACCCTATGACCCACTTTGACTCATATTAACCATTCTAATATGTCCCCAAGGACACATGTCATCATTGAATGAGTTAAAAGAGGTCATAGGTCACCCAATGGCTGCCTTTGACCCATTGAAACAATTCTAATATATCCCTAGGGGTCTTAGGACCCATAGGAACATATGTTGTCATTTAATGTGTTGAAGGGGGTCATAGGGTGAACCTATGTCCTCTTTTGACCATATTAACAATTTCAATATGTTCCTAGGGGTCCTAGGAGCTCTAGGGACATATGTCATCATTTAATAGGTCAAATGGGGTCATAGGTCACTCTATGACCCTCTTTGACCCATATGAACAACCCTAATATATCTTTAGGGGTCCTAGGACCCCTAGTAACATATGTCATCATTTAATAGGTCAAAAGGAGTCATAGATCACCCAATGACCTCCTTTGATCCATATCAACAATTCTAATACATCTCTAAGAGTCCTAGGATGCTTAGGGACATATGTCATCATTTAATGGATCAAAGGGAGTCATAGGTCACCATATGACCTCATTTGACACAT
Source organism: Cupressus sempervirens (assembly GCA_028749045.1). NCBI lineage: Eukaryota > Viridiplantae > Streptophyta > Pinopsida > Cupressales > Cupressaceae > Cupressus > Cupressus sempervirens. Next base: position 266,298,104 of record CM053793.1, read on the forward strand.
ATGAAAACTTCTAATATATCCTTACAGGTCCTTGGACCCCTAGAGACATATGTCTTCATTAAATGGGTGAAAGAGGGTCATAAGTCACCCTATGACCCCCTTCTACATATATGAACAATTCTAATATGTCCTTAAGGGTCCTAGGACCCCTAGGGACATATCTCATTATTTAATGGGTGAAAAGGGGTCATAGGCCACCCTATGACCCTCTTTGACCCATATGAATAATTCTAATACATTCCAAGAGGTCCTAGTTACCCTAGAGACATATGTTGTCATTTAATGGTTCAAAGGGGCTCATAGGTCACCCTATGACTTGCTTTGATCCGTATGAACAATTATAATACGTCGCTAGGGTTCCTAGGACCCTTAGGGATATGTCATCATTTAATGGGTCAGAGAGGATCATAAGTCAGTCTATGACGCCCTTTGGACTATATGAACATTTTGAATATGTTCTTAGGGGTCCTAAGACCCCTCGTGACATATGTCGTCATTTAGTGGGTTAAAGGTTGTCATAGGTCACCCTATGACCCTCTTTGACCCATATTAACCATTATAATATGACCCTAGTGGTCTTAAGACCCCTAGGCACATATGTCATCATTTAATGGATCAAAGGGGGCATAGGTCTCCCTATGACCTCCTTTGACCCATATGAACGATTCTAATATGTCGCTAGGGGTCCTATGACCCTTATGGACATATGTCATTATTTAATGTGTCAAACTGAATCATAGGTCATCCTATGACCTCTTTTGACCCATATGAACAATTCTAATATGTCTCTAAGGGTCCTTGAACCCCTAGGCACATATGTAGTCGTTTAATAGGTCAAAAGGGGTCATAGGGTGACCTATGACCCCCTTTGACTCATATGAACCATTTTAATACGTCCTTATGGGTCCTTGAACCCTTAAGAAAATATGTCATTATTTAATGGGTCAAAGGGGGTCATAGGTCACCTTATGACCCCCTTTGACCCATCTGAACAATTCTAATACATCCCTAGGGGTCATAGGACCCCTAGGGACATATGTCATTATTAAATGGGTTGAAGGGGGTCATGGGTCACCCTATGACCCCCTCTAACCCATATGAACAATTCTAATATGTCCCGAGGAGTCATAGAACCCCTAGGGACCTCTGTCATCATTTAATGGGTCAAAGGCAGTTATGGGTCACCCTATGACCACCTTTGACCCATATCAACAATTGTAATACATCCTTAGGAGTCCTACGACGCCTAGGGACATATGTCATCATTTAATTGATCAAAGGGGGTCATAGGTCACCCTATGACCCCTTTTAACTCATATGAACAATTCTAATACATTTTTAGGGATCTTAGGAACCTTAGGGACATATGTCATCATTTAATGGGTCAGAGAGGGTCATAGGTCACCTTATGACCCCCTTTGACCCATATTTACCATTCTAATGTGTCACTAAGGGTCTTAGAACCCTTAGGGACATATGTCATCATTTAATGGGTCTATAGGCGTCATAAGTCACTTTATGACCCCCTTTGACCCATATTCACCATTCTAATGTGTCGCTAGGGGTCCTAGGACCCCTAGGGACATATGTCCTCATTTAATGGGTCAAAGGGGGTCATAGGTCACCCTATGACACCTTTTGACCCATATGAACAATTCTAATACATCCCTATGGGAGACATATGTCATCATTGAATGGGTCAAAGGGGGTCATAGAGTGAACCTATGACCTCTTTTTACCAATATGAACAATTATAATATGTCACTAGGAGTCCTAGGATCGCTAGGGACATATGTCATCATTTAATGGATCAAATGGAGTCATAGGTCACCCTATGACCCCTTTGACTCATATGAACAATTCTAATATGTCCCTAGGGGTCCTAGGACCCCTAGGGACATATGTCATCATTTAATAGGTCAAAGGGGACCTATGGCCCCCTTTGACTAATATGAAAATTTCTAATACATCCTTAGGGGTCCTAGGATCCCTAGGGATATATGTCGTCATTGAATGGGTCAAAGAGAGTGACATATGACCCCCTTTAATCCATATGAACAATTCTAATATGTCGCTCGAGTCCCTAGGACCCCTAGGGACATATGTCATTATTTAATGGGTTAGAGGGAGTCATAGGTCACCCTATGACCCTCTTTGAACCATATTAATCATTATAATATGACCTTAGGTGTCTTAGGAACACTAGCCACATATGTCATCATTTAATGGGTCAAAGGGGGTCATAGATCACCCTATGACCTCCTTTGATCCATATGAATGATTCTAATATATCTTTAGGGGTCCTAGGACCCCTAGCGGCATATGTCATCATTTAATTTGTCAAAACGGGTCATAAGGACCTATATGAACAATTCTAATACGTCCCTAGGTGTCCTTGGACCCCTAGGTACATATGTCATCATTTAATGGGTCAAAGGAGGTCACAGGGTGAATCTATGATCCCCTTTGACCAATATGAAAAATTCTAATATGTTGCTAGGGGTCTTAGGGCCCCTAGGGACATATGTCATCATTTAATAGGTCAAAAGTTGTCATAGGTCACCCTATGACCCCCTTTGACCCATATGAACAATTCTAATATGTTCGTAGGGGTCCTAGGATCCCTAGTGACATATGTTGTCATTTAATGTGTCAAAGGGGGTCATAGGTCACCCTATGACCCCCTTTGACCCATATGAAGAATTTTAATATGTCCTTAGGGTTCATAAGACCCTTAGGGGTATATGTGATCATTTAATGAGTCAAATTGGGTCATAGGTCACCCTATGACCCCCTTTGACCCATACGAAAAAATTCTAATACGTCCTTAGGTGTCTTACGACCACTAGGGACATATGTCATCATTTAATGGGTCAAGAGGGGTCATAGGTCACCCTATGACCCCCTTTGATCCATATGAATATTTCTAATATATCCCTATGAGTTCTAGGACCCCTAAGGACATATGTTGTCATTTAATGGGTCGAAGGCAGTCATTGGTCACTCTATGATCCCCTTTGACCCATATGAAAATTTCTAATACGTCCCAAGGGGTCTTAGGACTCCTAGGGACATATGTTATCATTTAATGGGTGAAAAGGGGTCATAGGTCAGCCTATGAGCCCCTTTGACCCATATGAACAATTCTAATACATCGCCAGGGGTCCTAGGACCCCTAGGGACATATGTCGTCATTTAATGGGTCAAAGGGGGTCATAGGTCACCCTATGATGCCCTTTGACCCATATGAACAATTCTAATATGTCAGTAGGGGGGACATATGTCATAATTTAATGGGTCAAAGGGTGTCATAGGGTGAACCTATGACCCCCTCTAACCAATATGAACAATTCTAATATGTCGCTAGGGGTCCTAGGACCCCTAGGATCATATGTCGTCATTTAATGGGTGAAAGGGGGTCATAGGTCACCCTATGACTCCCTTTGGCCCATATGAACAATTCTAATACATCCCTAGGGGTCGGACATATGTCATCATTTAATGGGTCAAAGGGTGTCCTAGGGTGAACCTATGACCCCCTTTGACGAATATGAACAATTCTAATGTGTCGCTAGGGGCCCTAACACCCCTAGGGACATATGTCATCTTTTATTGGGTCAAATGGGGTCATAGGTCACCCTATGACACCCTTTGACCGATATGAACAATTCTAATATGTCCCTAGGGGTCTTAGGACCCCTGAGGACATATGTCATCATTTAATGGGTCAAAGGGGGTCATAGGGTGAACCTATGACCCCCTTTCACCGATATAAATAATTCTAATATGTCGCTAGTGTTTCTAGTACCCCTAAGGACATATGTCATCATTTAATAGGTCAAAGAGGGTCATAGTTCACCTTGTGACCCCCTTTGACCCATATGAACAATTCTAATATGTTCCTAAGGGTCCTAGGATGCCTAGGGGCATATTTCATCATTTAATGGGTCAAAGGGGGTCGTAGGGTGAACCTAGGACCCCCTTTGACCAATATGAACTATTCTAATATGTCACTACGGGCCCTAGGACCCGTAGGGTCATATGTCTTCATTTAATGGGTCAAAGGGGGTCATAGGTCACCCTATGACCCCCTTTTACCATCCCTAGGGGTAGGACCCCTAAGGACATATGTCGTCAATTAATGGTAATCCACTTAATTTTTTTAGATTCCAAAATATAACAAGGTTTGACTAGGTCAAATGTGACCAAATTACCACATAAACACCCAAAAAGGCATGTTGATATGTGAGATGTGTCATTCCTGTACTCACCAAATTTCTCTTTATTCACCCATGTAATCTTCATTCTGAGAGATAGGATATGGTATTTTATTATTCATTTAATTGATAATATTTGTTTTCAATATCCTTGTCTGGAGATCTTAATTGTTGCCAAAGTGAAGAAAAAAATTTTCCCTACAAGGGATATTCATTATGATTTAGATTTGAAAAAATCTTCACTTGAAAATTTCTTTCCTTTGCCTAGATTTCTACTAAATTGGTGCATTACTCACTTCAAAAATAATAATAGAAATCACTACAAAATCAAGAGATTAATTTTTTACAAAAGAATAGGATTCATTGTTAAAGAGATAAACCAAATTGTTGGTAATTTGAAGGAATTACTGCTAGAAATCTATGTAATTTACATTGCTACAAAGATATTATTCACATAGATAGTTCATAGATAGCTCACATATCTCATAGAAGATTTATTTATTATTCTATATCAATTGTGGAATTACTTTTGCACATGGAATAATTTAACTTTATTTGTAAATTTTATAATAACCATGATTACTAGATTTTGAATGATGTATTTAAAATAAATGTACTATTTTCTTAGTATAGAAGTATGGTTTAACAAAGATAACATGATTAGGTCTAAAAAAATGTGTTAGAGATATTCTACATAAATATTAAATGAAGACTAGTTGCAACACCAATTCAAATTAGATGGAAAATATCTACTTTCGATGTGTTAAATGTAGCGAACCCCATTCTATATAAACATTTGATTGGAAGTTTTTGTAATGCCCCACCTAGAGATCCTTTGAACAAGGATAAATAAAAGCCAAGATATTTTTTTTTAAAACAAGTATGGATGCACATGACAATCAACATAAAAGGATCAAAAGGATCATAATGAAAGACTAAAAAAACATCCAAGAACCAACAAATCTCCAACCACCACTACAAACCAAATAGGACGAAGCTACAAAGGTCACACATGCAATCAAATCTAAAACTTTCTAGATTCAAAAGGTCAAACACTACGGTTCAAGAACTTCATAGAGGGTATCACAATCACCTCTTGAAACCTTTCAATCAAGTTGAAAAGTGCCTATTGGTCGTTCAAGTAGGTTTTCTCACAAACCCAAGTGACATTTCCAAATAGCCTAGGCAATACTTCTCTAGTATCACATGACATTTCTCATGTTGTCATACGATACTTTTAGGGTCTCAACAATAGAGTTACTACGGCCGTGCAATACTCTTCTACTATTGTACAATATAACTCCAATGGGCATGCAATACTTTCCAGTATCATAAAAAATAATTTGATAAGGCATGCGATACTTTCCAGTATCATATGATACATCTCCTTGGGCATGTGACACTTTCTAGTATTTCCCAATGTTGAAGCATTGTCACCTAGGAATTCAAGAAATATTCTGTTGAACATTTAGAAGGAAAGATAAGAGTAAGATCCTCCACACCAAGAAGTATTCAACCCACAAATTGAGGCTTTGACACTCGAACATAAGAGTAGTAAGACAGAAATATAGCTAACCATATAAACCATAGGAGTATATGAAAACACATAGAAAACAACATCACAATGAATGAAAACAACTAAATCTTGTGTGGTTTCACCCAATTGTAATAGCATCATGAAACCTTGAAGGCCCTAGCCATCCTCCATGCATAACATCCCAAACTGCCAACTAGATAGTCAGAGCTATCTGATGCGAGTGTCTCTACTATGACATAATAACATCATAAGAACAAGAACATCTAACATCCTAAACTAATAAAGCAATAGATATTCCAACTAAGTGAATCACATCATCTAACCATATGATAAACATCATAAATAAGGAATGTGTCAAATAACTAACATCATCTAAACATGATATCCAAGCATTCCAATTAAAGCATAAATCACAAGGAAGCATACTCTAAAACTTGAAATAACAAGTGAAACATCAAGCATTGGTCACACTGGAAGAATAAAATGTGTCTATATGCTAGTCCCTAGTAGTGGTATTGGTAGATAGACCTCCCAACCACATGAAACCCATAGGTCCACTCCCATTGTGCTAATGGAAATAATGATCCAACCACAAACACACATAAAGAAAACATGCATGGCTAACACTTATGCCATAAATAAAGATGATTGAAATGAAGATCATGATACAATGAAAGTGGAATAGGTCCAAGCCTAACAATCTATGGGTGACTATGTAGGGGCTCACTATAGGGCAAGTAGCTTGGCATTGGGTAGTCAAAGCTAGTATTGGCAACATCAACTCCCCCAGGGACATGCACATCCCATGTCTTCAAACTTAACTAGGTTCTCACATAACATTTTATTATCTTAAATTTATTACCTAGTAAATTATTTAGTTATCACTTATTTAGAACTTGAACTTCATGCCAACCCTTTGGGAAGTAGTCAACAAGGTGGTGAGAGAAGCCCCTCCATGCCACCCTACATACCCATGCTCATCAAATGATGAATGCCCATAGGCATGCATATTCCCAACCCAACCCCAATGAACATGAGTCCACTAAAATATAATTGGGAGTTTGGGCCTCACAATTACTCGATAAATGCATGTGCATGTGCTCATGTGTGCGTGCACCACCATCATGAAGATTATAAAACAAGGGTTGGATGAGAACACAAGCAAAATAACACTCCATCGAATACAAGCTTGGGAGTACAGATGCCATATGCATCCCCATGTAACATAAAAGTGAAACAATGGTTAGATTCACATCCTAGAGATAACCCAAGTCCACGACCAACATCATGCCAAAAAGACCTGAGAAAACTAGGTGGTACACAAATCGAGGTGAAAAACTCCAAAAATTCAATGTTGACAAAAATCAATGACAATAAAACCCATTGACCCCAATGATGAATAAGCCAAAAAAATCCAATAAAAATTGGGTTCAGAAACCATATACAAAAATGACTAGCATAATGATGCAAAACCCCAAACCCTCATCCCAAAAATTTGGAAAAAGTTCATACCTGACCAACTGTGCATAACTAGCAATTAGAAAGGGAGGGGAACACTAGTTCTCAGCCTGCTAACATACAACTACTAGAAAAGGAATAAAAAATGAAGTTGAAATAGAAAAATGGGAGAGCTCTACCTAATAGCCAAAGGAACAAAAATGAGAATTAGCACAATAAAATAAATAACCTACGAAAGCTAGCAAAAGTTGTGGTAAATGAAAGTTTGCTCAAGTTGGATCCAAGGAGACTGATCTTGTGATGATCCCACTATAAGAAATTACCTTAGGGAAAAATTCACCCAAGACCAAGAATCACAATAACTAGCACAAAAGACCAATAGAGTATGATTAGAATAATGATATGATATTCAAAATTGATTGTATAATACACTAGAGGTGCCTATATATAAAGGCCTCTATGATGCATCTAGAATGCCTATGAGTTAGCAACATGATAATTCTTACAACTAGGAACATGCCCATGGTGTGGGTTATCCTCCATTAAGCATAGGAGTTAGTGCAGTGATGAGAGGATAAGCCTTCAAAGGTGTAGAACATACAATTATGTTGTAGACAACATGTGCTAGAATAATAGTGTGAACAACTATGGTGTCTACATGATGACTCAGTTGTTTATGCAAAATCCAATGTTTTAGACACCATGTTCTAAATTAGAGTTGTCTACTCCTGTGTTGTCAACACGAAAACTCATATGAGTGTGCATACTCCAAGGTGTCTAACCTAATAAATAATAATGCATTTTACCTAAGTAAACTTAAGTAAAGTGTAAATAATAACTATTTACACTAACAACCCCCCTTAAGTGCAACTTAGTGGAATGGACTTAAGCTCACAAATGCTATAATGCAATACATAATAGGTCCTGACTACTAGGCCATTTATGTACCCAAGTACAATGCAATGCTGAAATGCATGAAATCTCTCTGTAAATGGAGAAAGAGGAAAAATCTCATGGGAGAAACCCACCCCCAAAAAAAGAGATATGTACAAGATAGAAGAGAAGGATCATGTGACCCCCCTAGTGAAAAATCCCTCATCCCTAAGAGATCTCAAAAATGAATATACTTGACCTCTGTGAAGGGCTTGGTGAAGATGTCAGCTACCTACTTCTCAGTAAAACAATATTGTAATGTGATAACCTACTCAATGATTAGCTCTTTGATGTAGTGCATATGAACCTCAATATTTTTTGTCCACTAATGCTGAAATGGATGTTTTGAGATTTTAGTAGCACTCTGGTTATCACAATGTATGATGCTAGGTCAAAGAATGTCAAAACCAAACTTCTTCAAGATCTACTGCAACCAAATAGCTTCTATCATTGCATTAATAGCTCCTCGATACTTAGCCTCAGTCAATAAAAGAGAAATGTTGTTTTGCTTTTTACTTTTCCAACAAATGGGGCTAGAACCAAGATGAAACACATATCTTAAAGTAGACTTGTGAGAATCAATATCTCTTGCATAGTTTGAGTCAGTATATCCTACTAACTGAAGACATATTCTAGTTGCATAGTGTATCCCATGTGTATGTGTACCCTTTGATGCAAGAGCATCTTGGGTTTTCTTGCAATCCTACATGTTTGGAGGGATTTTGGTTAATTGTTGTGGAGCTTGGTAGATACTAGTGTTTGGTATGCACTAGGAGCTTGGCATGGTCTATGGTTACTTGGTATGGTCTGGGCACTCAACATGGTCTTAGTTGCTTGGCATGGCCTATGGTTGCTCGACATGGTCTAAGAACTTGGCATGGTCTTTGGTTGCTCACCATGGTCTATGGTTTCTTGGCATGGTCTAGGAACTTGACATGGTCTTTGGTTACTCAGCATGGTCTATGGTTGCTCAGCATGGTCTGGGAACTCGACATGGTCTTTGGTTTCTCGACATGGTCTTTGGTTACTTGGCATGGTATTTGGTTGCTCAGTATGGTTTGGGAGGACTTTAGCCTTGATTAGGAATTTGGTGCTTGTTGCAAGACGTGTAACTAATTTTCACAATGAAATAGAGGATACAAATTTCAATAATTGAAGGGGGCCTAGACTACTAACTACAATTTGAAGCATGAGTTCTAATTCCATCAGAGGTAGGAGATATAACAATTTTGCTCAAACATCAATTTTGGGCATTTAATTGTTGTCGTAGGCCAACCTGTATCATTTAATTTATGTATTTGTATTTAATTTGTGTTTTGGGACTACTTGTGGCTTAGATTGGTATAAGTAGGGATTGTGGATAAGTGGAGGAGCTAGAAGAGTTCATTTTGGAAAATAGCTAGTAGTTGAGGCTTGGAAAATAAGGAGATTGCTTGGTGGGCTTGCGAGCACAAGTTGAGATCTTCCTTGGAGGTTTCTACTAGAGTGTAGATCTAGAATAGTTAGGGTTTGGATTGGATCTTGAGGGATCTTGCAGAATTATTATTGTTATTGCTATTGTATTTGGTCGTAAGTAGGAAGGCCTTACAACCTAGCACATTGCATGTAATTAGTTATATTTAGATCTTGTGTTATTGCTTCTTGGTGTTGTGTTTCTATTGCATGGTTATATAGCTAGGGGCTAGGAAATTTCCTTTGGGGATTCTCCTACCTTGCACTAAATCAAGTGGTATCAGAGTGAAGGTTGTTCTTGAGTGTGTAGACAGATCACTAAAGCTGAAGTGAATTGTACTAGGACTTGGGTTGGTGAAGGTTGATCTTGCAATTGACTGATCTTTTGGGTTGGTGGATTTTTTTCTTAGGGTTTGATAAAATTTTGGAAGATGCCTCCAAAAATATTGGACCCTAGGGAAATTTTTGATCTTACTAATACTACAGAAGAACAAATCTTAGAGAAGATGAGAGCAGATTTTAGATCTAAGATTACATCAATGAAGAGTGACATGATTGCTAAAATTGTAAGTGCTTTGGGTGGTGTACCTAGACATGTGGGTACTGAAGATGGTTATGAGGAAGCTACTAAAGACTTTGAATTTGCTAAATCAATTGGTGAGGCTAGAACTGATCATATGGAGAGACCTATGGGAAATAGGGTTGGTCAGTTTGCTCTACCTGGATCTCAGTTAAAGCTAAAGCATAAGATGGAAGTTTCTAAATTTTCATGTACATTGAATCCTAAAGACCTGATTGATTGGATTGGTGAAATGGAAAATTTATTTGAGCTTGAGGATATTGAGGATCCACTCAGAGTAAGGTTGGCACAAACTAAGTTAAAGGGACATGCTACTCTTTGGTGGAAAGAATTGCAAGGAGATAGAGAAAAGGAAGGTGAAATGAAGATCACTAGATGAAAGTTGATGGTGACTAAGTTGAAGGCTAAGTTCATTCCTTCTTATTATGAACTTGAGTTTTTTAAGAGTGTTCAGAATCTAAAATAGAACGATATGGCTATGAAAGATTATACGAAGGAGTTCTACAAGTTAACTATTCAGTCTAATCATAGAGAATTGTCAAAGGGAAAGGTAGCATAGTATATTAATGGTTTGAGATTCAATATTTAGGATGAGGTTGGTATGTTAAATATTTCTTCAGTTGAGGATGCTTATCAGTATGCTTTGAGAGTAGAGGAGAAGCTAAAGAGGAAGAATCAAGGTAGTTCCCAAGGGCAAGAGAAGCAAGATAGTTCAACACAAGATAAACCAAAAGAAGAAGGTGAACCAAAATCTGCTGATCAGAAAAAGAGGACAGGTGGAGGTAGGTTCAGAAGTAATTATTTCAAGTGTGGTAAAGAAAGGCGTGGATCTTTTGAATGTCCAATTGGTAGGACAATTTCTATTCTGAATGAGGTTGAAGTCTAAGATAATTAGCCTGAGCAAGGAGAAAGTTTGTTGGTATGACGAGTACTAGTTGGTGAGAGGGCATTAGATTCTTGTTAGAGGATTAGTTTGTTCAGGACTTGTTGTAAGTCTAGTGGTAAAGTCTGCAAAGTGATTGTGGATGGTGGTAGTGCTAATAACCTTGTTGCTGAAGAGATGGTTCATAAACTTGGTTTGAAGAGAATGAGACATCCTTATCCTTATAGTTGGCTAGTTGCAAGTTGAGCATGCTTTGGAATTGAGGGAGCAATACCTTATTGATTTCTAGATTGGGTAGTATAAGGATCAAGTGTTGTGTGATATTTTGGGCATGAATAGTTGTCATGTGTTGCTTGGTAGACCTTGGCAGTATGATTGTAGGGATATGCATGAGCATGTTAAGAATGTGTTTACTATTGAGAAAGGTGGCAGGAAGTTTTTCCTGATTCCTTTCCAAAATGAAAAGCTCAGTAGGAGTAACTTGAGTATTGGTAGCTGAATTAAGTTGGTAGATCTTGAGAAGGTTGGAGATCAGTATGGAAAGTAGATCTTTACTACACCTTAGATGGATGTGAAGAAGTAGAAGAAGAACAAAGGAAAGAGTGTACAAGTTGAAGATTTGGAGGATATGTATGTGAAGAACTAGTTTGGGATTTATGTGTTGAATCCCAGAAGATGTTCTTCTAGTTACTAGAACATCTTTTCAAACCTAGGATGTCTGATGTAGGAGCATCTTGGATTTTCTTGCAATCCTACATGTTTGGAAAGATTTTGGTTAAGTGTTGTGGAGTTTGGTAGATATTGGTGTTTGGTATACACTGGGACCTTGACATGGTCTATGGTTTCTCAACATGGTCTTGGTTTCTCAGAATGGTCTATGGTTACTCGACATGGTTAGGAAACTTAGCATGGTCTAGGAACTCAGCATGGTCTTTGGTTGCTCAAAATGGTCTATGGTTACTCGGCATGGTTAGGAAACTTAGCATGGTCTAGGAACTCAGCATGGTCTTTGGTTACTCAACATGGTCTATGGTTTCTTAGCATGGTCTAGGAACTTATCATGGTCTTTGGTTCCTCAACATGGTCTTTGGTTGCTTGGCATGATCTATGAGGAGCTCAGCCTTGCTTAGGAATTTGGTACTTGTTGCAAGCTATGTAACTAATTTTCCACAATTAATTAGAAGATGAAAATTTTAAGGATCAAAGAAGGCCTAGAGTACTAAGTACGGTTCAAAGAATGAGTTCTAATTCCATTAGAGCTAGGAGATATTGAATTTTTACTCAGACATCAATTTTGGGCATTTAATTGTTGTTACAAGCTGACTTTTGGCATTCAATTTATGTATTTGTATTTAATTTGTGTTCTGGGCCAACTTGTGGCTTAGATTGGTAGAAGTAGGGATCATGGAGAAGTGGAGGAGCTAGAAGAGTGCATTTTGGAAGAGAGCTAGTAGTTGAGGCTTGAAAAACAAGGAGATTTCTTAGTGGGCTTGCAAGCACAAGTTGAGATCTTCCTTGGAGGTTTCTACTAGAGTGTGGATCTAGACTAGCTAGGGTTTGTTTGGATCTTGAGCGATCTTGAAAAACTATTATTGTAATTGCTATTGTATTTGGATATAACTAGGAAGGCCTTACATCCTGGCACATTGCATGTAATTATTTATATTTAGATCTTGTTTTATTACTTCTTATTGTTTTGTTTCTACTGCATGGTTATATAGCTAGGGGCTAGGACATCTCCTTTGGGGATTGTCCTGCCTTGCACTGTGTCACCCTTGATGTAATGTAGGATGCATTTAGCTACCTTCCAATGAAGTTCATCTTACTTTTGGATGAAGCAAGAAACCATGCTAGTTGCAAATGAGATGTCAGGGTGTGTATGTGCCAAGTAGATATGGTTTCCCACCAACTATATATACAAAGTCACATCAACAAGTGGAGAGGAATAGTTTGTTTCTAACTTAACACCTAAAAGGAATGGGGTGGATGCAGCCTTCCAATCACTCATGTGAAACTAACCTAGAAGATCAAGAGCATACTTGGGTAGTGATAGTATAATCCCTGATTAATAATGATGTATCTCTATACCAAGGAAATAGTGTAGTAGTCCCAAGTTTGTCATTGAAAACCTATATTGTAAAGTAGCATTAACATTTTCAATGATGGATGTAGTACTTCTAGAAATGATCAAGTCATCCACATAAAGTATAAGGAACAAATGTGAATCATCCCTCTGAAGAGTGTAGACATTCAGATCAGAATGATATCTGGTGAACCCTTTGGAGAGAAGGAAGGAATCCATCTTGGCATACCAAGCTCTAGGACCTTGTTTAAGTCCATAGATAGACTTCTTCAATTTTTAGACCAAAGTATCATCCTGTATGAATCCCTATGTCTGCACTATATATATCTCCTCATATAGATCACCATTCAAAAATATACTCTTGACATCCATCTAATGAACAACCCATCTCTAAGTTTCTGCTATAGCTATTGTCAAATGAATGGAATTCATCTTTGCCACTAGTGCAAAAGTCTTAGTGTAATCAATGCTAGATACCTGAGAAAAAACTTTTGCAACTAGCCAAGCTTTATGTTTATCAACACTTCCATCCACTATGAATTTGGTTTGATAGATCCACTTACATTGAACCAATTTTCTTCCCTTAGGAAGAGAGACTAAGTCCCATGTATCATTTCTCATAAGAGAGTTATACTCTTCCTCCATTGCTCTATCCCATTCTAGAATGCCTAATGCTTCTTTAAGTGACTATGGATTTGAAGCAACTACAGTATATGCATGTGGGAGTGAATTATATTGTGATCTTGTCCTCCTAGAATTAGAAGGATTTCCTGCCAATGCTCCTATGGCATCCAATGTTTGCTTGGCCCATCTAGGTTTTGTGGATGAAGATGTAGTAGGTGTAACCTCAACTTCAATGGTTTGATGCCTTTTTTTTGGTTGGGGACTAACATCTTCCAAGTCATTGTTGTCACCATCACTCTCTTCAATGATGGAGGAAGAAGGAGGAGTTGAAGACAAAAACCTTCAACTTCTTTCTTCAAAATGGACACTCCTCTCATAGAATATATCATGTGTCTCTGGATCCATTAACTTGTAGGCTTTATGTGATTCTACATATCCAACAAAAATGCAAGGTTTTCTTTGAGTTTCTAATACCTTATGTTTCTGTGGAGGTATTCTTGCCCATGCGGGACAACCAAAGAGTCAAAAGTGCTTAATTGGTTTCCTATCGGTCCATGCTTCAAACAGAGTTACACCATCCAAAGATTTGTGAGGACTTCTATTCTAAATATAGTTAGCACAATTCATCACTTCAGCCCAAAAGACTTGATTACGAGACTTGTTTAATAACATGCAAGTGGTCATCCCTTTGAGAGTTTTGTTTTTCCTTTTAGCAACACCATTTTGCTATAGCATATGTGGTAGTGAATGCTGAAGATCAATACCCTCTTGAGTGCAAAAGTCTATTAGTCTTGTGTTAACATACTCACCCCCATTATCTATTTGAAGAACTTTGATGAATTTCCTTGATTGCTTTTCCACTTGAGCCTTGAAGCTTAGAAATTTTTCATAAACTTTACTCTTGTGAGCCATGAAGAAAACCCAAGTAAAGGAAGAATAGTCATCTATGAAGGTGAGTGCATAGTGAGAATTGCCAAATGATGGCACTAGAAATAGTCCTACCACATCACTATGAGCCAATTCAAGAACACATTGTGCTCTCCAAGATGTCCCCTGTTCATAATTTATTTTGGATGTTTCCCAAGTGAGAAACTTGAACAAACACCTTCTAAAAACTAAATTTGAGGTAAACCATTGACCATATTCTTGCTGCTAAGCTGCTGAAGATATCTATAGTTGAGATGTCAAAATCTCTCATGCCACAATTTACTTTCTACATTTGAATGTAATAACAAGGCTTGTGCATTTAATTTTGGGACAAAAGAGGAGAAAGTATAAAGCCTTGAATCATGATTGGCTTCTCCTATTGCTATCATTGAGTTATCCTTAATGCTTTTTACTACCAATGAATCTGGAAAAAATTCCACTTTATTACCACCTCCATATTGAGTCATTTGGTAGACTGAAAGAAGATTAGAGATAAGTTTAGGAACATATAGAACATCCTTGAACATTCCATTGTTTATCTCCACTTCACCTTTACCTTTAACTTCCACCTTAGTATGATCACCTATGAAGATGTGTGTTACCTTTGTGTCATGGAAGAAAAATCTCACTTTGATGCACCCATATGATGAGTGTCACTTGAATCAATGATCTATTCTCCCTAACTAAAAATGTTTGTGAGTAAAGCATGTCCTTTGCCCTTAGAATCTGAGGATGAATTTCCTTTCCCCTTATAAGCATTAGGTATTGGAACATTGTGTTTCTTCATGATGTTCTTTAACTCATCAATTTGTTTTTGGTAATACTCATGTTGTTCATGACCCAACTTCTTGCAATAAGCACATTTTTCCTTCTCCTGATTAGTGTCCCCTTGCTTGTTTGTATTTGAGGAAGACTTGCCTTGTTGATTTGATGGTGGTGTTGTCATTTCTGTATCCTCTTGTTTTTTGTTCTTCCACTTCTTCTTCTTGCCCTTTCCTTTGTTTGAAGTTTGAGTAGCTAAATTTTGAGAACCCTCATTATTAGCCACCAATGCCTTAGACTTAGACGACTTGAGAATTCCCATTGAATTTAACTTTTTTTCTTCATCATCCAATAGTTGAGCATAAGCATCAAAAGTGAGTTTTGATAAGAAGGCCCTAATGTAGTCTTTGTGGTGTTGTAAGAAGAAATAAATGTGGAGTACTCATATGGTAGCTTATTATGAATGAGATAGATTAACCTGTCATCTTTAATAGGACTACCACAATCATCAAGCTTTGTTCTTAACTCATTCACCTTAGTGATGAAATATTGTATAGAATCAAATGTCTTAGGTTTTAGGGAAACAAGATAATCTTCTATTTTAGAAACATCCTCTTCAGACACTTTACCATATAGGTTTTTGAGGGCATCCCAAGCATCCTTGGATGTCTTATACTTCTCGATCTGATAGAAGATTTTTTCTTCAACCCCTCAACATAATATCACCTAAGGATTTCCCATTTGTTGTTTACCAAGCATTAATTTCACTTTTAGATACTTGATCACCTGTTGGTTTAGGAAGGCTGCCATCAACATATTGAGAAACTACATTATGCATTAATTGACACCACATTTTAACAAAGCATGTAGCATAGTTATGTGTTGTTAATTTTGGAAACTTAAGATTTCCCATGATGCAAGAAATGAAATATAACAATAGAATAAGAGGAACACAACACAAAGAAACACCCCCTCTGCTTACTCAATCAAGAAGCCTAACCCCACCGCCATCGTGCCCCCCCCAAAATGAGAGATTTTGGAACTTTATAGTTGGTGTAATTACAATAGCCACTTTCCAATTATGGCCTTATTGGTCTTCTAATTTTTTTTCTACAACCTCCTTTTGGAGTCCAAATTTGAAACTAAGCAATGTACAACAATTTTGAAGCAATACAATGCAAAGAAAGGACCTAATTCTAAAAGTGATATTTTTGTCCACACAAATCTATAATCTAATTATAGATCTAGAAAGTAGGCAAAAAATTATGCACTTTCAAAAAAAATGGAACTTGATTTGGAGTCCAAATGAGCCTGTACACCAAAAACTACAATTTTTAACAAATTTGTGCTCCAAAACTTGAAAATAACTACATGACTAAAAAATTCAAGAAATTCTACCCAAAATTTTAAAAAAAGACACCTGATTTGGAGCCTAGATGACTGAGATATGGCCTCCCAAAGTTGGACTATGAAATCAAAAATTAATCTAGAGAGGGGTCTGATCAGCAAAACATTAGGTTAGATTTGACATCCAAATGATAGTCAAAACAATTCTAATTTGACAGTGAATGATGTCCATATGGCCATCAAATTTAGGCAAGCAAAAAAATGATTTCAAAAAAAATGGGTCCCATGGATGACATCTCTGCTAATGTTAGATGCTAACATCAGTGGTATGGATCATACAAACACTAAGATAGCATGTACAATATTGTCTACATGGAATAAAGGTGGCTGCTAATGTGTCTATCCTCTATAGTGTGCCACAGGGTGGCTGACTATTCAGGTTGGCTGAGGTGGCCATTCCAACATGGTGGTGATTGGGCTCGATCTTGTCAGAGCCACATGGACTCGTGTGCATAGAGTGCACCACATGTTGTAGTCTCCAAATGTCACATGACAATGCTTGCAAAGGGGCTAGGGTAACCATAGACATTGAGTTTTGTAGTTTCCACTACTAGATGATCTAGAGATGGCTAGTGGCTAGGGATGCTAGTGGATGTGCAAAGTGTCACGTTGGTACCAAAGTTTTATGGGCCGCCAGTGGGACTTTTGTCCCACATGTGCATTCGTAATGCAAACAAATGTGTTTAAAACTCAACTTTGCTAGGGGATTGAAACAAATGAAAGCCGCCATGGGTTGGCCATTGGTGTTGAGTATAGTCATCGGTTTAACTACAAAATTCACCAAATTTAAATGTTGCTAGGGTTTAATGTTTCTTGCCAGAAATTGTAGTGTGCCAGCCAAATGTAGATGGAATATTTTTCCAAATATTCTTTATAGGGGCTAAGGTTTTACCACCCAGTTCCTACAAAAACAAATTCTCTACAGGCCCTATTGGCCAAAAGAAATTCCAAAAAATATAGAAATTTAAAAACGATTACGGAGAAAAACTAAAATTTAGATCTAAAGTAGAAATTAACAAATCTAATAAATGACCATATTGTATTTACAAATTAGGCCTTCGGATGCTAGTTTGCAAAAAAAATTGCGTCAAAATTGACTATAACATAGGGAAATTTATAGTTGATTTTCACTAAATCGATGCTTTGGATGCAATGGTGTGGTCTGCTTTGGCTCTAGATGCTCCCAATATCTATGGATTCTCAAAATTTGAGTCAAGGTGTCCTTAGAGAGGTGAAGCAAGATCAATTTCCAATGGCTATGAAATGACCCTCCTATGGCTCTGATACCATGTAAAAATTTTCCTTAGGGCAAAATTCTCCCAAGATCAAGAAGCACACTAACTAGCACAAAAGACCAACAGAGTATGATCGGAATAACGATATGATATTTAAAATTGATTGTATAAAACATTAGAGGTGCCTATATGTAAAGGTCTTTATGATGCATCTAGGATGCCTAGGAGTTAGCAACATGATAAGTCTTACAATCAAGCACATGTCCACCAGGCATGGGTTATCCTCCATTAAGCATAGGAGTTAGTGTGATGATGAGAGGATAACCCTAAAAAGGTGTGGCACATACAATTATGTTGTAGACAACATGTGCTAGAATAATAATACAAACAACTATGTTGTCTATATGATGACTCATTTGTTTATGAAAACTCCATTGTTGTAGATACCATGTGCTAAATTAGAGTTGTGTACTCTTGTGTTGTCAACACGACAACTCATATGAGTATGCATACTCCAAGGTGTCTAACATAATAAATAATAATGTATTATACCTAAGTAAACTTAAGTAAAGCATAAATAATAATTATTTACACTAACAACCCATAGCTCCTACAATGAAAACAAATGCAATGCTATAGAAGATGATATGAAATTTTTTTCTCAAACTATGTTTTCCAAAAGTGAGAAGTGAGGAATAAAATTCCTTTTTGTATACTTATTCACTTTTCAAGTGAATATTGGATTAGGAAAAATAACCAAGTCACCTAGTTAAACCCTAGTTTGACCCAAATGAAAACAAGCTATTCCAAGTAATTGGAATTCAACTATGACAAAGTTGTCAGAAATTAAAATAAAATAAAATAAAGCCCAAAAACCCTTAAACCAAAATCATAGAATTCCTTAAAAACTTTCATGACAAATGTGAACCTCTAAATGCACAAACACTCTCACAAGTCTAATCACATAATGCAAATGAGTCTGGATTTAATATATCACCAAAAGGTTTAATTTAAACAATTAAATTAGGTACGCCAACCATACAGGGTGACATTAGTTAAATATGAATAGCTAGATCACTAACTCCATGTGCCATTGTTAGGGTTATAAATCTAGAACAGTAAAATACATGATCAAGTGTAATTTCATATAATAACATAGTCAAAGCAAAAAATGCATTAAATAACCTAATATAGCCATTTATTTAATTATATTGAATTAATCCATTTACATCACTCACATGCACATAAAGCTTCACATAAAAAAATTAAGTAAATAACTATAGCATTAAATCTAACACACCACATAATTAGAGGATATGCCCAAATACCAGATAACCAAATATCATCATAAAACATACTATAATCTCAAAAAGGCATCATCATGCAGATATGATCAACTGAACAACATGGTAATCTAACATCTATGATACTAGAAATCAAAGTATAACATCTGACCATCATGTCATCTCAAATATGAAAATAAGATGAGTAACAAGTATCTCATGGATAAAAATATAACAAGGTACAAACTAAAAACATGAGAGGCACTACATCCTCCCCCACTAGGCATAGGCTTACTCCTAGAAGCCTGCAAAAACATAGCGGTACAAATCTCTCAACCATGTAGCATTTTCCCACGTAGCAGAAGTCTCATCTGTTGAGATAATGGGTGTTGCACACATTGCATAATATTGTTATTTTATTATTTTATTTTTATTATGTAATGTTGTACCTAGATGGACGTGCAACATGTAAAGATTCCCATGGAATATTCTTGATGAGTTGTATTGTAACATTGTGAAAATATTTAATGTAATTATTTAATATTGGGAAAAGAATTAAATGCCCAATATTAAATGTGGGGTCAGTTGGTTAGGTAGCACATGGTTTTAGCACATGGTTTATGTAATACCACCTAGTGGTTTTGTGGGACTTGCTACTATATAAGCAGCCACAAGGGTAGTTGTTGTAGAGAGAGATAGAGAGTGACAAGGAGAAGACAAAAGGCAAGAGTCGAGCGGGACAAGGCTTGACAGGTTAGCCAAGGGAGCATTTGTGAAGGTTGAAAGCATGGCATGGGATGTGTGGATTCATGCTTGTTCACATAGTTTGCTCGGTTGTGGCTATGGCCATGAAGGCTTCCATGGTTGTATGGCAATGGTATTTTTTGTTGAATAATACATGGTGATGGATGCTTTTGGAGGCTGGGTTTTTCCCTCAATAAGGGTTTCCCAGGGTATATCTTGTGTCACAATTGTGTGGGTATGTTGTCTATTCTCTTGCATGTGGATTTTAATTCCGTGTATATTTTAGATCTATTATGGGTTATGTGGAAATGGTGGTTATATTCTTTCTTGCCAAGTTTCCTTATATCATTGCTCAGGTCCCATTGGACCCTTACGAGCTCTATGAGCTAACCTCTCAAAGTTAGCCTTTGATGTTGAAGGATATGAATGAGCTCAAATGAAATATGCCCATCCTCCACCTGCAAAGTATCCCAATCAAGAACATGGGTCACATCCAGAATATACTACCTCAAAACAGAAACATGGAAAACATAATGGATGCATAATAGGCTAGGTGACAATACTAGTCGATAAGAAACAAGATTGATCCTCTCAATTATCTCAAATAGTCTAGCAAGACATGGTGACAACTTAGAGCCTTTCCCATAATGGATGAGGCTCTTCCTCAGACGTAATCTCAAAAAAACCTTGTCACCAACTAAAAAGTGACGATCCAACCTATGGGCATCTACATACTTCTTTTATCTATCTTGTGTAGTAACCAAACACTCTCTAATGTGAATAACATGCTACTCCATGTCCTAGAGCATCTCTAGGCCTAGAAATACTTAGTCCTCCAAATGATCCCAACTCAAAGGGGTATGGCACCATCTACTGTACAAGGCCTAAAAATGTGACATGCCAAGAGAATTATGATACCCATTCTTATATGCAAACTCAACAATGTATAATTAATCCTCCCACTTCACCTACCTATCCATAACATACATGCAAAGAATATCTTCTAGAACCTTGTTCACTCTCTCTATTTGACCATCAGTCTCTAGGTAAGATGAACTAAAATTGAGCTACGCACCCAAAGCATACTGGAGAGACATCCATAGTGTTGAAGTAAACACTACATTTCTATCTAAAATAATCCAATGAGGAATTCCATGCAATCAAACAATATCTTCCAACAAAATATGTGCTACAAAAGAAGTTGTGTAGGATGTTCTCATGGGTGAAAAATGTGCTACCTTGGACAACTTGTCCACTATCACCATGATACAATCATGTCCTCATGATGACATAGGAAATCCTGTGATAATATCAATAGATATGATATCCCATTTCCACTTTAGAATGGTATATGGCTATAAAAGATCTACCAGGTGTTGATGTTATGTCTTCACTCTATGATACTCAAGACATCTAGCAACAAAATCAAAAACATCATGCCTCATCCCTACCCGAAAACAAAACTATTTAAGATCAGCATGCATCTTCTTGACACTGGGATGTGTGCAATATGGTGCACAATGTGCTTCTGAAAAAATCAAGGTATGAAGATCACTAGGCACTGGTACATAGATACGCCCCAAGTGTCTCAACAGTTCATCAAACTCAAGAAAATAACTTGAAAACCTCTCCTCAAGGGTATGTCTAGACTCAATCTCTATCCTCACCTCCTAATACTATGTGTGACTAGGAAACGCCTCTAAGATATGACATCGCAATTGCACTCCCAATGACAACACTGATATCTCATGTCGCCTCCTACTCAAGGCATCTATGACAAAAATTTATTTCCCTTTATTGTAGTGAACATCAAAGTCATACTCACATAGGAAATCCATCCACCAATGTTATCATGCATTCAAGTTTGGTTGACTAAAGATATACTGCAAGCTCCTATGATTTCTATGCAACTCAAACCTGTGTCCCAAAAGGAAATGTTTCCTATGCACAAGTGCATGTACTATGACCACTAGTCCCAAATCACGAGTGGGGTAGTTAATCTCATGGTCTTTGAGTTTTCTAGACTCATATGCAATCACACGACCATCTTGCATCAGCACCACACCTACACCTTCCAACAAAGCATCCATGCAAACCATAAAATTGCCTATAGGATTAGGCACTACAAGGAGTGATGCACTAGCAGTCAATGCATAAATGTAGTGATCCATCTTTCTTCTTCACAAAAATGACTGGTGCACCCCATGGGGATGCACTAGGACATATATCACCCTTGGCCAACAATTCCTCTAGCTACAATTTGAGTTCACTAAGCTCTTGAGTAGTCATGTGGTAAACACCTCATGATATCAGCTTCATTCCTGGTATAAGATCAATTTGAAAATCAATGTTACACTATGGTTGCATATTGGTTATCTCATCGAGAAACACATCTACATACTCACGAAGTAGTGGGTGATCATAAAGTGTCTCTATACAGCTCTTAGCCTCCTCAAGATCAGTGATAGAGACTACAAACATCTAACATCCCTTCCACACACTCTGCTTCAGCTAGTTAGCTAAGATTAGCCGAAGTGAAATTGGTCTCTAGACCCCTAAAAGCTCCACCTACCCACCTCTGTCATCAACAAAAAGCACTGAATTATGCCAATAATCAATATTCACTTGATGGGTAGCTAACCAATCCATGCCCAACATAATGTCATACAATCCTAGTGGTAGGATGTAAAGATCCACTATAGTGGTGAAGGTACCCAAGTTCAATCTAAAACCACTAACCAAGGAGTCCATAGTTAGTTTGAATTGAGTGGCTAACTCAAATTGCCACCTATTGGCGTGATGTGCTACTGCTAGCCCATATCACTGAACAAGAGATGGTGAAATAAAAGAATATGAAGCACAGCGTCAAATAATATTGAAGATGAAATACCATGCAACATACCTATAGCCTCAACTACAATACTCTAATGCTCAACTTGATGGTTATCAATTGTCGTAAAGACTTGATGGCTTCTACCTACATCTCCAATGGTAGGCCCTGATCTAGCTAAACCCCTACTAGGTCTTTAACAAGCCTAAATAGGTAATATTGTTAATTTATGGTCGAGTTGGCCACAAGGATAACATTCTCCTACAAAGTTGGAACTGAGTCCATGTCCACCTTAAGAAGCACTAGAATTTTGTGCACTTCCTTTACTAGAGTTCTAATGACTACTTTGAGAAGGGCAATCCTATTGAGTCTTTTAGCCATAATTATGGTCATCCCCTTTCTTCCTTGAGGCACCTAAATTCTATCCACTCTTAGTACAATACCCTTATTATTGATTTCTATGATGACTACCACCATGTAAGGGTGCTAACTGGATTTGGACCTTTCCCGAGCACCGAGGAACCTATGCATCCTATCCTACAGTCTATGCACTATGGCTTTGAGATTTTGATTTTCCACTGAACCCCCTAGCAAAATTACTCTCCATGATCAGTTCCTTCTATAAATCAATCTATGCATCTGGACCTCTCCAATGATGAGTAAGGAGTATCTCATCATGATCATAGCATGATTACTGCCTAAGCTTAAAGAATTTGATCTTGTATTGATCCACTGACATGTTACCTTGTTTAATGTCATGGAACTCATCAGCATGAGCCTCCCTAAATTGAGGGGATATGAACCTCTCGCAAAATATCTCCTCAAAGATCTCCTATGTGAGATTTTCTATACTAATCTAAACTTTTTGCCCCTCCATATTCCACCAAATAGATGCGAGGTCTTTTAGTTGCATTACTGCACAATAGGCCCTCAAATTAGTTTCATATGGATACATGGAAAAGCAACATTTGATATCCAATAAACAAGTCTTATCCCTAAGGCCACCTCCCTTACCATTACAGAATGGTGGTTTAGATTGTTGAAGAGATTTCATAATCTCCAGACAAATGGAATCCTCGCCATTGTAGTCTTGACCTTTTCAATGGTTCCCTCTACCACTAGGTGGTGTGCAAGAATTTTTATGCTCACACTCCTCCTCCTCCCTATGATCTAACATATGGGAATCTCCATGGTGAGATCCCTCTTCCTACCCATGTGGTCATGTTGGTGTTCCTCCTCATGAGGTTCCAACTAGACTATAATCTCCTATATCAAAGGCATACATGCCTCGATGCCATCCCCATTGTTGTTACCCTATTCTTCCCCACCAACCTAATGTTCCTCCTCTTAGTGTTCTTCTTCATTAATAATTTGCTAGTTCTTACCTCGACCACTAGGTCTACATGCAGGAGGCATCACTAAGGAATCAATAAGATAAGGGTTGAAATCATATGTGACAATCGTAAGAGTCACATGAATGAACATAAACAAGATATCAAAATAAGAAAACATAAAAAAAATATAGTGGAAGAATAATATAGAGATCCCAATGTTGCAACATCAACTCTGATACTAGATGTAATGCCCCACCTAGAGATCCTTGGAAAAATGATAAATAAAAGCCAAGATAAATAAAAAAAAGTATGGATACACATGACAATAAACATAAAAGGATCACAAATATTGCAGCTAAAGAATTAAAAAAACATCCAAGCACCAATAAATCTCCAAGCGCTACTATAGACCAAACATGACAAAGCTATGGAGGTCACAAATGCATTCGAATCCAAAACTTCCTAGATTCAAAAAGTCAAATGCTAGGGTTCAAGAATTCTATAGAGGGTGTTCCAATCACCTCTTGAAACCTTTTGATCAAGTTAAAAAGTGCCCGCTAGTTTCTTGAGCAGGTTTTCTCATGAACCCAGACGACATTTCCAAATAGCCTAGGCAATACTTCACCAGTATCATACAACATTTATCATGTTGTCATGTGATACTTTTAGGGTCTTAATGATAGAGTTATTATTATCGTGTGATACTTTGCTAGTATCATATAATAGAAATCCAATGGGCATGTGATACTTTCCAGTATCATACAATAGATCTCCTTTGGGCATATGATACTTTCCAATATCACCCAATGTTGAAGCATTGTCATCTAGGAATGCAAGAAACATTCCATCAAACATTCAAAATGAAGGATAAGAGTAAGAACCTCTACAATAGGGAGTACCAGATTAACAAATCGAGGCTTGGATACTTGAACACAAGAGTAGCAAGATGGAAACACAACTAACCATATAAACCATATAAGTATATGAAAACATGCAAAAAGAAACATCACAATGAATTAAAAACACTAAAATCTTGCGTTGTTCCACCCAATCATGATAACATCATGGCCCTAGCCATCCCCCATGCATAACATCCCAAACTACCAACTGGATAGTTAGAGTTGTCTTATGAGGGTGTCAGTACTATGATGTAATAACATCATAAGAACAAGAATATCTAACATGCTAAACAAATCAAGAAAAATATATTCCAATTAAGTGAATCAAATCATCTAACCATATGCTAAACATCATAAATAAGGAATTCATCAAATAACTTACATCATCTAAACATGATATCCAAGCATTCCAATTAAAGCATAAATCACAAGGAAGCATACTCTGAAACCCAAAACACCAAGTGAAACATCAAGCACTAGTTGCACTGGAATAATTGACCATCTCTGTACATCAATCCTCAATAGTGATATAGGTAGTTATGCCTCCCAACCATGTGAGACCTATAGGTCTACTCCTACCATGCTGATGGAGATAATGATCCAACCATAGATACACATAAAGAAAATGTCCATGGCTAAGACTCATGCTAGATAGTAAAGATGACTAAAACCAAGTTCATGAGACAACAAGTGGATTAAGTCTTGGTCAAACACTCTATGGGTCACTATGTAGGGACTCATTTGAAGGCAAGTAGCTTTGCAGGATTGGTAGCATCAACTCCTCTAAGGAGGTGCACATAATGTGTCTTCAAAATTAACTAGGTGCTCACATAACATTTTATTATCTTAAATTTATTACCTATTAAATTGTTTAATTATCATTTACTTAGAACTTCTTCACACCAACCCTCCAGGAAATAGTCACCAAGGTTGTGAGAGAAGCCCCTCCATGCTACCCTACATAGACATGCTCATAATATCATGAGTGCCCTCAGGCATGCATATTCCCAAGACAACCCCAATTAACATGAGTCCATCGCAATATAGCTAGGAGTTTGGGCCTAGCAAGCACTTGACAAATGCATGTGAATGTGATCATGTGTGGGTGCACCACCATTATGAAGATCATAAAATAAGGGCTAGATGAAAACATAAGAAAAATAACACTCCATTGAATACAAGCTCGAGAGTACAGATGTGACACACATCCCAATGCAACATAAAAGTGCAACAATGATCAAAATGACATATAGATAATCCAAGTCCATGACCAACATCATGCCAAGAAAACCTAAGTAAACTAGGTGGAACACAAATTGAGGTGAAAAACTCCCAAAAGTCAACATTGATGAAAATCAACAAAAATAAAACCCATTCACCCTAAGAATTAATAAGCCATGAAAATCTAATAAAAATCAGGTTCATACACGATATGCAAAAATGACTAGCATAATGGTGCGAAACTGCAAACTGTCATCCTAGAAATGAGGGAATTGTTCATACCCAACCAATCGAGCTAAACTAGAAATTAGAAAAGGAGGGAAACACTAGTTCTCAACCTCCTAAAATAAAACTACCATAAATAAAAGTAGAAATGGAGTTGAAACATAAAAACAAGAGAGCTCTGCCTAATAGCCAATGGGGCAAAAATGAGAATTAGCACAATAAAATAAATAACCCATGAAAGCTGCTAAAAGTTGCGACAAGCTTAGGTCTCCCCAAGCTAGATCCAATAAGACTGATCTCATGAGGATCCCAGCTCCTACAATGAACACAAACACAATCCTATAGAAGAGGATATGGAAATTTTCTCTCAAATTCTATTTTCCAAAAGTGAGAAGTGAGCAATAAACTTCCTTTTTCGATACTTATTCACTTTTCAAGTGAATAATGGATTAGGGAAAATAATTCGGTCACCTAGTTAAACCCCAATTTGATCCAAATAAAAATAGGCTATTCTAATTAATTGGAATTCAACTATGGTAAAGCTTATCAAGAATTAAAATCAAATAAAATAAAGCCTTAAAAACCCTTAAGCCAAAATCACATAATTTCTTAAAAACTTTTATGACAAATGTGAACCTCTAAATGCACAAACACACTCATAGGTCTAATCACATAATGAAAATGAGTCTAGATTTAATAAATCACTGGAAGGTTTAATTTAAATAATTAAACCACGTACATTGACCATACAAGGATGGCATTGATTAAATATGAACACATGGATGGCTTACTCTATGTGCCACTACTAGGGATATAAATCTTGCACACTATGTGCCACTGCTAGGGATATAAATCTTGCACACTATAACACATGATCAAGTGCAATTGCATATAATGACATAGCCCAAGCAATAAATGCATAAAATAACCTAATCTAACCATTTATTTAATTATACTGAATTAATCCATTTACATCACTCACGTTCGCATAAAATTTCATAAATAAAAATGAAGTAAATAACTATAGCACTAAATCCAACATATAAAATAATCAGAGGATATGTCCAAATTCTGGATGACTAGATATCATCATAAAACATATTATTATTTCAAAAAGGCATCATCATGCAAATATGATTAACTAAATAGCATAGTAATCTAACATCTATGATACTGGAAATCCGAGTATAACATCTGACCATCAGGTCATCTCAAATGTAAAAATAACACAAGTAACAAGTATCTCTCAAATCAAAATATAACAAGGTACAGACTGTAAACACAAGAGGCACTACAGTTTGGTCTACTTAACTAATAGTCTAATATATATCACATATGTAGTAAGTTTTGTATCTAGGCTCACATCAAAGCCTAAGGAAGCATGCTAGAATGCACCTAAGAGGATTATAATTTTTTTTAAAGGGATATTGAGTTATGGTTTATAGAGGATTGCTTGGCTATACAAATTCAAATCTTATAGTTTCTATGGACTATCAAAAGTCTATTTTTGATTATAATTTTAGCATTAGTTTTGTAGTATCCTCTTGTAAGCCCAAGAAACAACCAACAATAATAATTTATATTACAAAGTCAAAATAGAAAGCTACGACATCCACAACTTGTCAAACAATAAAGTTCAAAAAACTAATTACACCCAAATAATGGACCTACCTTGTAATATTGTGACAATAAGAGTGTTATACAAATGGCAAAGAATCTAGTATTCCATTATCTAGAACCAAAAATATTAAGATTCATCATTGCTACATCAAATAATTGGTTTTATATATTTACTTTTATAGTCATAATATTGGTGAATATGGTTAAATTCCATAATGTCACAATTCTTTTAATTTTCTATTTAATAGATGCACTTTTACATATTTATTAGAACTTACCATAAGCTTAGTACTATTGTATTACTCATTTTAACTAGTGATTAAATGAATTATAATTGACCAATTAAACTGAGTTATATTACATACTTTATTTTAAATATTATATTTCTTAAAATATACATGCCAAATTTTAACTTAATATTATGTACCACTACATTCACCTCAACTTGATTAATAAATAGTTTTGCACTCACACATCAATCATAGATAAATATGTGTTTTTTATTTACTTATTTCTAAAGTTTCCATAAATATTTATTAATTCTAAATATTATATCAATGACTTGTTTGAATTATGATTGGCTCAATCAATTTGGTCTTATAGGAACCCTTTTTTTAGAGCCATACTCCAAATTCATTTTTTCGGCAAGATTTTAGGATTTATATTCTTAAGAGAAAATTTAACTTAAATTTTTTCTTAATATTTTACAAACTATTTATGCAAATTTTCATGAAGTATTCCAATTAATATGTGCTTTATTTTAAAATTTAGATATATAATTCTTCTTAATGACACAAATTATATTATATTTTAAATTTTGTTTCTCTACTTCAACTTTGCAATTTAATAAATAAAATCTATTTCTTAAACTCATTTATAATTATTTTCTTATTTTACAAATAAATCAAAACTCAATTCTAATTAAATTTAAAATAAACTATTATTTTAAAATCTATTATTTTGTAATACATTTTAAAATATATAATGAAAAAATAATATTATACCTCTATTTTTTAATTTATGATTAATTATTATAATATTCAATAGCTATTTCTATTACAATTATTTTATGACAAGTACATGCCACTATGTGGCACTTGTTTTTCTCTCTTTTAATTGAATGAATCAATTGAAACTCTTATATGTCAACTTGTGCATTTTTTGGATATGATGTTTTTTAAAATGAATTTTTAAATCATATTCCACTCTTGTAGTGAATATTCTAGAGAGGAGGATATGCCTTATCCCTAATTATTAGTAAATAATCATATTTAAGACTATGAACATTAGAAATTATTTGGACATTATACTTTGTCAATTTCTAAATATAAATATATAACATTAATGTGAATAATCTCTTTTATAATTATAGCAAAATAGAATTTGGTCTAACATTAATTTATTTAAAGTCTTTCATTTGAATATAACTATCATTTACATGATATTTCTTTAAACATTTGGACACTTCAAATGAATATAATTATACTCACTTATATAACTAGAGGCAAGTACTTAGCTACTCAATGACACTTGTTTGTTTTTTTATCACAGTTGTTAACTTAGTTCCCTTCATTTATAATATCATGGATTTCAATCACTACCACAAAGTTCTATAAATATATATGGACTTCCAATATATTTCCATTATATATGAGTAAATTCATTTGTCCTTTGTCTTTTTCAGAGTAATTTTCCATTTTAGTATTTTTACTTTTTTGAACTTTTATATATATATATATATATATATATATAAAGAAAGTAATAATTTCAATGTATTAAGATTGTATGAAAATATAAATAAGATTTATTTATTTTTCCTAAGAGATTGAAATAATTGTAAGTAATTTTAAATATTTGATGAACATAAATTACTATCTCAAATTTTATTTCTTTCCAATTATAGATCTTCAAAAGTTTCAACTTTCAGTTAGTCTTTTTGGTCCTTACATCTTAGTTCACCCCAAAAATTGAGATTACAATTCTCTATTATGTAACTATCCAAGTAGAAACTACTATTGATTTCAGTTTCTAGCCATGGAACAACCCCATTAATGGGAGTATCAAGTTTTGCTATGACTACCACTTATTTTAGAATTTTCTTAAATTCAACCTTAGAACAATGTCACAAACTTAAATAAAGTTAACAACTCACATCTTATTTCTCTATAGTTGCAACAATAGTTTAAAAAAATGGGTGCAATTTTGGACCATAAACTTGATTAAGTGGCACAAGTTTGGAATGTACATCGTCAAACTATTACAATTCGATTTGTGATTATGCTAGCAAATTATGAACTTGATTCATATGCAAAAATTAAGAGAGGGAAGGTCCAATGTTATATAACATAAAATGAATATGTTAAACATAACACATAGGTATAAGATTAATAACATACTTTTGGACTACTTTAAATAGATATTGTTAAATTAATTAAAATCAATATGAAATATGTCACGTGTTATCATGTCAAATGTTATATAACTACCATATTATGTAATGCCCCACCAAGGGATCCAAAGAATTAACCTAAAGTTTCACTAAGTTTGGTAGCATTTTTTTTTTTAAACATTAAAGTAAACCATTCATAACATAGTAGCAAAAGCAACAACATCATTCAACTAAAAGTAAACATAAACATATATAACAAGTTACATTCTTTAAGGATCCCTTAATGTTGAATCACATCTAAATTAACTATTAATAATTGCATCTAATACTACATCCACATGAAATAATAATGAAAAGTCCAACATTCTTAAATTACATTTCTGATTGCTCGATCATCCACTGTACATGCCATAGGGTATGAAAGGCTTAAAAGAATATACATGTGTGAAAATAAAGTACATCATCTTATTCTAATCCATGATGCAAATGATATAGAGTAAATGAAACCAAATACCAAACATGATACATCATCATCATAAAAGATATAAATGTCCATCATAAAAGATATCCATATATCACAACATAACTAAATAAGTGCACGGTTCCTCCCAACTGTAAATAGCATCATTAGACCATCGTGGGCCCTAGCCATCCCTCCATGCGTAACATTCCAAATCACCGAAGAGATCATCGGTAATAACATAGTATGAATGTCACTCCTAAATCATACTACATCATATGCAGAAAGAAAACTAGCATGCAAGATAAAGCATAAGATGACATCATCTAACAGATGCAAATCATCAATATAAGGATACATGTCCACCATCATAATCCATCAATAGAATGAAGATAGATGCCAACAAAGAATGCATCAGCCACGGTGTCTTAGACAGATCTCATATGGTAAGAGTGAATAAGCACTACCACCCGACTGCGTGGAACCTAAATGGTCCACTCCCACTACGCCAGGGTAAACTTTAAGAAAGCCACCTCCAAAAAAAGATATAAAATATTGGTGAATATTTCATTATTTTGAAAAAAACAAAATTATTTATATTGGTGAAACTCTCAATTTTTTATTTTAAATATGATTAATTTTGGCGATTATTTTTGAATCATAATTTTTTTTGTATAAAATATTGACGAATCTCAATAATAATAGGAAGTTCATTAATCACCATGGAATATTACAAATGAAAATTGAACATTTTTTTTCCTTGTGGAATGTTATGAGAATCGTTACATATACTTTAAATCAATAGTGAATAATAAATATTGGTGATATATCCCTAAATTAACTAATAATTATGATAATTATTGGTCAGTTCAATTCAATTTCTCCAATAATATATTATATTTAGGTTACTCAAATCTATTCATGTAATGAATATTGTGGCGAATATTTGAGTTTAAATTTTTCAATAAAATAAATTATTGAGCGATTTTAAATATTCTAGAATTGAATTTTATAAAACTATGGCGATTTAGGTTCTATCAAATCTTAAATTATTAGCCAAAATACTAGCCAAAAAATTCTAAAATTAGCCAATTTACAAATATTAGCCACTAAATTATACCCTACACTGTGCTAAGGAGATAATCTCAAGTCCCAAACATGTTAACAAATCACATAGCACAAATACTCTCTAAGTCCAAGAATCCTAAAAGTATACTAACTTAAGGTTCCAATCACAAAACAACATCTAATCCTAGATGCACAACAAAGACATGTAGGAAACCTACTATGCAAGCGGGAAAGTGTCATTGCACGAATCACGCTAGAGTTACTCTTGTAGTCTCTCTATAGACCTTGGCCCCCTAGTGATCCCTATGCGGCTACTAGTATCCTCTCATACAAGCGAGGCATACTACGAAATGCAAGGTCGCAACCAAGCGTTCTCTCTACTCCCATCCTAGTCTGTACTAGCACTCGAGGCATGGGCAAGAACAAAACACTTATCTTTTTAAGTTCATTTTAATCTCCATTTATTGTAAATGTTTTCACTTATTAATAAAACTTACAATGAGTTACCCAGGCAACCTCTTAGGGCCCCAGCCCCCATTGCAAGCCACTTCCCGACACTACAAGTAGATAACCTACCCTAAGCTCATGGAATCATAAATCACAAAATCACCACAATCCTATATAAGTGACAGGAAAAATACCAAAAGATAATCCATAATAAGAGAATCAAATCTCCATGAGAAACTCAAAAGCATCCATAAATAATCATGACCACAATAGTTCTCTATTGGCAACTGAAGGCATCACTGATAATCACAATATTCATTGGTTCTCAACAAGCAACCAAAAAGTATCTCAAAGTAATACTGATCGAAGACTCCAAAATGGTCAAGTCAAAATATGTCACAACATGACATCATCAAGATCAAAGCAAACACTTCACTCCCATCAAAGTGACTAGAAAGTAATCTAAGTATAACTGATCGATGACTCAAAATGGTTAAGTCAAGTGTCTCATACACATACACCTCAGCTTCACACAAGAAGATTGAAAAGCATCAACAAACAGTAAATACAACATCTCACAGAGCATACCATCAAATTACCATGGTTGGGTTTATAAAGAATCGAGATCAAAAAATATCATCATGACATCGGAATCATAACCCTCAAGCCTCTAGAAGACATCCTATAACTGGTCAACAAACTAGTTAGCCCAAAAACCCCAAAACACGAAGCATAGAGAAATCACCAAAATGCAAGCACATGTTTTGATTTGCTAAAATTACATAGTTGAATTACGTGTGGAAGTCTCAGTTTTCATTTTCAAATTTAGATCTTTGAGTGGAGAAATTTGCACATTTTACCTAACCCATGTATTTGTTGGATAGATAAAAGTATTCACCCCATTACCCATTAAATCTATATTTTAAGATGTTTTTAAGAGTATACACTATTTGAATTAGACCCCCATCGTTCCATTAAGACACGAAAAAATTTCAATGTGAACAATACAATTCATCCACATTTATCTTTTCCATTTAAATTTAACTAAATTAGTTTTATATTATTAAATTAAAATATTATAAAATAATTAATTTAAAAAGAAATATTATATTAATAAAATTTTATTTATAATAAATATATTAATTAATATTATATAATAATTAATATTTAATAATATACATAATAATTAATATTAAAAACTATTAATATTTATTAATATCTAAATAACATTATAATAAACAAAATTCCTTAAAAACAAATTTATCACATAATTTTTTTTATAAAAACAAAACAAACACAATACATAATATTGATACTGCTGTCACGATACACAAACCTTGCTGTCATAGGGCTTGCGATGGTAGTGGGTACATAGTATCTGTATGCATCCTAAAATGGTCGCCTAGACTATGGGCCCCATTATTCAATTTATCAATTTATCAAATTTCCTAAATCAATGGTGTGTAATATTTTATTAAATCAATTCAAATCAATTTTCTTGATCAAATTCAATTTGTTTTATTTCTAAGGTTGATCATTTGATCCCAAGTCTTATTTAATTAAAAGAACTTGCTCTCTTTTAATTAAATAAAATAAGTCCTTGTTTATTTAAAAGAAAACCTCTCTTTTAATTAAATAGTTCATCCACATTTAATTAATTAAGAGAAAAACCTCTCTTTTAATTTAATTAAATATTTTCTATTTAATTAAAAGAACTTGCTTTCTTTTAATTAAATTAAATAAGTCCCCATTTAATTAAAAAAGAAAACCTCTCTTTTAATTAAATAATTCATCTACATTTAATTAATTAAGAGGAAAAAACCCCTCTTTTAATTTGATTAAACATTTCCTATTTAATTAAAAGAACTTGCTCCCTTATAATTAGATAAAATATCTCACTTAAATCTCTTTTTGATGAAAAAGGAGTTGAAACAAATAAAAAATTAAATAAATCTTTTATCTACACTTAATATGGGACTTATCTTCATCCTTTCTCCACTTTCTTCTCAACCACTCCACTTTTCTCATTGGTGGATCTTTAGTTCACATAGATCATTATTTCTCCACCCTTGATTAAATCTTTTTCCTCTCAATCTAAATCATCCAATTTTCTTTATAAGGGAGAGTCCTCTCCTCATTTTGGAGGGACCCATTATTATGCTATTGTTATGTTGTAGGTTTGGAGAGTGATTTTTGAAGAAGGAGTTTTGAATATTAAAGATTTTGTAGAAAACTTCTATCTTCTTGTCTCATTCTCTCTTGCATGCATAGTTTTCACCATCATGATCCATACTTTGATTTTCATGTTAGCTTAGATCTTGCATTGATAGATTAGATCTTGCTTTCATAGATTAGATCTACATTGTTATTTCTTTTCATAGATTAGATTTCATTTCTTGCATTATTTTGCATTGTTATCATTTAGATTAGTTTTTCATTTCCATTTGCATGTATATTAGATAATTGAATCTCTTGTTTAATAGTATACTTGCATGGGCACAAACTAGGTCAGATTGAGGGCCTGCATTACAAACCCCTGCACCCCATGAATAGGGAGCTATGAGTCGCCATTCAAGACCTCATTTTTGAGAAATCTTGAATATAATGACTCATAGAAGTGTGCCCACATTTTAGGTATACATTTTCGGTGCCCACCGTGGGGCAACCCACCTTGTTTGCTGGATTTTATGTAGATCTGTTTGAAGACTCAAGGAAAAAAAATTTAAAATTCTAAATTTGAAAGATTTGATCATATCTTTCAAATGGCTAAGTATTTTAATCTTTTTTTTTTTGTAGGGTTCTAATGTATCAGGGAAGCTTTTGTCCAATTTTTAGATTTTTCTAAAATATTTTCGATTTTTTATAATTTTTCTTTGATTTTTCCTAAAAAATCATTTTTGAGAGTAAATTAGCATATTTTTCAAAAAAATTATAGTTTTGGAAAGTTCACTGAATTTTAAACAAAGTTGATTCTTTTTATTTCAATTTTAGAGGTCATGTCAGGGGTCAATAATTCAAGACTCAAAGAAACCCTAGATTTAAAAGATTTGATTATATCTTTCAACCAGCTATGTATTTGGATCTGAATTTTTTTTTGTAAGGTTTTGATGCATCAAAGAAGCTTCGATCCAATTTTTAGGTTTTTCTAAAATATTTTTGATATTTTATAATTTTTCATTGATTTTTCATGAAAATTTATTTTTGGGAGTAAATTAACATATTTTTTGGGAAAATTTATAGTTTTGGAAAGATCTTAGAATTTGAAATAGAGTTGATTCATTGTGTTTCAATTTTAGAGGTCATATTAGGGGTCAATAATTTGATTTGGAAATATTGGTCTGTTTTGACAAAATGACTTCCTAGGGCACAAATTAAAAGATCTTTTCAATTTTTTTGCATTTTTAGAAAGCTCTCTGATTTTTTATAGGGGTTACTTTTTTTTATTTTGAGTTTTGGATCCGAATGTATATCATGTAGATCCAATCTTTATGACTAGGTCAAAAATCAATTGAAAAAAATGGTATCTAATGAATAGCTTGCATTTAATTTTTACAATGAATCAATGCTTGATGTGAGCTTTCATTTGGGTTACTTGTTGATTATTATCACCCTTAAAAATTATATTTTTAGATCTAACCCTAGTTTTGCATGAGTTGGACATATATTGCATATCTTGTGTTTTCTTGTGTTGTTTGTTGCTTTATTCGTTGCGAGCGAGCGATCAAGCGTAAATGAAAGGTACAACAAAAAAAAGACGTGTTGCAAGAATTATCAAGTATTTTGTTTGAACTCTAAAACATTTAAATTTTAGATTAAAATTAAACCTCTCATGTGTTTGGCTTGAGTGTTTTACATGCTTTCATAAAACACATTTCAATTAATGCTTTTAATGGGAAATGAATGAACATAGATTTGCTTTCATACAAGTTTGTGTAAGTGAATTCTTGTGTTTAAACCTTAAGTAATTCTTGGTTCCAATATCAAATATCTCATTAAGTGATTGAGGGCATGGATTCATTCCTTGTTTACATAGGGAGTTGAATGCACCACTTTGTGGACTCACTCTGTTTACTTGGAAAGTTAAATATTCCATTGTTCAACCCTTTTTCATTTGTGAGTAGTATTGACTAGAAGTCTTAGATTACTTGTGATTGATCTAGATTGCTATCTTGGGTTATTGGATTCGCTAATCTGCCAGCCCCTCATTTCCACCTCGTGGTTGCAAGATTAGTGCCACATTAAGGGGGAGGGGTCTACAGGAAAGAAGCATTAATTACTCCACTAGGCAAGCAACCCTTTTGTGCTTTTTGGAACTCACTTGTTTTCTAAGGTGTGGACTCACATTGAGTTGGTGTGAAAAGTTAAATGTTCCACTTTTGGACTCACTTTGAGTTGGTGTGAAGAGTTAAATGTTTCATTTTTGGACTCACTTAGAGTTTGTGTGAAGGGTTAAATATTTCACTTTTGGACTCGCTTTACATTCTCTTGAAGGGTTAAATGTTCCACTTTTGGACTCACTTCACATTATCTTAAAGGGTTAAATGTTCCACTTTTGGACTCACTTCACATTTACTTGAAGAGTTAAGTGTTCCACCATTAGTGCTCTGAATACTTTTGATAGTGAATTACTTAGTTTTTATTTGTAGGAGGCCTGCTTGGGGATTTCATCACCCCTTGGGACGAATTCAACTCCTATGTTCCGGTGGAGTATAAATATCGAGAGGTGAATCCAAAGACACCTCTCTTGAGAATTGAGTTTGATATCACTCTTGGCTAAGCCTCAAAGAACTTTATACCTTTGAGAAGTGAAGGAGGAGATTTAGGTTATCATCACCCTCCGATTGTGTGATTTTGGATTCTTCTCATCTACGAATTTGGGCCTCACGTACCTTGCGTATATCGAGGACTCTTTTTAGAAAGCCATGTATATCCTTGTAGACAACTTGATAAGGTGTTGTTGTGTTCTAAGTGCCCGCTAAATAATTTTCAAGAACATACACAAGTAGAACCTTTAAGGAGTAGAAATACTAAGTCACTATACTTGTTCATGCGCAAGGTTGCTTTGACCCTTGCTCGTTGTTTGAAGACTATTTTCTTGAAATTTTTGATTACTATCTTGTGTGCTTGGTTCATGATAGAAAATCTATTGATACATCTAGTTGGATATTCAAAATGAACAAAATTTGAGTTCTTGAGCTGAGACTTTACGATCGAATAACTTTGTTATCCCATTATTTCTAGTCTCCCTAGGTTGATCCTATTTGGATTAGGCTACTTACCCCATTGTTAGAAGCCTTTTTGCACCTTAGGTTATTGTGCTTTGACCTCTTGAATTAGTAGTCATTGATTTCACAAGAGACCTTGTTTGGAGTTGGTGAGTTAGAAACCATCCTTGTTGAGAAAGATATACACTTGGATCCTTTGATATTACACTTGGAGAGTCTTAGTAATCTCTTGTCCATTCACTCTCATAAAAAAAAAAAAAAATCAATTTTAATTATTTATAATTTGGGTAAATCATCCTCCTGGTCCATATGTGCTAGGGTATTCACCCAAAGTTGTGAGCACCTCTGTGACAGTGTTGGTTTATGCCTATTGCAAAATTATATCTTATTACATCTCTTTTGAACAAATTAGTGCTTTTACTATCCTAGTTTGGTACCAACATTTTTTAGGGCTATCCTATCAATTAGTACCTTTTCTTTCATGCCGATTACAACAAGATATCATGTAGATCAAGGAAAGCATCCTCAAGTTGTCTTTAAATAATTACCCTTAGTTCAAACTCATAGAAGACGTAAGGGAAAGGAACGTGTGTCTATTCAATCACCTGAGAGTATTACAAAAGTTTTGTGTGAACCTAGTGGTGATCTTATTGAGTTGAGTACACCCTTAACATCCTCAGTTAGCTATGGATATGAGTTTTACAAGATCTCCATACAAAAAGAATCAAAGTAGTGAGTATAATGTTGACCGTTTGAGTGGTGATCCCACTTGTGGAAGTAGACCAACTTCACCTCTTATTGAGGATAGGTATTTGGATGCACATCAAAGGGATGAGAAAGGAAGACATTATGCCTATCAAGAAGAGGAAGCCCAACATGATGATCAAATTGGTGAGCCTTCTAGTGCTCACGTGAATGCAACATTTACTAGTAATTGGTTTAGACAATCAAGACCATTTACACCACTCATGACACCTCTAGGTTATGCAAGTGGAAGGCTCAAAGAAATTGATTGTGAAAGAAAAGCCCTTCTAGAAGAAAAAGATAAGAAAGAAGAACAATTTCAATGCCTAGAGGAAGAAAGGCAAGTTATTATTGAGATGGAAAGAAAATCCCGTCAAGAAGAACAAGACTTTTTCAAGACTTCACAACTTGACAATCAATTCAACAATGTGGACATTGGTGGTGGAAACAACTCTCCCCCATCTACCCCTCCCAAGATTCCACAAAGTGGGAGATATTCAAGAACATCTTCACAATCTCCTACTCCTAGAGGAAGGCAAGCTTCAAGACATGATTATTATAGGAGACCAACATCTCCTAGAGTTTCAAGAAAACCTTCACAACAAGCTCATCATGGTTCACAATATGGAGGTGGTAGCTCCAAATTTGAATATAATTCTTATGATTTCATGACTATACCACAAGATCCACATTTTCAGCAATGTATGAAAGCATATATGGACCAAAATAGAGATGCATGCTTTCAACATTTGATCAAAAAGGGTACTAAGGTCCCTTACAACTTTGATGTGGATAAAAAAGATTCAAAAGCATGATCCTTCCATGAAAGAAGAAATTTATGAATTGAAGAAACAAATGAAGCAAATATCGGCACCCAAGAGTTCTTTTTCATTTGATTCAATTTGTCCAAATCCTTTTGATAAGAGTGTTGACATGAAAGATTTTCCTAGAAAAGTCGAGACCCCCCAATATGATAAATATGATGGAAATGGGGATCCAAATGATCATGTGCATCAATTCTATACTATGAGTTTTGAGTTTCATCATGAGGACTCATATCTTATGAGATTATTTCCAAGGAGTCTTAAGGCTCAAGCCATGGAATGGTTTACCAATATAACTCCTCCTGTTAAGATATTCCCTGAGTTAATTCAAAAATTTGTTCAACACTTTTCATACAATCTTTCACGATCTGTCTCACTATTGGACTTATTTCACACAAAGAAAAATCAAGGAGAACCCTTTGTTACATTCTTGCAAAGATGGAGACAAAAATGCTCTCGTTATTCTAGGACTATTCCTGAGAAAGAAAAGATTGAAATCCTCATTAGTAATATGGTTCTTGAGATGAAGTATGAAGTTAAGAAGATGGTTTTTGAATCCTTTGATACCATGATTGAAGCTACATTTAGAATTAAGGATGTTTTGAGAGAGCAAAGTATTTTGACAAAAAATGGAAACAACAACAATAATGGTCATAATAACAACAACAATAAGGATAAAGGAAAGAACATAAATTGGAATAAGAACAAATAAGTGGTCAATGATGGAGTTGTGGATTCCTCAAACCCTAAAGACCAAGCCGTTCTCCATTTGGCTAGTGCTAATCAACAGAGTAACAAATCAAGATATCAAGAAAGGTCTAAAGGAGAGAAACGTAACTTTACACAATTAGGTGAGACATATGCAGAGATATTCACAAAGCTCCTTGCGTCTGATCTTGTGCACCCTTATGATGCTGCAAAGTTCTACATACCTGAAGTTAAGCCATGGTGGTTGGATGAGAAGGCTTATTGCAAGCTTCACAATGGCATTGGACACAATATTGAAAAATGTGGAAGATTCAAGCATATTGTTCAATATCTAATTCAGAATGGAAAACTTAAAATAGATGGACTAAATACCAATGCTGATCACACAACATTCAAAGAGCCTTTGCCCAAGTATGAGAAAGGGGAAGCTTCCCAACCTAAGAATGGTAGGGCTGCAATCAATTATACTTATACAAATGCAAAAAATGTTGTCAATATGCTTGAGGTTGTAGAATAAAGTGTCAACATGATGGAAGATAAAGATCCGAATGGTTATAATTGAAATTTGAACTCTCCTACCTTTGGCAAAAAACCTATTTTGGTGCTAAGGGGTGTTCACTCTAGAGAGTCATCTCAAGGTCCCCTTGTCATTAGAGGACCCAATTCAAACTAGTCAAGTAAACCTAAGCAAGTGTCTTCCCAAAGTCTCAATGTTTTTACATGAAGTCAAGGTCCCTTGTTATCAAAGGACCTAGTTCAAACCAACCAAGTAAGCCAAAACAAGTGCAATACAAGAATGTTCCTTCAAAAATAGTGGTTAATCCCAAGTCATATTATAATCTTGTTGATCAATTGCAAAGAACTCCTACTTAGATTTCAATCTTTGAGCTT
This sequence comes from Cupressus sempervirens, assembly GCA_028749045.1. NCBI lineage: Eukaryota > Viridiplantae > Streptophyta > Pinopsida > Cupressales > Cupressaceae > Cupressus > Cupressus sempervirens. The sequence goes on from CM053793.1 coordinate 266,339,114, forward strand.
TTAGAGTTGTCTCTGAGACACAAGCAGGTCCTTGAGGATGCTTTGTGCATGGAAAACGTCCCCAATAATTTAGATGTCGATCAATTCCAGAACATGGTTAATCATATTGCAAGCCCTCATTATCTTCCTTTTTGGAGGAAGACAATAAATCTTTGAGCCATCCACACAATCTTGCCCTTCATATTGAGGTTATGATACATAGGACCCGTGTTAGGCATGTGTTGATAGATGGGGGTGCTGGGCTTAATATTTGTTCTTTGAGTCTTTTAAAGACATTGGGTTATTTTGAACATGTTATTGATAGAAAAACAAAGATTACTATCAAATCGTATGATGAGGTAGAGAGAAGTTCAAAGGGGTTGGTTGTCCTTCCTGTTAGGATTGGCCCTATGGAAAAAGATTTTTTATTCCAAATAGTTGATGCTAGACCCCTTGCATACAACATTATGATTGGTAGACCATGGATTCATGATATGAAAGCAGTACCATCTACTTATCATCAATGTGTTAAGTTTCCTTATAATGGAACAGAGATATGTATTCCTGGGGATAACACTTTGTGTATCAACTCAATTTCAGCAAGTGCTCATGTTCCCCTTAATAGACAAGCAGATGATTTTAATGCAATTTTAGCTGATTGCAAGAACAAGTTTAAGACCATAGACCTTGGCAAGGGGGGATATAAACTTAACTCCCTCCCTACATTAACAGTTTCACCTAGGTCTTATGGTAAACCTTCACAAGAGATGAAACCTTCCTCTTTAGCTATGACATTATTTGACACATTTGTACAGTCGTCAGTGCCTATTCAAGATGAGAAAGAAGATGTGGTTGTTAATGATTGGATTTATAGAGAAGAGAAGTATATGCACAATGAAGATTTCACTCCTTCACCTAATGCTTATGGAAGAGGGTATTCTTTTGTTAAGAAAATGGGTTATCCTGGACATGGTCCTCTTAGTAATAGATTGGATACTAGAGCTGAACCCCTTGATCATCAACTTTTTGGATGCAAGTCTAAGAAGTCAGTCAGCCTAGGGTATGTGGATCACAGTAAGAATGTTGCTTCTATCCTTGATAAGTCAGATAGTGAAGAAGAACAAGAATACATACCTAATTCATAAAACCAACAAGATATGTGTCAAGATTGGGTCCCTTCTACTAATCTCCTTTAGGGAGATTTAGATAATCTGGTATCTCATGAGATAGTTGCCAATTTAGAACAAGAAAGTGTGACTCTTGATATTATTGAAGCTTCCACATCTAGACATCCCAAGCATTCATGGTGTAAGAATCCTAGTCAAGATTTTGAAATAGATTCCAACGAGTATGAATGGGATTCTTTCTCAAAATCTTCCACAATTGATATGGATGTTGATGTTGTTCATACATATAGTTCTCAACCTGAGTTATTTAATGAGTCACATGTGGGACTAGAGGATTTGAACTCACATGTTGCCTTAGTGGACGATTCTTCACTTTTGAGGATGAATCTTGATTTGGGTAGTTTAGGAAGTTACTTGAAAAACCTTGAATCTTCAATCACTAGAGATATCATCCATATTCACAATCTTGAACCTATCATTGATTTATCCCTTATTCATCCTAACCTAATTGATTGGTCCCAATGCAACCAAGAACTTGAAATATTAACATTTCAAAATGACTATGAAATAGCCTATTATTTGAATGCCATTGAACCTATAGTCTCTTCCACCAGTGAACCAGCTACTAGTATGATAGAGCTAGATATCAAGTACCTTAGTCACAAAATAAAGAGAAAATAAAAGAAAAAGAAAAGGAGTTCTGATGGCGAAAACCACTATGTGGCGGTGTCAAAACCAAAATAAGTAAAAAGAAAGGACGTATCCAAGGGTGAAAACCTCTCTGAGACACCTAAGGATGAGGTACTTGATTCTCTTCCTAGTTATTTTCAAGATAGATCTTCAGTACTTATTAAACCAACACAAGCAGTCAATTTGGGTATGGATGAAGCTCTGCAAATGGTACATTTGGCTTAGTCTTTGTCATCACAAGAAAAAGAAGCCTATACTAAGTTCTTACAAGAAAAGAAGATTAATTTTGCATGGACTTATTTAGTTATGCAGGGTTGGACACTAATCTTATTATGCATCACTTATCCATAGCTCCAGGTGTTAAACCAGTTAAGCAAAAATTGAGAAAAATGCATCCTCATATAGCTCTCTTAATCAAGGCAGAATTAGAGAAAATCCTTGGTGCAAAATTCATAAGAGCTATTGACTATGCCGAATGGATATCAAACATTGTACCAGTTTCAAAATATGACAAAACCATTCGAGTTTGCACATATTTTAGAGACGTTAATAAAGCATGCCCAAAGGATGATTTTCCACTTCCTAATATAGACATGATAGTGGATATGACTGCATGTTATGAGATTTATTCCTTAATGGATGGTTTTTCTAGATATAATCAGATTAAGATAGCTCCTAAAGACCAAGAAAAGACTGCATTTACTTGTGCATGGGGTACCTATTGTTGAAATGTTATGCCTTTTGGATTAAAAAATGCAGGAGCTACCTATCAATGAGCTATGACAACTATTTTTCATGATATGATGCATAAAAAAATGGAAGATTATGTGGATGACACCTTGGCCAAGTCTAAGAAAGGAGATACACACTTAGATGATTTAGATGGAACAATTTCAACTAAGGTTAAATCCTCAAAAGTGTGCATTTGGAGTCACCTCTGGAAAATTACTAGGATTCATTATTTCAGCAAAAGGGATAGAGGTGGACCCTAAAAAAGTTCAAGCAATTGTAAATATGCCACCTCCTAAAAATATTAGTCAAATAAGAAGTCTTCAAGGATGTCTTCAATCTATAAGGAGGTTTATTTCACAATTGGCAGATAGAGCTCAATATTTCAACAAGAACTTACATAAAGGAGTCAAATGTGTATGGAATGATGAATGTCAAAAAAGCATGGACCAGATCAAGAAATACTTGGAAAATCCTCCTATTTTAATGCCTCCTATCCTAGGAAAACCACTTATCCTATATGTTTCAGCAACATAATTTTCCTTGAGGGCATTATTAGTTCAACTTGATGAACATGGGAAAGAAAGAGAAATATACTACATTAGCCATACTCTTGTTTCATATGAGGTTAATTACACCAGTATTGAGAAAGCTTGCCTCGCAGTTGTGTTTGCTTCCCAAAAGTTATGACATTATATGCTTGCACACACTATACACCTCATAGCAAAAATAGATCCACTCAAGTACTTACTATGTAAGGCTGCCCTCATAGGTAGACTTGCTAAATGGATGATGATCCTTTCAGAGTTTGACATAGAGTACATTGAGCGTAAAGAAATCAAAGGACAAGCCATAGCAGATCAATTGGCTGATTTTCCACTATAAGATGATACACCTATTCAAGTTGATTTCCTAGATGAGCACCTAATGTATATGACTAAAAGAACATGGAAGATGTTCTTTGATGGGTCCTTTATGCAAAGTGGTTCAGGACCTAGTGTGGTGTTTGGTTCTCCTCATGGGTACACAATTCCTAAATGTTACAAGCTATTATTTCCATGTACAAACAATATTGCTAAATATGAAGCTTTAAAAAATGGACTTAAAATAGCCATAGAATGGAGAATTATAGACTTACACATCTATGGAGATTCACAGCTAATAATCAACCAAGTCAATGATGATTGTCTAACAAAAAATGATAAATTGGTACCTTACAAGAAAATGGTTAATTCCTTGAGACTCTACTTCACATTCGTCTCATTTCAACAAATCCCTCGAACAGAAAATAAGGTAGCTGATGCTATGGCTACACTTGCTTCACTTATTCAATTAGAGCAACATAAATCAAGATTTGAATTCCTGGTGGAAGAGCTACATCACCCTATATATGATTCCCAAGAAAGCCATGTCATTTGTACCCTTGTTGGTCATGATTCATCTCGTTATGGTACCATTTACTCATACATTCATGATGGAATTATACCTAAAACCTTTAATCGATCTAAACATAGAAACCTTATTTGAAATGCCTCTCATCATTCCCTTATCTCTAGTGATTTGTATAGGAAGGGTCTAGATGGAACACTTCTTAGATGCTTAGAAAAGGATGAATCTAATCAAGAGCTAGTTGACATCCATGAGGGTATCTATGAGGGACATTCTAATGGTCTTTCCATGGCTCGAAGATTGTTTAGGGTGAGATACTATTGGCCCACAATGCAAATTGATGCAGTAGCTTTTGCAAAGTCATGTAAAAAATGTCAAAAACATGGTAACTTGATACATACTCCAAGTAGGGAGCTCATTCCTTCTATTTCTCATTGGCCATTTCAGCATTGGGCCTTTGATCTTGTTGGACAAATTCATCCCAACTCATCATCTGGACACAAGTTTATTATCACTACCACTGATTATTTCACTAAATGGGTAGAAGCTATCCCACTTTTTGTTGCCTCAGGTAAGACAGTTTCTCTATTTATTTTGAATCATATTATCTGTAGATATGGAGTGCCTTCTGAGATTATCACTAATAATGGAGGTTAGTTTAAAAATAAGGACCTTAAGCAATTCTGTAAGAAGTTCAAGATAAAATAACATTGGTCCTCTATTTATTTCCCACAAGGAAATGGTCAAGCAGAAGCATAAAAAAAAACCATTCTTAAAATCTTGCACAAAATAGTTCATACGAATGGTAGAGATTGGCATTTACAAATAAATCTAGCTTTGTGGGCCTATAGAACGAGTATTTGCACTCCTATTGGGGCTACTTCTTTTGCTCTTACATATGGTGCTGAAGCAGTGTTACCTTTAGAGGTTGAGATTCCTTCACTTAGAGTTTCTCTCAAAGGTCTAGTTATATATGAAGACTACCATGCCATGAGACTTCAAGAGTTAGAACTTCTAGATGAGAAACGAAAAGCATCATTTGACCATATGATGGTCTATCAAAAGTGTATGTCAAAAGAATTTAACAAAAAGGTTCACCCTAGAGAGTTCCAAGTGGGAGATCTTGTCCTATGTGTGAATCATAATAATCAACAGAATAAAGATCAAAAGGGTAAGTTTGAACCTAATTGGCTTGGACCTTACATTATCACAATAGCTTTTGGTTCTGGTGCTTATTTACTATCTACAACAGAGGGAGAGCAGCTCCCTGATCCTATAAATGTCTTGCACTTGAAGAAGTTCTATCCATAATGCCCATTCTGTCTATGGGCATCTTTGTATATATTTATTGATCCTAAAAAAATAAAAATAAAAAATTGATATATTTCAAAAATCTAAAAAAATGATATATTGTAAAAAAGTCTAAAAATTGAAAAATGTCCTGAAAAGAATGATCTTCTTAGTGACAACCTAGCAATAGGCACTTTGATGTATCTCCAAAAAAATTATATATTCCAAAAATTCAAAAATAAAAAAAAAATAGAAAAAGTGCCTTGGTGAAAACTTGGAAACAGGCACCTTGGTAGCAAAAATACAAAAAAATTATAAAAAGTCCTGAAAAAAAAAAAAAAAAAACCAAGTGGTGAAAACTTGGAAATGGGCGCTACTTGAGGCCTTTGCACCCCTATTTCTTAGCGCATGTCCTTGACACTTAGCCTTTCTTCATCACACCTTGTCCTTGCTACCTCAGTTTGGAATTGGTCTTTGTCTAGGGGGCATAACTATGTTAGCTTTGGTCTCTTGGATGTGTTAGTCTTTAGGACACCTCACAAATGGTGTTTTTCAACACCACCTCAATTGTATTTTTCAATACAACCTTTGAAATCGAGTGTTTTTCAACACTTATTGGTTTGGTCTTACCCAGTATCATCATGTGATCTTCCCTTCCTGCAAGCATTTGATCCTTATCTTCCAAACTCAGTATCAGTTAACACACTTAAATTTTAAATGAAACACTTAATGCTTGACTTATGTCATGAGTTTTTTTTTCTTTGTGTGCTGACTATTATTGATTTTTGTTGAGTGTCTTTGTCTGATAAGTCTCTCCATGATGCATTGCTAAAGGACTTGGGGCATGGGACATGATTTTTTTTGTTTTTTTTTTGCTTGTGGGTGTGGTCTTGAAACTCTAGAGTGTCTCTTGTTCTCCCCTTGAAATGCTTAGGATATTTGAGTCATCATCCTTGATTGTTTTTGCACAACCATTCTTATGGTTATCTTGGCATCTATGTCTTGATGTGAGCATAGTTTTGCTACATTAAATTGGGTAAGCTAACATCGAAGTCATCTTGACCTTTATGTCTTTGATGCTTATGTTAGAATCTTTCCTCATTTCCAATCCGATATAAATTACATTCATATCTTCATAGTTGCACTTGTGACTAGTGATGATTGTGTGATTTTTGATGTCCATTAATAATGGCCCAATGATGAAAATAAGTTCTTTTACATTCCTTAATGAATGATGAACACAAAAATCCTATGTTATAGTTGCTCCTTTGCAAGTACACCTTTGCATTTTCATGTAGCTTGCATTATTAGACTTCATGTTAGTTTACATTTTTAGGCTGCATTATGAGTTTTAGAGGGTTCTCCCTTCATCTTTATTGTGGACTTTTAATCAACTATGGTCACGTTTTGATCTTCATTTCCTTATCTTCTTTCGTGATCTCAATCAAAATTTCTATCTTAAATAGTTGATTGATTTTGGGGCATTTTCTTTTCTTCTTTCTATTTCTTTCCATATCTTCCAAACTTCTATCTTCCGTTTTATTTTTCCCCACTTCTTTTCTTCTAAATCACCTTTGGGGCATAATATTTCATGCTTGATGATCTACCTTGGTTCTATGATTCTTATATCTTTCATCTTACATCAAGAACCTTAATTTAGCAATTTGATGTTTCTCCTCTATCTCATTTCGATTTCGATCACGAGGGGCAGTAATTATCAAATTCAATCTTTGATTCAGTTTTATCAATTTTATCCTTGACTTTTTCAATTCAAAATTTATTTGTATTCTTTGTCTTGTTGTGTTCCCGATTCGACCACACATCTGGGTTGTTTTGTGATCCCAAATCAACCTCACACTTCAATTTCTTTCTTTGACTACATCTATTCCCAAATTGATCACACGTTAGACAAAGAAGGGCAAATGTATCCACCCTAAAATGGTAACCTAGACTATGGGCCCCCATTATTAAATTTATCAAATTTCCTAAATCAATGGTGTGTAATATTTTATTAAATCAATTCAAATCAATTTCTTTGATCAAATTCAATTTGTTTTATTTCTAAGGTTGATCATTTTATCCCAAGTCTTATGTAATTAAAAGAACTTGCTCTCTTTTAGTTAAATAAAATAAGTCCCCATTTAATTAAAATAAAACCTCTCCTTTAATTAAATAGTTCATCCACATTTAATTAATTAAGAGAAAAACCTCTCTTTTAATTTAATTAAATATTTCCTATTTAATTAAAACAACTTGCTTTCTTTTAATTAAATAAAATAAGTCCCCATTTAATTAAAAAAGAAAACCTCTGCTTTAATTAAATAATTCATCTACATTTAATTAATTAAGAGGAAAAAACCCCTCTTTTAATTTGATTAAATATTTCCTATTTAATTAAAAGAACTTGCTCCCTTTTAATTAAATAAAATATCCCACTTAAATCTCTTTTTGATGAAAAAGGAGTTAAAACAAATAAAAAAATTAAATAAATCTTTTATCTACACTTAATATGGGACTTATCTTCATCCTTTCTCCACTTTCTTCTCAACCACTCCACTTTTCTCATTGGTGGATCTTTAGTTCACTTGGATCATTATTTCTCCACCCTTGATTAAATATTTTTCCTCTCAATCTAGATCGTCCAATTTTCTTTATAAGGGAGAGTCCTCTCCTCATTTTTGAGGGACCCATTATTATGCTATTGTTATGTTGTAGGTTTGGAGAGTGATTTTTGAAGAAGGAGTTTTGAATATTAAAGATTTTGTGGAGAACTTCTATCTTCTTGTCTCATTCTCTCTTGCATGCATGGCTTTCATCATCATGATCCATACTTTGATTTTCATGTTAGCTTAGATCTTGCATTGATAGATTAGATCTTTCTTTCATAGATTAGATCTGCATTGTTATTTCTTTTCATAGATTAGATTTCATTTCTTGCATTGTTTTGCATTGTTATCATTTAGATTAGTTTTTCATTTCCATTTGCATGCATATTAGATCATTGAATCTCTTGTTTTATGGTGTACTTGCATGGGCACAAACTAGGTCAGACTGTGGGCCTCTATTACAAATCCCTGCACCCTATGAATAGAGAGCTATGAGTCGTCATTCAAGACTTCATTTTTGAGAAATTTTGAATATAATGACTCATAGAAGTGTGCCCACATTTTAGGCATACAGTACCTACTGACATCGTAGTACTTGTGATGGAAGGTACCTGCGATTTGTAGGTACGTGGGGCACAGGTCCGTCCCTCCCACTTTTTCAATTAAATATATTTTTTATAAAAAAATTCATAACGTTTTCAAAAACATTTCTTTCACACGTGATAATTTTTCTTTCAAAATATGTTTTTTAATAAATAAAAGTGCTCGGCCCTAAATATGACTTGATTTCTTTTTTTTTTAAATAAAAAATTCCATTAAATGTTTTTCCACTATGATAATAATAAAAGCAGCATTTTTCAATATACATATATGTATATATATGTATATATATACATATATGTATACATATATATATGTACATATATATGTATACATATATACATATAGATAAATACATATATATACATATATCTATATACATACATACATATATGTATCTATATATACACACACACACATATATATATATATATATATATATATATATATATATATATATATATATATATATGTATATGTATAGATATATATGTATATATATGTATAGATACATATATGTATGTATGTATATATATATAGATATACATACATATATATATCTATACATATATATATATATATATATATACATATATACATATATATATATATATATATATATATATGGATATATATATATATGGATATATATATGTATATATATATGTATATATAGATACATATATTTATATATATATAAACATATATATATATGTATATATATATGTATCTATATATGTGTATCTATATATATGTATATATACATATATGTATATATGTATATATATATATGTATATCTATATATATGTATATATACATATATATAGATACATATACATGTATATATACATATACATATACATATATATACATACATACATACATATATATCTATGTGTGTGTGTGTGTGTGTGTGTGTGTGTGTGTGTGTGCAAAATTTATAAACATATGCATATTTTAAAAAGAAAACATTTACAATAATGCATGCGAGCATAAACACAGTTTTTAAACAAATAGGACTTTTCAATTTTATAAAGTAGGAATTCTCTCTATTATGATCATTTTTTAGATTTGCCTAATTGATCCTTCTAATAGGTTTGTCCATAAGCATCTGAAAACCCTAGTCCCATAGTTTCCTCAGATCTACACATGAAATTTTCTCATATAGAATTTAACTACCCATTACAAAATGCAACACAACCAAGATATTCAACATATGAAAATCCTCAGAAAGCATTCAGAAGACATGAAGAAGACAAGAAGTGCAAGAAGCAAAAATAACATGTGCAAAATCATAGGTGTCTACCTAGACACTGATGCTAAATCACTTCTCCTCAGAATCTTCAAAGCAAGCTCTTTCCTTCTCCCACATTCCTGAGTCCTCCAAAACATGCTCCTCGAGCTTCTAGGAGTTCCTGAATATAAAGAACTCTCAGGAAGCACCTAGAATGTCTTTAGAATCAACTAGGAGGCGAGATAAGCATTGACAACTAAGCACGAGCTTTTTCCAACCTTCTAGATGAGTCACAAGGTTGTAGACACCATGTGCTTAATTTGTGTGCTAACTCTTGTGTTGTAGACATACGTGCAATCAAAAGGTGCATTTACTCCTAGGTAGACTTATAACTTTTATTTTAATTCTTTTATTATTTCTATTAATATTATTTATTTATTATTTATTATTATTTTTATTACTATTGTTAATTTTAATATCTTTTATTTAATTCTTTTTCTCAATTAATTCCCATTTAATTAATTAAAATCAAAATATCTAAAGATCATGATATTATATTAATTTTTCCAAAATAATTAAATTTATTAATTAAATATTTTAATTTAAGACTTAATTAATAGAAAATTCACCATAGACCTCCAAGATAAAATATGAAAATCCATCACAGAACAATCCATACAAAATCAGTCTAAAGGGTTAAAAATCACAAATTATATCATCCAACACATTCGAAAGGTAAAATATCTTGGATACTTGTCCTACCTCTCTAGGAAAAATGGTTTAAGGGTTTAGGATTTGGACTTGAGAATTTATCTCCCCTCTCTTACCATTGAGATAGTGTGATAGGGTATGCTCATCCTGGCAATTCAGGGAAGTCGATAACCAATACCTACAACCTGCATAAAATCTATGCATGTACATACAATATATATATATATATATATATATATATATATATATATATATATATATGCTAAGCTGAATAAGCAATGGCAGGAAGTGGTGCATCGTGTAGATCCTGACTAGCAGGTGACTATGACTCCCTTCCTTAACCAGATTAGGAACATCATACAATAAAAGAACAAACACACATACCATACACATGCAAGTATGGGGTAAGTATCCATAAGAAAACACATGTGATAATAACCATCTAACTAATCATCATCTATAACTGAAAATAATGTAATAATCATCATGCATACATGAAATGTTGAGTCTAAGTAATCTCATCATATATCAATTGAATCCATAGCACAATATCTAATAGTCTCAAAACAATGCTACTAACCATCAACATAAAACTAGTCTAATAGAGTTTGACCATGATAGCAACAATGTGACCTAGGGGTAGGCACTACATCCACCCTCCCTAGAATTAGGCTTACTCCTGGAAGCCTACATGAATGATAATATTGAAGAAACCCCTGTGTAGGTCCCATTGAACCCTTTCCCCCTATAGGGGAATATGATTCCACTGGTGACACTACAACACATTTAGAGAAATATGATTATGGTTTGATGATAAACAAAAAACTATATTGATCCAACATCCATTCTTTTAACAACTACTAAATTAGATCCCCTAATACATTCTAAACAAGAGCAACATAATCTCACAAAGATAATCAAAGGCATACTACCTTAAAACATAGAAAAAAGATACGTGTTTTGAAAATAGAATAAGTTTCAATTTTTAGTTTTGCTCAGGTTTAGGTTTAAGTAAAATTTTCAGTTTGAAAGCTAAGTGTTGCAGTGTGATACATATGCAAGTAAAAGTTTTAGATCTTGTTTTAGTTCACCTAGTTTCAAGTTTGAAAGGGATACACATGATAGTTCAAAGTCCTTGTTTTGTTCCAAAACACCCAGAGCTCCCAATGTAGAAACTTGGGCTCTGATACCAAATCCAACGCCCCGCCAAGGGATCCAAAGAATTAACCTAAAGTTTCACTAAGTTTGGTAGCATGTTTTTTTTTTAAAACATGAAAGTAAACCATTCATAACATAGTAATGAAAGAAACAACATCATTCAACTAAAAGTAAGCATAAACATACATAATAGGTTACATTCTTTAAGGATCCCTTAACGTTGAATCACATCTAAATTAACTATTAATGATTCCATCTAATACTACATCCATGTGAAATAATAATGAAAAGTATAACATTCTTAAATTACATTTTTGATTTCTCGATCATCCACTATACATGCCATAAGGTACTATGAAAGGCTTAAAAGAATATACATGTGTGAAAATAAAGTACATCATCCTATTCTAATCCATGATGCAAATGCTATAGATTAAATGAAACCAAATACCAAACATGATAAATCATCATCATAAAAGATATCCATATATCACAACATAACTAAATAAGTGCATGGTTCCTCCCAACCGTAAATAGCATCATTAGACCATCATGGGCCCTAGCCATCCCTCCGTGCGTAACATTCCAAATCACCGAAGAGATCATCGGTAATAACATAGTAGGAATGTCACTCCTAAATCATACTACATCATATGCAAAAAGAAAACTAGCATGCAAGATAAAGCATAAAATGACATTATCTAACAGATGCAAATCATCAATATAAGGATACATGTCCACCATCATAATCCATGAATATAATGAAGATAGATTCCAACAAAGAATGCATTAGCCACGGTGTCTCAAACGGATGTCATATGGTAAGAGTGAATAAGCACTATCACCTGACCGCATGGAACCTAAATGGTCCACTCCCACCGTGCTGAGGAGATAATCTCAAGTCCCAAACATGTTAACAAATCACATAGCACAAATACTCTCTAAGTCCAAAAATCCTAAAAGTATACTAACTCAAGGTTCCAATCACAAAATGACATCTAATCCCAGAGGCACAACAAAGACATGTAGGAAACCTACTATGCAAGTGAGAAAGTGTCATCGCATGGATCATGCTAGAGTTACCCTGGTAGTCTCTCTATAGACCCCGGCTCCCTAGTGATCCCTATGCGGTCACTAGTATCCTCTCATACAGATGAGGCATACCACGGAATGCAAGGTCGCAACCAAGTGTTCTCTCTACTCCCATCCTAGTCTG